>JAMXBB010000009.1:71573123-71940609 GCA_024138015.1 Lumnitzera littorea | reverse complement strand
AAAAATTAAGCTTTTAAAAAATGAATTAAAATAAATAGACCTTTTTCCAAATTAGGACTATTTTAGAGTTTCCAAAAATAAAACACCAATTAGGACCCTTTAAAAGAATTTCCTTGAATAAATTGAATTGGATAAAAATGTAAATACAACCCTTTTTCAAAAATTAAAATCAAACCACTCACTAAAGTTTTTTATAAACGAACTATGGAAGTCTAATCCTGAATAGCGGATACGTAGGCACCCGTACGCAAGTACAAGGCAACTTAAAATATGGAAAGTTTAATTTTTCCATTCTTAGATATTTATGTAAATTAATCAATTTAGTCACATGTATCATAATTAGATATTTTTAGAAATTAAAAAGGGTATATTTGAAAAGCAAAGTTAAATTCAGAAAGTTAAAAGTGGTACCCGTTTAGGGTTTAATAAATTAGCCCTCAGATCTAGAACTCTGGTTTTCAAAAAGCCATTTTTATAAATTGGTTTTTTAATCGATAGAACAGTAGCTAAGTTATAAC
The DNA here is from genome assembly GCA_024138015.1 of Lumnitzera littorea. NCBI lineage: Eukaryota > Viridiplantae > Streptophyta > Magnoliopsida > Myrtales > Combretaceae > Lumnitzera > Lumnitzera littorea. Next base: position 71,940,091 of record JAMXBB010000009.1, on the reverse strand, counting down.
CAATCCACCCAATTGGTTATAACTTAACCCCTTTTTCCCGACTCCGATCAGGTGACGACTCTAAATCTTTTCAAGTTGAAAAAATGGTTTTCTTTAAACCCTAGTCGAATATCAGTATTAAGCAGATTGGGTTTAATACTAATCGGTTTAGAAAATACCTAATTTTATAAAAAGAACTAGGAGGGAGAAAAACCAAGCTCGATACCTAAGACTATCCTGAGAGATTGGTTAAACCAACTTCCGCCTGCTAAGCAAGACCACATTTGCAAGAAGATCAAACTAGTCATATCCTTTATGTGGGTCCAACTCTACTAACCTTTAATTCAGGCCCTTATCCATTCCTAGGATCCAAAATCTGCAGCTTTCAACTTCAGCCCATACGTGTTGACGCCTATTATAAAAGAATACTTGCAGCTACTCAGTACTTTACCCCTCGAAGTAGGCATAGCTATCCCTGATCTTAGAGTTCAGCCCAAGAAAGCTTTCATAATATTGTTGGGAGTCAAGTAGTCAGCCTTAGCCCCATTCTTATCCTTAGAGGGCTAGAAATGTCTCAACATCCTAAGATTAATGGAGTAATTTTCAACCCCAAATGCCTATCAAAGATATCGCTAGATCTTCTATGGAGGATATGAATCATGGGCCGAGAAGAGGATCAATATGTTTATTGTAGTAGTATTTGGAACAGTAATATTTCCCTTTAAATATGGTTAAGTCCATTATAGAGTAGCTGAGCTAGAGACTCAATTCCTAGCTGGTAATCCTATATACCGGCATTTCCAACAAAACAATTCAGGACACTCACCTACCTAAAGAAGCAGGGTCATGGTTATTTCACAACTAACCCTAGAATCCTTACCGTGTGATTTCTTAGTCATACGTTGGGGTATGGAGGGAATCTTATCTGAGAGTCCCTAACTAAAAATATGAATCTGATTAATGACTTTGCTCGCCACCTCAAGGTATCAAAGGAAGCTCAATTTAATGGATAGGTGTCAATTATTAGCAAAATGCAGCCAATAGACTTTATGTGAACAATAAGATAGAGCTACTGCACTCAAGTAGTCTTAGGGTACACCAACTATGCAGGAGTCCCCCTTATTGATATTACTGGCTATATAAGATACTTCCTAGTTTGTCTCACCAGACAACTGGGTCCACTTCAAAAGATAGCTTATAGAGACTCCTTAAACGTCGTCACAATAAATTATCAAGATCCTTATCTACCTACGGCTACTCTAATTCAACGACTAACAAAACTCGTAAAGCTGTGGGAATGAAGAGAAGTAAAAAAGATAGTCAACGTGGGAACTTTGAGAGGCAAAGTCAGAGAATACCGAACTGCTAAGTAGTTTATTTATGATTAGTTAGAGAAGACTAGAAAGATACGGTATGAAGCTCTGGACATATTTAGATACGAACTAGAACCAGCATATCTTTCACCTACTAGGCAAGCCTACTGAGACACCATACGGGCCAAAGTTGAAGCCCAGTTCCAAGAAAGTAAGAGAATCGTTAAAGAGTTAAAGCTAGAAAATGAGAGACTGTTAAAGGAAATCAACTCTTAAGGAGCAAGATCTAAGAAAAGGATGTTACAGTATGAAGACTTATGAGGAAGTTGATAAAGCTTATCCCAGCCAAATCCATCGACCCTTGTAAATATAAGATTTAAGTTTCTAGGCAGATTAGTTAGGAGTTTTTCTTCTCTTTTCTTTTAGTCCGTTATATAAGTTGGATCTTATGATTAATAAATTTACAACTTTAGTAAATAAAATTTTCATTAATTGCACAATCTCTTACTCACTATTATTATTGTTCATTTATTTGTTTAGTTGACTTTTTAAAAGAAAAAAAAGAAGAGAAAATTCGAAAAAAAAAAAAAGAAACATAATAAAGAAGCAAACAACAGAACAATAAAAACAATAAAAAAATCTTTAATTCACCAAAAAATCTAAAACTTGGGTTTTCACATAGGATTTCAAAGATAGGGTCCAAACGAGCTAACTCAACTAGAAGCCCAATATTCATTCGTTCTAAAGTTAGGATGTCAACTCAGGGTACTGGAATGTCAGTCAAACCAAGCCTAACCTAAAAGTAGCAACTCTAGAAGAAAACATGAATAAGATGGCCAAACAGATTCAAGCTCTCGCTCAAGCTATCAGGATTCTTAACTACAGATAAGGATCTTAAGTCAACCCAAATCAAAATGCAGAAACGACCCCACCCCTTAAACTGTAAGATAAAGAATCGGTCCCTAATGTTGAAGTATGGAGGAAAGAGATTGAGGAGAAACACTAGGAGATGGAAAGAAAGTTCATGCAAAAGTTGATCGAGAAAATGAAAACCCCAAAAATGGTTAATGGGTTTGAACAGATAGGGATGATTAATTTGCTGACATATGAAGATGATGACATCCCAAAAAGATTTAAAGTGCTAATTTGAGAAATATGATAGGACTGGCTGCCCGAAACTCCACACTCGGTTGTACATCAGGAAAATGGGAAAATACACTAAGTATGACAAAGTGATGGTCCAAACTTTTTAAGACAACTTAACTGGGCCCACCTTAACCTAGTATGTCCAATTGGATTTGAATGAGATCAATACTTAGGATAAGTTAGCACGAGCTTTCTACAACTAGTATAAGTTCAACATTAAAGCGACCCCATCCATATAAGATTTGAATAATCTACGAAAGAAGGCCAACAAAAACTTTAAAGAATATGCTTAGAGATGGAAAGGCATGGCAGCTAGGGTGACTCCACCCTTGATAAAAAAGGACTTAACTTTTGCCTTCATCAACACTCTTGGAAGCCCATATTACCAACATTTGGTTAGGCACCCTGCCTCTAACTTAGCAAAAATTATGGCCTCAGGGTCCCGAATTAAGAAAGCTATTGCTATTAGAAGGCTTCCTAATCCTAAAGCAGCTGAGAAGAAGACACCTCCTACGAGGTTTTCCAACAAGACCAAAGAAACCACTATAAGCATTGTCAATATCGGCAACCTTGTCAGACCCACAACCCTAGTAGCTATGACTGGAGGATCTAATCCCCCGCCAAGTCCAAATTAGAACAACTGCCCACAAAGAAGATAGTTTACTCATATTCCAATTCCTTTAAGCTAAGTTCTTGCACCACTAAGGAAGGAGAATCTTATGACATTTAAAATACCACGGGAAGGACAAAGACCAAGAGATTATATCTTGAAGCTTCGTTATGATTATCACATGGGGTAAGTAAGGCATTCTATGGACCAATGTTGGAGACTTAGACATAAGATCCAAGATCTTATTGACGCAAAATTGGTTTAGGTGGATTTCATCCATACTCCTACTCCTAATGTGGTTAACAACCCTTTACCGAATCATAGAAGTTCAATAAATATGATCATTGTTGAAGTTTTTGAACTAGAGATTGATTTAGATAGTCTCCCCATCACTATTGAGGAGATAGCATGGAATCTGAGGTAAGCCAGGTACTTGCAAAATTAGAATCTCAAGGATAGGACCCAGATTAGACCAGCTATATCAGTTGCTGAAGGATGGGAAGATAAAGAAAGCTGATATTATGGCTATAATGATTCTAAAACCATGAAAGAGAAGTACTTAGAAGCAGCTTAAAAAAAGATATGAAGTTAGAGATCCGACGGTTGATACCCTAGGAAAACCGTCAAGGAAGTTTGAGTATTTGGTGGATTACGCCGGTTCACCTGTTATATATGCTGACGCTCCACCCACTAAATGGGGTCCAGAATTTAAGGAAGTAAACAAACTTATTGCAGAAGCCAAGAAGATGGTTGAAATGGTTGGAATGATTGGAGACAGGCCCAAGCCGTTGGTTTTTGAGTATGATGGGAAGACTAAGAAGATTGAGGAATTGGGAAAGCCCAAGAAGATTGCTTTCAATGTCCCAATAGCCCTGGAGAATTTCAAAGCAGCACCTATAGATTACCAGGTGGTGAATTAGGCAACCAGGGCACCATCATCCAGGTCAATAAGCTTATGGACTCGGGACAAGTTTGTGATCAGAATAAGGAAGCTAAAAGGAAAACTGCTATAGAAGAGGCTTCTCGAAAGATTTTTGAATATATAGACAATAAAGATTAGAATGTTGCTAAGAAGATAGTGAATGCAAGATAATTGACCAATTAGCCAAAGTACCAGCCAAATCTCCCTAATGGGCCTGCTATTGTCATCAGATACTTACCAGGAAGCTTTAATTAAAATTCTAAAAGATGTTAAAGTACTTGAAGAGATTTCCATTAAGAAGTTGGGATTGGTAGTGAACTTGATATTTGCGATGGATCAGATTTCATTCTCGCTAGATGAGCTAGGTAAAGAAGGAGACTAGCACATGAAGCCCCTCTTCATAGTGGTTAAGTATGCAGGGAAAGTGGTTGCTCGAGTTGTAATTGATAATGGGTCTTCATTGAATGTGTATCCCTTAGTGACACTAAATTTACTCAAAGTTAATGAAACTAAGATAAAACCTAACTCAATTTCAGTAAGAGCTTTTGATGGATCAAAAAGAGAGATAATTGGAGAAATTGGGTTGCAAGTTAAGATTGGCCCACAAATGTCTACTATTCCTTTTCAAGTTTTAGATATACCCTGAACTTTCAATCTTTTATTTGGAAGACCGTAGATTCATTCAGTAGGGGCAATTCTATCCAATCTATATCAAAAAGTGAAATTCATAGCCAACAAGCAGTTGGTTACTATTCTTAGGGAGCAAGACTACCAGATTTACAAAGAGACGACTATTCCTTATGTTGTGGATGAAGAATTGGAAGAGCCAATGTTGCAAATTTTTTACGAAGTTAGTATGATCAAAGAAGTAAGATAGGGGGCACGAGGTCATTTGAAATAGCCTAAGTAGCAGATTAGAACGTTTGGGTTTGGGTATGAGCCTACTAAGGAGTAGATTCAAGAAATGAAGGCTAAAACCAGAAGCAAAAAAGGAGATCAACTGCACCATACTCATATGGAATTTCCAGAAATCCGTTAGACGTTTCCAGTATCAGCTGGTGTCCAAGAACTCGAAGTAGCCAATCTATCAAAAGCCTTAACTCAGCAATGCAGCATTGGTCCAGATGAGAAGGAAGATATTGGCATACCGATTTCCTTATGCAACTGGTTTTCCGTTCCCGTTAATAAGTCTCTTTAGAAACGCAAAATTAGATTAATTAGGAACATTAGATTTTGATAATTAGTCCGATTAGTTAGACTTTTCCTTTCACACAATTTGAATTCATTCATTCAATAAAAATTCATTCCTTTCTTTCTATCAATTCTTCTTTATTATTTATTCATTGTCCTTTTTCTTTTTTCCTTTATTCTCTAAATACAATAAAAACAATGAACATAATGGATATCTCGAGCATGTAAACGATCAAAGTACCAATATCACCTTCGGCCCTACTAGGTCAGACGTCGAAGATAATATTAAGACTCCAAATGGAATTCAAGAAAGTTGGCGTCAACATGAATAAGGTAGAGTGATTATTGACGAACCAATGGATGAGATTAATCTAGGGACAAAGGAAAGTCCACGAAACTTGAAAATTGGTAGTAATCTAATGGATAATTAGAAACAGGAGTTATCAAGATTTCTATTCGAATACTTAGATATATTTGCTTGGTCTTATGAAGTTATGCCCAGCTTAGATTCGTCTATTGTGGTTCATAAATTGCCAACTAGGGAGGAAATAAAACCGAAAAGACAAAAGCTTAGATGATTTAAGCCGAACATACTCTTCAAAATAAAAGAAGAAGTGAAGAAGTTGTTAAAAGTAGGGTTCATAAAAGTATCGGATTACCTCGAATGGGTAGCCAATATGGTGCCGGTGTCGAAGAAAAATGAGAAAGTTAGGGTTTGTGTAGATTTTCGAGATTTAAACTAGGGGACACCAAAGGATAACTTTCCTTTGCCACATATTGACGTACTGGTGGATAATACAGCCAGGAGTCATCTTTTCTCGTTTATGGATGGTTTCTCGAGGTATAATCAAATTAAAATGGCAAAAGAAGATAAAATCAAAACAACTTTCTTTACCACTTAGGGAACGTTTTGTTATCGTGTGATGCCTTTCAGGTTGAAAAACACTGGGGCAACTTATCAGCATGCTATGGTAGCTTTGTTTCATGACATGATGCATTAGGAAATCAAAGTTTACATGAATGATATGATCACCAAATCTAAGGGGGATGAAAGTCACGTAGATATTTTATGTAAACTATTTAAATGATTAAGGAAGTTCTAACTAAAGCTAAATCTTGAACAGTGTACCTTTGGAGTAACTTTGGGCAAATTGTTGAGTTTCGTAGTCAGTAGAAAAGGAATCAAAGTAAACCCAGATAAAGTCAAGGCAATCATAAACATGCCAACACCTAAGACTGTAAAAGAAGTTCGAGGACTGCTAGGAAGGTTGAATTACATCGCTCGGTTTATATCACAGTTAACTAATAGATGTAAGCCGTTATTTAAACTATTGAGGAAGCATACGGCCATCGAATGGGATGAAGAGTATAAGTAAGCATTTGTTGAAATCAAAGAGTATCTCAAGAATCCTCCCATACTAGTCACTCCTATACCAAGACAATTGATCCTTTACTTGAAAATTCTTCTTGTATCGATGGGATGTATGTTGGGGTAGAAAGACGAAATGGGAAGAAAAGAGCATCCTATATATTATTTAAGTAAGAAGTTCACAGAAGGCAAACAAACATACTCAAAAGTGGAAAGAACATGTTGTACCTTTATATGGGTGATGCATAGGCTCAAGTAGTACACTCTTTATTATTAAATAGATTTATTGACAAAACATGACCCTTCAAGGTATTTAACAGAAAAGCCAACCTTGATTAGGAGGATATCGAAGTAGCAGACACTACTTTCTAAATTTGATATCAAGTACGTAAGTTAGAGTCCAGTCAAAGGGCAGGTAGTAGCTGATTATTTGGCAAAATATCCATTAGAAGATGAGGACGAAGAGATCTATCTTCTTCAAGTCATCCACCAATCAAAACAAAGTAAGAATCTCGAAAAGATTTATCCTCTTCAAGTTACCAGAGTGAAATCAGTTTTTTGAAGAGATTTATCCCCTTCAAATCATAAGTCAAAAACAAATTTTGAAGAGATCTATCCTCTTTAGATTATCCACCAAAACAAAGAAATCTTGAAAAAATCTATCTTCTTCAGATTATTCAAGTTAGGTATGGCAAAAATGGGTATCTCTTTTATCTTTGTAGTAAAGTTTTAATCGAACTTCACTACAAAGAGGGGCAATTGTAGACATCTCATTTTTGCTGATTTTTTATTTTTATTTTTGTTAATTGAGCTAGGTTAATAAATAAACAGAAAAAATAGAAAAATAAAGTAAAAATTACAAGAAAAAATGAAAAGAAGATCAAGTCAGGTTATAGCAAATCAAATCAGGTTGTACCAAATTAAGTCAGATCATAGGAAGTCAAGTCATGTTAAGTTGAATTAAGTTGGGTTGTTGGATAAGGTGACGAAATGGGTTTAATTAATTAATTTTGGGCTAGACCAATATAGAATAAAAATTCATCTAATTTAGGGGTTCAAATCAGCATTTATTAAGTTATCAAGCTATATTTAAGTAAGATTAGATCAGGCTTGAAATAGAAAGCCTAAAATAACTAGAGTTTCTAGAAGCTAAGGTAAATCTTGGAAGAATCACAATCATATCTTCGATACAAAAGATTCGATTTTGAGCTTATAAATAGCACATCAATGGAGGATTCAGAGGACGGTTTTCTTAATCACATGCCACTTAAACCATACGTACCACCACCGCAAAACACAACACATACCATGCGTTGCCACTACACACCATCAAATGCACCACCAAAAGACCACCGCCACACACTACGTACTACTACACATTCACCAAAGCATTGCCACCTACAACTACCTAACGTGCTACTTAGCACCACTTAAATGCACCACCAGTATTGTCGTTGTCGCCTAATCACTCGTCCATAGTTACTTAAAGTTAGTGCCTAATCGCTCGCCCATACCGCCCAATCCACACCTTAGTGTTGCCAGTCACTCTCCCACAGTTGCCTGAAGTCGCTGCCCAATCGCTCACCCGTACTGCCCAGATCCACGCCCCAGTTGCTCACCTACGTAGCCTTTGCTCATGCCCAGTCTTACCCACGTCGCCCTCGCTCATGCCTAATCTTGCACACAGTCGCCTGTGTTACGCACACAGCACCTACATCTCGCCCACAGTTGTCAGTATCTCGCCCAGCACATGCCTACAGTGCCCGTGTCTCCCCCAAATCCATGCCTACTATTACCCAGCACGTTTACGCTCGCCTACTCTCATCTAACCATCGCTTAGCTTTGCCCACATACTCACCCAACATCGATGCGATCCGACCCAAGTAAATTTTTAGTAATTTATTATTATTATTATTATTTTATATTATTTCATTTATTTTTATTAATGTTTTTAGTTATTTATTTTTTTCCCTTTATTAATTTATTTCCTTTGTTTAAGTGCAGGTTTTTTTTGTTATTATTTATTTTGTTACAATTTTTTAATTGAATTAAGCTTTTTTTTTTTAAATCACGTTTTTTTATAATAAAAAATATTTTTAACATATAGTGGTTTTAAAAAAATAAAAAATCTTAAATTGAGTTTTTTTTTTTTAAAAAAAGATTCAGTTAGTTAGGGTTTTTTTATTTAATTCGGAAAAATTAGATTGCTTAGGTTTGTTTTTTTTTTTCTTAAAATAATAAATAGATAAGAAATGTAAGCTTAACTCAGTTTTCAAAATAAAAATAAACCATCCATTAAAAATTTTATAAAAAAAAAGAATTACAACCAGTTTGATCCCGATTAATGGGTGCGTAAGCACATTTGGGGCAACTGTCTAAAAATAATTTTTTTTTTAGAAATGCATAGTAAAAAATCATTTTTAATTACATTTTGTGAACTTAGGTATATTTTTAATATTCTTAGAAAAATTACAAAAATAAAGCTCATCAATTTTTTAAATTTTCACATGGTGACTTAGTTTTAATAGATTAGCTTTCAAACCCGGTTTTCTGGTTTAATTTTCTAAAAATTAAATTTTTTGGAATATTCGCAAATTAATGGCCAAATTAGGGTTTTCCTACTTAGAAACCCTAATTTCATTTTTTACTAATTGAATTGGTTAGCAACTCCATTTTTTAAAACTTTTTAGAAAAATATTTTTCTTAATTTAATGTCGAGTAATTTATATTAAGCAAGCTAGGCTTAATATAGGTTAAATTAAGGAAATTGAAATAGAGTTCTATAATTACTAATTCTAAAGTGCTTGAACAAAGGCATAGAACTCATTATCATATGCTTAGCAATCCAGTATAGCACATTTGAGTTTCTTGCTAAAGTATGCAACTAGTCGGTGTTCCTACATAAAAACAGCTCTAATGTCAACTCCAAATAAATCATATTCTAGTTCAAAAACTTTCTCGAAGTCAAGCAAGACAAGTACTGGGGAAAAAGTCAATCTAGACTTAATCTTATCAAAGCATCTTTGAGCTTTCTCAAACCATTTGAGTTTAGAGTTTTTCCTAATCAACTTGGTTAGTAGGCCAGCTATAGAACTAAAGTTCCAAATGAATCTTCAATAAAACGAAGCTAAACCATGAAAACTCCTCTCTTCAGCAATTCTAGTTGGCATCGGCTATTCAAGAATAGCTCAGACTTTCTCATCATCAACTCTAATACCTCCCTTAGAAACAACATAATCTATGAATACAACATAATCTACAAATACTACATCGCTTTAATAGAATACACATTTCTTTAAATTGTCAAATAAATGCTCCTTGCGGAGGATATTAAATATAGATCTCAAGTGCACAACATGAGAGATGAGGTTGGCATTGTATACCAAAATATCGCCAAATTAGACAATAACACACTCACCAATCAATGTTCTCAAAACATGATTCATAAGTCGCATAAAAGTGCTTGGCACATTTGTCAAACCAAATGGCATCACCATTCATTCAAATAGACCATCTTTTGTTTTAAAAGCAATCTTCCATTCCTCTCCAAGTCTCATTTTGATTTGGTGGTAGCTACTCTTCAAATCAATCTTTAAAAAGATCAGTGTACTATGCAACTCATTGAGCATATCATCCAATCGAACGATTGGATATCAGTACTTAACAGTGATTTTGTTGATTGCTCAGCTATTAATATACATTCTCCATGAGCCATCCTTTTTTGGCACCAAGAAAGCCAATATAGTACAAAGGCTTATCCTCTCTCGTACATATCTACGATCAATCAACTCATCAATTTATTTCTTCAACTCGACAGCTTGCTCATCCTCTTACAAATAGTAAACCTCTCAGCATCTCGATAGGAAATAGGTCATCATGCTCTTGTAATAATGTTTGCACCGCAACAAGTAAGGTTATGGCTTCTTGCAACTTTAGAAGTTTCTTGACTAACATGAGCACACACTCTTTCATCTTGACATCTTTAGAAAGTTAGGCTTGTGAAATCACTAGGGACTTCCTTTATAGTAATTTGGAAATCTTCTCTTATGACTCTTGAGCTTCTTTAAGGCTCATTTAGGTCAATATAATCTTCTTTCCATCCTTTTCGAACATATAAATATTCCTATATCCATCATGAAACACCTTTAAATCAAACAACTCGGGTTGATCGAGTAAGATGTATGAAGCACACATGGGGAAGATATCATATAACACCTTGTCTTTATATTTGTCACCAATAGTAATTAGCACTTTAACTTGCTTGGCAATAGGTTGACCTCTCTTCTCATTTAGCCAATGAATCTTATATAGCTTAGGATAAGGGTAGGTTGATAATTTTAGGGCCTTCTCCACTCCTTAAGCTATTACATTGGTACAATTCCCTTCATCAATGATCAAAGCACACTGCTTACCATTCACTTGGTAGTTTATGTGGATGAGGTTATCCCTCTACTCATTCTTGTCAAAGATGAAGGTATTGAGAGATCATCATATGACCATACAATATTTAGCTTCCATTTTAAGTAGGCTCATGGCATTTGAGTCTTTTTGAAAGTCACTCAACAAGGGATTAATGTCTAGCTCCTCATCTTCACTATTGCTTTCCACCTCAAACTAAGATTTATCTCCCTTAATGGTCATAACACGTCAGTTTAGGTACTAACTAGCCACATGTCCAAAACCAAGACACTTGAAACACTTAATCTCTAAAATCTTCCTTCCTAAACTTTGACCTTAGTCTTTCTTAACCTTAGGCTCCTCAACCTTGTTCTTAACTTGGCCATCGTTAGGTCTACTTAGCATCTGGCCATGACAGTTTACCTTGGAACTATATTAAGCTCGATCATACCTAATTCGGCTTGGCATACCAATTTTGCTCAATATGCTAGGTTGGTTGAGTGCTTAGCTAAGCTGACTTCTCCTCTCCCTTTCTACTCTTTAGGCTACTCAAATGGTTTCATCTAGACTTCCAAGCCTTTGCACCTATACTATATTACTAATCTCGGTCCTCAGCTTAGAAATGAACCTTGTTATTGTTCACACCTTGGGTTCTTCTACATCACAGCGAATCATTAGTAATTAAAACTCTTAAACATACTCATCAATAGGTCGACTACCTTCCATGAGTTCTTTAAGGCTTAAGAAGGTGTCTTGCTTATAGTGTTCTAAGACAAACCTACTTTTTAAAACTCTCTTCATCTCGTTCTATGATTGGATTTCTCGATGGGCTCTCTAACATATATTTTGTAACTTTTTCCACCACATTATTACATATCTAGAAAATTCTAACGTAGCTACTTAAATATGAACAGTGTTTTTGTAGTCATAAAAGTTGAAGATCTTTTCAATCTTCTCCTCCCAATCCAGATAGTCATTAATACTACCATACCCATTAAAGCTCGAAATCTGCACCTTAAGATGTTTAGCTCCTCTAGGAGTATAGAACTCGCATTCTTCTAACCTATCATATTACTCTTCCTCCTCATACTCCTTAACTTTATCCAACTCAAGCCTCCATCATGCAACTCTTTCAGCATGTCGGGGTGGCCCTTGGTTTACATTAATCGTTTCAAGTACTCGATTCTCACTTACCTATCTTCTCAGCCTATCTCTAACTTCTCGGCCTTATTCAACAATCACTCTCTCTTGTGGCCTAGTCTCTATGGCCTTTTGTACAAAAATAACCAAATTGCCCACAATAATAGCAAGTTCTTGTATCTACTCATTAGTAGTTTGTGGGGTCTATTGAGTAATACGACCACGACCATGAGTATCACTCTCAGCATCATTAATCTCTCCTTAAACACTAGGATTTGACATTTCTTAATGTAAACTTCAGAAAGTTAACTATTCAATAAAAGATTCTTGCACAACTTCTGCAATACAACTTCTCACAACAACTTAGGAACTTGCTCTGTTTTTTACTTGAGAAACAGAGTATAACAAAACAAACACACTAGACATGACTTACTTTAACACTAAGCTTTCAATTGCAACCTCAAGCTTTGATACTAAGATTATATGATGTGTTTAGGAGTTCAGTAATCATTAAGGCTTACCGTAGGGAGTAGTAACTACGCGGGTCCTTTGAGATATCAAAGAAAATGAGGATGTAAGGGTTAGCAAATACAATAGCTTACGTGATGTTGCTTGAAGGGTATGACACACCAACAAATACGACACGACTTAGTACTTCACTTCATATGACTCACAAGCTAATGTTAAAGGCCCACTAGCTACTAATCTTGACCTACTTGACAAGATTACATAAGAGTGTTGGACGAAGTCTACTCAAAGAGGGGTATCTCCTAAGAATAAGAATATTTATTAAGTATATGATATATATTATGATTATGGCTATGGTAAAAGGACTATTTAAAATAAGTCATTTAGGGCAACAATACAAATAAGAAAATTTACATAAAAGATGATGTAAGAAAGAGATTCTTAATATACATGAAAAAGGGTAAATAAAACAAAGAACAAAAAGGTATATAGTACAAGTGCCAAAAAAGTAGTGATAAGTGGCAACTTGTTAATGGGTTCGTATATGGGAATCTTGAGGCGTTGTGGATGCTCCAAGTAGGAATAATTGCTATTAGGGACTAGTACTTAGAGTTGTTGAAACAAGTAAAGGATGCTGCTATTCGGTAGGCTGAATGAGTAAAGCTCGGATTATAGTGGCCTTAATCTCAATACTCAGCAAGTTAACCTTTACATTTGTCATTTTATAGGTTAGGAAAGTAAGGCTCAGTGTATAGTGACCTCCAGCTAGGCACTCAATAAGTCAACTTCGGTACCTGAGGTTTCAGTAACTAGACAAGGTTAAAGTAGAATAGAATGTGTCTCCTTAGCAAGCTGTATATTGACCCCTCAAGTATAAGAGCTCATCCTCGATAAGCTATCGTGAGAGTAACCTCCTCATGAGAGACTATAGGCCTCATAGACTGGTGTGAGTGAACGGTTTAAAGGTCGGCAATCCATCACGGTTGGATAGTTTTGTTTAAGTAACTGCTAAACTATTCATACCCACATTTGAATATTTAAACTATATTGGACTAAGCCTTAATAATTGGGCCTTTAGCAATATTAGCTAGAGGGATAATATTGAGATGTAGAAGCTCCAATAAGAGGTTGGCAATTGAGTTGCCAATTAAGTGGTGGTGACCAAGTTGTCAACTACTACAGGACTTAGCTAGAGGCGTGACCCTTTAGCTAATTCTTAACTCATTTAGAATGAGTTAACATAAAGTTGAGCATCTAATTGAGGAGATAAAAATCCATTATCAACACCCATAAATTTTCTTTTAATGTAGTGGTATAACTTGGTATGACCTACTTCGACCATATCCCAAGGTAAGAAAAGGCTTTTAGGGCAAAAGGGGAGACCAAGAAGCAAGGATAGAAAGACTTTTGCTCTTTTATTTTTCAAGACTCAACTTTGGGACTAGTATTTCACACATGGATTACTATTACTAACTTAATATATGACTTAAACTATTAGATTTCTACATAATTTAATTTTTTGTAACAAAGGTATTATATTAATGTAAACACCTTAAGTATCTTGTAAGTTATAATGATGTAGATGGGAGCATAGATGAAGATAGGTATGAAGTTAAGTTTTAAAAGGGTGTTTACAGGTTGAGTAATACTATTAATAGGTATAGACAAGGAAGTGGACAAGCAAGTAATGAATGGAATATATGTATGAATGGCAAGTCATAAACAAGTATTTGAATGTCTATACAAATATCAATAATATAGAAGATGAGGAAACAAGAAAATAGGTATGAAGTTCTCAAGCCTAAGATGTCATATGTCCATATTATGATCATATAGAATAATAATAAAAGGATTGCTTACTACCCTATGATGTACATAGTGGGAATTTCACATTGTAAACATACTTTGAGGTGTGATAAGAAACATATAGTGTTAACAAATTATCAATATGTTGTTGAATATGTAAAATAGTAGCATGGGTAATAATTATATAAGAAAACATATATTGAAAATTATTTTTATGATATTAGATTAGCAATATAGTCTTTAATATGTAAAATAGTTGTATACATAATAACTATACTAGAAAATATACATTGAAAGTAATTTTTTGTGACTTTTGATTACTAAAGTGGAAACATACAATATCTATATATTTATTAATTAAAAGGATGAACTACATTATTGTCACATTCCGGCATAGCACAGGATGCACCAACACACAGGAATATCTGTTGAAAACTTAACTCAACCTACTTGTTCATCAAAAGATAACTTTGTTTACATAATAAAGGAGTTGCTATATTGGAGTTCAGTTAGATATTATATTATGACTTATGTGTATAATATAATATTTACATTAAAATATGAACAAACTTTTTCCTTTATCGTCCTCACAATAATAGGATCTCTAACCTAATACATGCACCATACAACAGTCGTTGACTCCGACTCACGTTCTCAGTATACATATCCTTCTTGAGTGTTGGGCCCTTCACGATATAGTTAACCTAAGGATAAAACATTTTATCCCCTCAACTACTAAAGTTGAGTGAGAGTGGATAACAAACAACATAATATAGATAATATGATAAACAATATTGTATATCATAACTGAAACATTTCAATCATAACTCACAAGTTCAACTTCACATATGCATGCTCAACCAAGCCCTTATTGCCAATGATGTAGCATGCTATACTCATGCACGTGGCATGCATCGGTATTGATATCTTATGCCCTCCAATTCCTCATCAGGTTAATTGAAATAACCGGGCATCTAGATACAACGTCCAAGAACCTAGAGCAACAAAGAGTTGCTTAGGAGTAGGGCCCCCACCAAATTGGACTACACACCGTAGTTTACCATTTCTAAAAAGGGCAATAAGGAGCTGCTTGGGAGTAGGACCCCTAACTTTACAAAATTAGACTATACACTGTAGTTCACCAAATCAAAGTGGTAACACTGCCAAATTAGACCACATACTGTGGTCTACCAAATTTGATTATCAAAATAGTCACAATGTTCGAGCAATACAATCTATATGCTTCCAAAAACTAAGTTCATAAAGCCATGCTTTTTCAATGATCATTTGGAAGCCTTATTTTGAAATTTCTAACTCATAGGTCTCTTTTTGTGCCATGCTGTGATATGCAATAACAACTCAAGAATATCAATCAGTACAATCAATCTTTAAATTTTATTCAACCCAGTGATCTGATTCTGGTTTTCGAATTCTCCTTAGCAAAAGTCTAGTATTTTACTTAGGTTTCACTTAAGTGAACACCTAGAAAATTAGGTTAGATCACTCAACTTCCCTAGTTAACACAATTAATTATAAGCACAAATCATCACCCAACATAGCCATATAACAGTTCAACCAAAATACAGTTATTATTATTCAAAATCACTACACTAACACCCATTATAGTAACATATCAATTTACCCAAGATATATCCATATTTAACCAATACAGTATCAAATGACACACAGTGTTATGAGTAGCGATATATCTACTCCAAATATGGGTTAGATCCACTTACTTAAGCTTAGCAATAGCACGATATCCTATACTTCGTGACGTGGTCTTTCTTTACTTATCACACCTATGAAAACATGACACAGTCTTCAAATCAAGTGTAAGTCGAACTCAAACTATTATAATCTTTCATTTCAATGTTTTTAAATTTCATTTGATCATATCTTACTCATTTATTATCTGATTTCAGTAAAATTTATATCATCACGATCGTTATTTCGAGTGCTATTGATATATATATTAAGAGTCAAGACTAATTAATATTGCCAAATATCCAAAAATAACTTATCGTATTATGACTTGACCGTACGCTTACCTGACTCCATAATTGACTTGAGTAAGCTTTAGTATTAAACTAAAAACCCTAAAAATTATACTTTCCAAACTTATCTAGCAACACTTATTACACTCCCAAAGTGTTCATTTGACACAGATTTAATAAACTAGTTAATATATTACATATTAAGTTAATATATAAGTTTATACTAGGAAAATACATAATAAATAGTATACGAGCCAATTCATTCTACGAAAAATCCTATAGACTCAAAAAAATATGTAGTTTAATTAGTGACCATGAATTATACTAAAATAGCTATTATATATTTTTATGAAAATAGCGATTTTAACTCAAAATTAGCGAAAATTAAGCGAACAAGTGAATTTAATCACAAGATAAAATTCAAGTGTCCCAAACATCATTATGAACATCCATAAATCATAATATATAGGGCTCATGTTTGATTTTGTTAAAAACTAATTAATTCACTAAATATATATATTGCATATGTCACATACAAATTTTCAACTTGAAAGAATATTATTTACTATTTCTAAAATTTAATTCTATTTTCGTCCAAACAGAGTCATTTTTTAAGGACCTTATATTTCAAATAATTATTTCACTAAAATAAAATTATTAAATTATTCTACACATAAAATAACTCTAGAAAACTAAGTTTCATAATTAAATAATATCATTTGTTATTTTTAGAAAAATTACAAAGTTTTGATAAAAAATTTGGTTCACATGAACTAGCCACCCTCCTTATTGGAAGACTCCCTTTGGTGGTACTTTCCTTAGTTGCAAAAGGCCACCACAACTGGAGACTAATAGCTTATTGAACTGGTTTGATTAGATTTCGTGTTTTGTTTTTGCTTTAATTTTTTTTATTTTTTTCTAATTTGTTTTGAAATTTTCTTGAGTGATTTTCTATTTTTTCCAAAGTTCCAAAATATTGTTTTTGAAGTGTACAAGGCTTATTTATATTTTCTAATTGTATAAGAATTTATAAAAATTGGACACGTGGCTTATACATATCATTTTTTTTTTTATTTTTAATGCATGAAGTGTCATTTCCTCATTTCTTTGCTTTTGACTCATCATCTAAATTGATCCTAAGCTACCACATAGGTTTGATGACTCATCCTTGCTTTTTTTTTTATTAATTTTCTAATTTTTTATATTAATTTACCTTATTTAAATAATAATTTCCTATTATATATGTGTATTTAATTCAAATAATGCATGTTCTATGTTAATACATGCATAATTCAACTTCATTTATCATTTTTATAAGTTAAATAACTTATCTCTAATATCTCGCTATATTTAAAAACTCGAATTTCTTATTGTTGATAATTATGGGCTTTTAGTGATAAATTAACATTTTTCTCAAATTGATATTTTTATATAGCTTGTTTTAAGAAATTGATTTTACTTGAATTACTTTATTTAAATTTTCTAACTTTATTGTGAAATTTAAAATAAAATAGATATTATAGCCCGGTGCCCTAAATTTAGGGGCTCGGATCCTAGAGGTATTGAACTAGCTAGAAAAACTTAGGGTATTATAATTGTCATCTCACTTTAATATATAGACTAATGTTTATTTATTTTCAAATTTATGAAATTTTAATTTTCAAATAATAACATAATTCTTTTTTACAATAAAATTTTATTTTAGAAGGAAAGATAATGAAAAAGAAAAAGAAAGGAACTCGCAAAAGGATATGAAAAAGATAAAAAAAAAAAAACAAGAAAAAGAAAAACCTTTGATTAACCTATTTGATTTATCATCCTAGGTTAAAGACTAACTATATCATAACTCTATTAATAAATTTAGGGTGAATTGATCCAAACCAAGAGTTGAAATGTAAAAAATGGTTCTTTTATATTTTGGTTGCTACATGATTCCATTTGGAGAAGGTTCAAACAACTTACAGTTCAGTTTGATGTTGAACTAAACGACTTTCATCTACAATGGGTGACTTCTTGCTTAAAAAATTAAAGAAAAAGCTTTATATTTTGACTTATGAATGCAAATAAATAGACTTAACCTAATATTCTTTATGGTGGAAAAGAAGAAAGAAAACCAATTTTAGCTTTAAAACATTGCCTCTTAATAACTTAGTCCTTAATGGCTTGACGACTCCTTCATTTCACTCTCATGTATGTTGGCCTTCATGTTAGATAGGGCTTTCTCAAATTACACATTTTCTAAGTTCACGTCTCTTATCTCCTTCTCAATTCCTCACATTCTCATAATTTTACTCTTGTTTTTCAATTTCTCCATGATCCCTTGACAATAGGCTCCAATATTCTTTTAAGTGTATAGTCCTTTTCTCCTCTCTACCTACTTATTTGTATTGTATAATATGAATTATCTAGCAAGGAATTTACAAGTATATTTGGTAAAAGTTGTTTGTTTTGTAGCAATTACTTTATGCAATCAACATGAATTTCATTAATTTATGTGAAGTTAATGTGCTTATATTACAAATTGCAAAAATGAAAGTAGTACAAGATTGGTACAACTTACAAAGATTATCTACGGATTGAGAAAGAACTCAACTGTCAACTTATCTATTCAATTGATAAAGAATATCAATTCAATTAGATGTTATTTATGTTTGGTGAAGTGAATGAGCCATAAATTATTCTTGAATGGATATTGACTATTCGATAATTAAAACATTAACATGACTATATTTTGAAAACATCAATTATTCCAATTTTGAAACATTTGCACTTATTTGATTTCTTATTGGATTCTTAGAAAAATTACTATGATTTTTTTTTTTTCACTTTCTCAACGATAAAAGTATTTACATTATCATGCCAATTACATGGGTGCATTATCACGTCAATTCAACTATTTATGCAAATATTTAATTAATTAATTAACGAGACAATGCTCTATGCTGAGTGTTTCTAAAAACGACGGTATGAAAATAAAAAATCATATGTTGTATGTAGAAAATTAACATACCATAACAATTATATTGATATTTTGAAATCAAATAAA
Source organism: Lumnitzera littorea (assembly GCA_024138015.1). NCBI lineage: Eukaryota > Viridiplantae > Streptophyta > Magnoliopsida > Myrtales > Combretaceae > Lumnitzera > Lumnitzera littorea. Next base: position 71,920,706 of record JAMXBB010000009.1, on the reverse strand, counting down.
AGAAGTACAGTGAAAAAAGATGCCAATGAAACCTAATTGAAAAAACTATAGGTTTTGTTAAAATTAATTTTTCTAAGAATCAAATAAAAGATCAATTATTCACACATGTTTCATGGTTAGAGTAATAAGGGAATGAATATCAAAATAGATTAAGGATATGTTTAGTCTATCTTTTCTTTTTCATCTTATTATTGTTTATTTGGTGTTTACTTGAATATTGTATTTGATAAGAATAAAATACTAAAAAGATTGAAATATATTTCAGTGTATATCCCTCTTCTAAAATTAAATACCTAATAAATCTAAATAAAGTTGAATTTATTTATTATTTACTTTATTTATATTTAGAAAAAAAATTATTAAAATAATTATCTTTAATGCATAAAATATTTGTACAAAAAAACCAATAAAAATAAAGTTGAATCTACTAACCTTTTACTTTATTCATATTTACAAAAATACTAATTAAAATAATTATCTCATAATGTATAAAATATATTTTTTTAAATCTTTTATCTTAAAAGTATATAAATTTTCATTTTATAATTTTGACATTCTAATCGCCACTAAATTTAAAAAAAATATAAATTAGATATATAATAAATATAAAAAAGATATAGATGAAATAAAGGAGAAAAAAAAAAAAGAAATGATATTATTTTGCAATAGTACCAAAAGGCCCGTCCCAAATAAAGCCTAAACCCTAAACTAATTCTTCTAAGAACAGCACCAGAACCAAAAGTCCTATTTTTCTTTCTGCTGCTCTTCTCGGCCGACATTCTCCTAAACCACCGAATATTTGCTATCGTCGAAGCACCCATCTTTCTCAATTCATCGACCTGTAAGTTATCGTCTATCGCTTCCCTTGTAATATAAGTGCATTAACATCAGATGAATCGATACAATTCATGCTGATTGTACGACGTCAATAATTTATGTCGAGTAAATTCTTTCGTACAGAAGATGCAATTCTTTTTTTTTTTTGAAAGAATTCTCGTCTTAAGTTGACTGTGCAGTTTAAATTGTAAGAATTTGATTGATTTATGCTGGTTTTTTTATAATAAATTTCACCTCTTGTTGTTTTAGATTAATTTTTCTGTTTAGGAACTGATATTTTTAGCTAATTTGTTATTGTAAAAAGTGTTTGGGGATAGTGCTAATTATGGGTTTTGTTTTTAATATATTGTTAGGTCTTGGTTGTGTGTAGGGTATCAGTTTTGTCTGGCCTGGGTGGAGTTGCCAGCATCTGATTTGGATTTATACTTAATGGGTATGGAGGACGATACGCAATACGATGAAACGGAGGAAGTTAATTTCAGTGATAATGAGTTGGTTAATCATGTCAGAAGTGCTTTAAAATCAGTCTCCTCGGTAAGCTCTATGGGTAACTTACATACTTGCAATCATATGTTATCAACTTTTATCTAATATTATTGCAAGTGGATGTAATGTACTTCGAACCTCTGCTAAGAACTTATTGGCTACATGATTGCTGAGCAGCTAGTGATTTTTTCCTTGTCTTTGTCTTGTTGTGCGAAGATGCTGGATTTCAATTAGTTACATGGTGAGATACTTTCTGCTGATTCTTCAGGGTGAAACTGATAGTTATGATGAGCTCATTGGGGTCATGCATCATAAAGAAAGGCTTTCACCTGATGAAGTGGCTATGCTTGCGGTGGGTGTCTTTAATATATACCATGGTTAGTTTTTAAACGTCTGTTGTTATGTCTACATAGGTTTTGATTTTTTCTTCTTTGTGTGACTGTCAGACGTGTTTAAAGGCACTCTCAGGTGCTGTTTCTTGCATAGAATTTGTGCATCATGAATCTCTCCTTTCTTCTGTAAGTTGATCACTTCTCTGTGTGAATATATTTGTAATCTTATGTTGATCCCCAATATATGTAATTCTTAACGGCATTGCATGGTTTTCAGATATTTGAGATGAGTTTGTGGAATTATGTTCCTGAAGTAATGGATGCATTGATGGAATTAATTACATCCTTGGTATGTTTCTGTGTTGTGCTCTGATGTTTGTATAGTTCTCAACATCTTCCGTTATTCACTTAATCTTGTCTCTCAGGCTGCCTCAAATGGAAAATATGTTGACCCATGCTTGAGCATGCTTGTTAAAAATTTCATGCCACCATATTCGTTCCTTGGTCTTCTAAAGCAGCCACGTGGGCTTTCAAAGAAAGAGCAAGTTCTTTCTCGTGTTCATTCCACACTTATAAATATTGCTCAATTGATTCCCCTGGCACCAATGAGATTATTGTCCATAGTCGTCCAGCAGATGCCTTTTCTAAATGATAATGAAGCTGTGAGTATGTTATTATTGTGCAAATCTATTTAGTCACTCCTCTGCATACCAGTTTGATTTCATTTGTGTAACTATCTTTATAACTCTAGTATTGTTAAGTAGTAGTCTTTAAACTGTTGTCTTGGCATTTTCTGTGATTCTGTTGTGCAGTTAAAGTTGTATCATCTATCAACCTTCATGTCTTTTCTTTTTTGGAGTCTGTTTGGACTAAGAAATGTGCTATGATGTCCTCACTATAAATTTGTCTCATTTAGGGCAATAGTTTTTTTTTTTTTTTTTGGATGAAAGGGAAAAAAAAAAGGACAATCACCCTAGATGGGCTTATCTTCTGTTGGGTAATTACCTGTTCATCTGATATGGAATACTGAGTATATCATCTATTGTTTATTATTACAGTTCAATTTTAGAACTTGAGGAGTACCTTCTTTTGCAGATGATTATGATATATGTGGAAAATATGTTTAAGCTGGAGAGTGGTGCTCTTGGACAACTGGTTGGTAGCACAATGCTCATGGCAGTGGTGGATAGATTGATAGACCTGGATGTGAGTAAAATAATATTACATCATAGATTTTTAAATGTGTTAGTATTTTGAAATCTTTGAAATGCGTCATTCACAGGTGGAGATTGGGTGGGATGACATTTTGCAAGATGACTCCTGCAAAGGAATTTTTGAGATGGAGCTTGAGGACATGGATGAAATCGAAGACGACGTAGGAAATACTGGTGGCGAGGTATGTTGCATAACTATCTTAATTTGTAAAATCATATATGCAGGATGTCCTTCAATCTTATAATTGTTACATATCTATGCCTTTTGAAATGGTCACAATTATATATGTGGAGATGTGCTTACATAGTCTAATTTAACTTTTCTTTATTGTGGTAGGTCAATTTGTTAATGTTCTTGTTGATATAATAACTATATTAAAAAGGAGGGCTTCAAAGCCCCCAAGTTTTTGACATGTGGCACAAATCTCTCAAGAAGAAGAAAAGGTATAGAGAATAAGAGAGGTAGAATGAACCGGTGGAAAAGCCATTGCACCAAGTCTTCATGTTGATGTGAATGTTGGCAAGTTGCCTTGAGGGGAAAGTGAGAAAAATTCAGTTTTACTACTGCATAATAGAAGTTCAATTTTAAAAAGGTTAGTACATTTATTGGATGAAATGATGTCAAAATTTAGCAAAACAAGATGATAACCAATAAATAAATAAAGAAATAAATAATAGGAGTTATTTGTTATGACTTATCTATATAATTATATAATAACTTATAAGTACATAATAATTTAATACATATACATCATCGCAGCTATAAGTCAAGTGTCAGTATTTTTTTTTCGTATGTAAAAAAATTGTTGATATAAGGAGAATTGTATAAAGCCACAAAGGGTAGGGTTACAAACAAGAAGCTCCAAAAAACAAAAGGGGGCAAGCGAAACTGGATACAACCACTCCTACATGAAACATTAGAGAGATACATAAGAAAGGATTTGTCTAGCTAAAAACAATGATTGAGGAACGACGGAACCTAAGTGAACAGAATTCAGAGAATGCTAAATGCAGCAAACAACAGTTGAAAAGGCTACTCTCCAAGAGATAAGAACCGATAGGACGAAGATGTGGAAGCTAAGAGACCTTAGGTAGCTCCTTGCCAAGTACAGTAGGTTGTAGGACAGCCAACTCCTTCCAGGACTTTGGTCCACACAAGAGAAGAGAATGGATAAGTGAAAATTAAATGATGATGATCTTCCAGGCTACCAACACAAAAGAAACACCCTGCTGTAGTTGTTATACTCTAGGTTAGCAACTAATCTAAGGTGTGAAGCTTTTCTTGCTACATGAGCCAAAGGATAAAAGAATGCTTAGGAGTGGATTTTTTACACCAAACTACTTTATCCCAAGTGATAGGTTGGCCGCAAGGAGCGATGGCCTTGTATGCACTTTTGATTGAGAACAAATATGTAGAAGAGAGAACCTAAGTGAGAGTGTCAGCACGTTCAGGGATTAGCATAATGTGAGAAGGAATATATAGAGAATCTCATAGGGAGCTGTTGGGCAAACACCAAGGGTCGTTATCCATAATAGAGCATAGTTGAGTGTTCATAGGAAGACTTGAATTAGCTATTTCTCTAGCTGAAAAGCAAACATCTAGCGGTTTATTTGGAAGCCAAAAGGCCACAAGGAGATATTGAGCCCATTCCCAACCTTCCATTTGAAGAACTGTCTCATTTGTGGGCGTAACTTGAGAAGCTTCTTCCAATTCCAGGAGCACAACAAGGGCACATGAGCTGTCCACAAACTATTTCCTTTGAGGAGATATGTACGGGCTCATTTAGACCACAAACTAGGTTAGTCTTCCTTGCACAAATTCCATAAGTGCTGAATTTGTGTAGATGTGTTCTATAAAACAAGATTAGGGATTCCAAGCCCTCCTTCCTTCTTTGAATTACAAACCTTAGCCCATCTAACTTTGGCTTTAGAGTAAATATTGGGTCTTCTACTCCACAAAAAATTTTTAAGGATTCCTTCTACCCTTTTAATTAGGTACTTAGTTAGAATAAACGTTGATGCCTATAGAACTTGCTTAGAAAACAAGATAGAGTTAATGAGTTGCAATCTTCCCATGTAAGATAGAAATTTTGAAGTCTATGAAGAAACCCTAGCTAAAATTCTTTCAATTAAGCTCTCACTATCCATTTTTTCAACTTTGAGCTTACAAGTGGGACCCCAAGGTAACGAACAGGCAACTAGCCTCTTTTGAACTCTAGGATGTTAAGGAAACTTTCCTTAATAGGAAGGCCAACATTATAGCAAAACATGAAACTCTTAAAGGAATTTACTCAGAGACTCAATAGAGCTTTGAAATTATTAAGAGTTTGTTTGATTTGGATTATAGAATTAAGATCACCCTTGCAAAATACCAAAGGATCGTTAGCAAAACAAACGTGGGTGAGCCTCTTTTCCTTAGACTGCCAATGGTAGGAAAAAGAAGACGTGAAAGGCAACTTCCATAGCATTGAGGAAAGGATTTCCATGCCAAGAACAAACAAATAAGGAAAAAGAGGGTCGCCTTGTCTTAAACTCCTAGAACTAGGGAAAAACTCTACCAATTCTCCATTAATATTTATGGAAAATCTAGGTGTAGAGAAGCATTGTCTAAGAAGTAGTCTAAAATGCAAAGGAAATCCCATATACTTAGAACTTCCTCCAAAAACTTCCAATTCAACATATTATAGGCTTTCATGATATTCACCTTCAAGGCATAGGCTTTCATGATATTCACCTTCAAGGTACATCTAGAGCTACCTCTATTAAGATGGTACCCAATGCATAAGCTCCTACACAATAAAGATATTATCCATGATCCTCCTACCAGGGACAAACGCTAATTGTTCTCTATCAACTAGATAGGGGATGACTTCCTTGATTCTTAAGGCCAACAACTTGGAGATCACCTTGCATATCACATTACAATATGAAATAGGCCTTAAATCTCTAAGTTTGGTAGCATTATCTCCTTTAGGCACCAAGGATATAATAGTGTTATTTATCTCCTTGTGAATCTATCACGAGGCAAGAAATTCCTTTACTGCATCTATTATGTCCTTCCCAATGATATTCCAAGAGCATTTATAAAATTTGGTCGAGAATCCATCGGGGTCAGGAGCTTTCCCACTTGGTTGAGACAAAAAAACTTATTGAATTTCCCCTAAAGAGAAAGGGACCTTGAGAAAATTAATCTAGTCTTCATGTAGTCTCCATGTAACTAGATCATCAATCGAAGCTAGCTCTTGGGGGTTCGGGGTTTGTCACAAAACAAATCAGAGAAGTACCTGACCACCTCCTCCTTTACCTTATCATCACCTATAGCTTTAGTACCATCATCCTTCAGAAGAAATTGAATAGAGTTGCGATTGTATCTTTTATTCAAAGCCTTATGGAAATAAGAAGTGTTTTTATCCCTCAACTTTAGCTATGATACCTTAGATTTTTGCTTATAAAAACTCTTTTCAGTTGCTCTATACATGTAATACTTGGAATAAGCTGCCTTTTCTTGAGCTATAAGAGAGGAATCACCTTGAGCAATAAGCGCCTAGATGGAGACTAAGGAATATTGTGCCTTTTCAACCCTTTCTTGAATATCAGAAAAATGCTTAGAATTGAATCTTTTTAGTTCATGCTTCAACAATTTCAACTTGGACACCACTTGAAAAGTTTTTGATCCTAACACTGGACTCCTTCAAACATCCTCAATTAGAGTTGGGAACCCCTTGTGCTCACACCAAAAATCAAAAAACTTAGAAGGCACTGATCTAGGCTTCACTTCCATATCTAACCCGACCATTGTGAGGGAGTGATCCGACATCGAAGGAGGAGAGAAATTGCCTTAGGATCTAGGAAAAGTTGACATCTATTATTGGTTTTCAAGGATCTTGTCCAATTTGTGTACAATGGGGTTATTTTCTTGGTGATTCGACCAAGAGAACTTGTCACCCACAAACCTCAAGTCATCAAGCTTTACTTCATGCAAAAAATTATTGAAGTTAATCATATTTTGGCAAGGTTTTAAAGACTCACCTTTTCTTTTCGAGAGTTTCCTAGTGATATTGAAATCACTCAAAACCAGTTAATGAGAGTTACCAACCATCCGAGAAATATGAGTTAAACCTTCCCATAATGATCTATGAGTAGCCTTGTTTGCTGCATGAACAAAGAAATTGGAAAGGAGATATTTGTTCGTAGATAAGTGCAAAAACAATGAACAAATTGGCTGTTTTATTCCAAAATGACAACACTCCAAAATGTTGGGTCCCGACCAATCTAAATACATTTTCTAACAACTGTATTAATATGGATCATTCAATTCTGGTTTAATTGTCTTTTAAAGATGTCCTCATTAGAGTAGTTGACTCGAGTTTCTAGCAACCCAATAAGAGCAATATGATGTGCATGACAAGATTTCCTAATATCTTCAGCTTTGAGGGACGATTCCTAATATTCCAAAAAGCTAGATTCATAATTTACAAATGATGGAAAACACTCAAAAGAAAGAGCGCTTTCTTTTATTTTGCTTTTTCTTGCGTTGGCCTGATGATGAAGAGCTTTTGGAACTCTTTTCAGAGGTCTTTGATTTTTCGTTGCTGGGAACCATAAGCTTGTTTAGAGGGATATTTTCCATATTGTTAAGAAAATCATCATCATCACCATTCTCCTTTAATGCCTTCAAAATAGAATCGACTTTAGCAAGACCAACTCCTTCCTCCATAAAATCAAATTTAGGAACAACAGAGGGTGTATTGCCTAAAACATCATTAGGCACATCTTAGGATCGTTCTTCACAGACTATAGCACCAGCTTTATTCTAGGGTGAAGAGTCCAATTGCTAGTAGTCACTCTCTCCCTCATTAGTGTCAATTAAGAGAGAACTCCCATGACCCTTACTTAGTCTAGAGAGAGAGCAGACCTCTTCACCTTTATTTGTTTGGTTTTAGTTAACAGGGTGATTAGGAGAAAAAAATTTATTGGTACCAGCACCTTTATTTGCTTGTTTGTTTTTCCCTTTAGGAGAAACTCTTTGCCATTGTTCTTTGTCAACATTCAGGGCTCTAGAGGGCTCATAGCTTTTTTTATTCTCACCCATAGGGCATGAGTGCGCAAAAACCTTACATGACAGACAACGTTGAGACATCCATTGATGCTCAACATAAATTTTTGCAATAGTTTTGTTCGGACGCTCCACTTCAACAACTGAAACCAACTCCTCCGATGCATCAATTTAGATAAGAACCCTTGCTTGGTTTGCCGTACTCTAGTTAGCCATTAGAGTCAGGTTGCAATGGGATGCCTACACCACTTGCTATACGGCTTATCCCCTTTGAATTAAGATGTTCACAAGGGATACGATTAAAGGTAGTCTAAATTGGGATGCTTGTGGGTCAAGGCTTCTTCGACGACATCCCTTTTGACCATTTTTGTAGAATTTGCAAAGAACCAAGTTTTATCTAGAATTGGAGAGAAATCAAAGTTAGGAGCAAACTAAAAGTAGAAAAACCCCTCATTGCTTTTGATAACCCCAAGGATGCCGTAAATTTTCAGTACCCGAAGAGTTGTTTTCTCTGCCAAGGAGAAGGGTAACTTACGGCCTAGAAAGAAACCTATAAGAGTGGATTGCTAGAAACTTCTCCTTTGTCATCAACATTCTGTGGGATGAAGACTCTTGAAGTAGCACCTTTGTGAAAAGGTGGAATAAATTTGAGATTGAAGGTGGACTTTGACCCTTTGGGATTTGAAGTGCAAGCCTTAGGAAAGGATTTCTTTTGAGGTGACTCACCTTTTGAAGGAAAAGTGGTTTTTGGATGATGGTTTTTGGGAGTGGAAACTTTTTCTACCTTGTTCATAATCCTATCCAACTCTTCTAAAGTTGTGTTTCCCAAAGAGGGAAAACTAGCTGCTTGGGTAGGAGGGTCAGCAGAAAAGGACTGCTCTTGATTGGATGTGCCAATTCTATCAAAGACAGAAGTGGGTTTGCCACTTTTAACACTAGCTTCCAAATTACCCCTTTTGTGTGAAGGAGACTGTTTATGACTAAGGGTGGCAAAGCAAAAGTAACTTTTGCTTTATCCCCTGTTCTATTACATTTTGAAACAACCTTGGGCTTAGCGCCCCTATCAATAATAGTGGTACTGGCACTAATCAGCACTTTGGGTGACTGCTGAACATCAGAGAAACGGTGAGAGGAAATCCCTGTCATGATGGACAAGCTATGAAGAGAACAAAGTGAGAAAAGGAGGAGAAAGAAAGATGAGAAGCAAGGGAAGAAATGGACAAGAAAACAGATTTTACACCCAGGAAAAGTGGTTTCTTAAGGGTTAAGGGGGAAAGCTAGAGAGAAGAGAGAGCATTTTCTCTCTCTCCTTAATGCCTATAGAAAATTTTTACTCAAGTGTTAGTATTGCTATTATCATGTAAGTAAATATCTAATTATTTGATGTATATTGGTTGTATTATTCTGGTATATAATGTGAATATGACAAGTATTACTGTATAAGCTATTACAAATTGTATAGCCATTGTTATGTATACATGATTGTTTTGATCACACATATGACAATCCAACCCCACCAAAAAGAAAAAAAAAAGGAGATGCATATATTATGCAATATTCCATATTTGATCTCATGAACTAAGGGCTATCTTTCTTGTGGGCTGAGGTGTCCTCACCCAGGTTTGGCAAGGAGGGGTAGATCCCCAGATATCTGCATTATAAAAGAGAGTTGAAAAAACTTCAACTGAGAGTGCTAACTCACCTGTATCTTCTATTATATCTCTACTATCTTTTGTTTTTTTTTTTTGGATGCCTTAGATCAGTTCTATGCATGTACTGCAAATTCTTTTTCCTTCCTCATGCAAGAAGAGGATTATACATATACTATTGAAGACTCAAGAGAAAAGGGGGAAGAGGGGAGAGAGAGAGAGAGGGAGTGTTTCCTTTTTTTTTTTTTTTTTTGGGTTTTGGGGGGTGGGGGTAGGGGTTTGATGTTGGGGTGTCGTCGTACAAAAACATCTTAAAAATGAAAATTTTAAGTTTATTTGCTAATCTTATTGGGTTGAATTACTTTGGTATTTCAAGATGATGCAAGAAGTGTTGTGTTGATCTATTGATAATCTGTTTGTAGATACTCTTTATGTTCTATATTGTTTTTCTTTATTTTACTTTCCTGAATCAATTGTCTGTCAGCTTTCAGGAAGTTTATTAAGTTGGAAAGGTCTTCGTGGAAACAGTTTTGCTGAAAAACTGGACAGCTTATTAGTCTTAACTTTTGAATATCTTGAAATTTGTCAGAGGAATGGTCGATTAGTTGAGGTTAGTCTAAGATATACTTTATTATATTTATTTAAATGTAAGTTTGTTTTTTACTTGCATTTAAGTTATTGTTGCATTTGATTCTTAAGAGTTTCATTTTTCCACCTTTTTGGTGTGTTGAAGGTATTCGAGACACTTATTCATTCATTTCGTCTCACAGTATTAGAAGCATACAAATCCAAATTTGCTCAGGTAAAGATTTATCTTTTATTATCTTACCAATATTTTCCTGCTTAAAATTTTAATGTAATGGTCTGACTTGGTAATTGCAGTTTATAATGTTTTATGGTTGTGCCCTGGATCCGGAAAACTGTGGGGTCAGATTTTCTGAAGCACTTGTCGACCTTTTTGTTTGCAGTGACTACTCTCCTATCACTAGGTAAGGTTGTATTTGATTGTGGTGATCTACAATTTAGTTGAAGCTTCAATTTGAGGCATTATTAACTGCTAATGTAAAGATGTAATAGGGTTGATTGCCGAATTTCCATGCAAGTGAGAATCATGGAACAGTCTTGAAAGATGAGCACTTCTTTGCCTAAGCATGTACAGCACAGAATCATGTAAAAGAAGGATTGCATAGCACAACTCTGGAGTGAAAACTAATTATATTCCATCATTTTTTCTGGAATGTCCATTTTGGAGTATGATCATGATGATAACATAATTCAATTGAGAAATTATCCTGACATCCGCTTTTAGTTTGTGGGGTCCCTTGAGAGTTAGATTTGGAAGTTCTTTCTTTCCTCCTCTCCTCCTCCTTCCTTTTTTGCCCCCTTTTGTGTGCGTGTGTGTGCATTTGCCCTTGTACTTTGCCCTTTTTTTCCTCTCTTGGTTTGAGAAACATTTGCCTCTTCAGGATTGACTGTCCTAGTTACTAGATGTGCCTATAGGTACTAACTTTGTGTTCAATCCTCTGCAGAATGAGTGCGGTTGCTTATCTTGCTAGCTATTTGGCTCGTGGAAAGTTCCTCTCAGCCAGTTACATTACATCCACAATAAAAAGGTTAGAAATTGCTGGTTTTATATGACTTGATGTTAGGATATAGAGGTGCTAGCATGTCTTGTTTTTTCCACATGTTTTCATAGAGTGAATGGCTACCAATAATTTCTATAGTTCTGGTAATAGATATCTCTTTAACCATGAATTTTTAGGTTAGTGGATTGGTGTTGGAAGTATTGTCAAAGTCAGGGTGGTGACTTGAATGCACAATTTCATCGTGTCTTTTACTCAGGATGCCAGGTATTTTCTCCCCCTTTCTGTTAGACCACATAATGAGAGTCGTGGTTTTGAAATACTTCTGAATTAGGTGCTAATGGTTTATTTGTATTGCAGGCCATCATGTACATTCTGTGTTTTCGATTGAGATCAATCATGAATGTTCCTCGACTGAAGACACAGCTTTCTCTCATGCCTATTGAGCTAATTTTGAAGCATAAATTGGATCCTTTGAAGGTGAGAATGACTGATGGCAATGTATCGGATAATGTTTAATTTACTTTAGCCTTTTTGTCCTATAATGTATGATTTTGAAGCAAACCAGCTAGATGTACTATGTTTCATCTTGGATTTCCTTGTTCCATTTGGGAAGGACTCATTTAGACCATTTTACATGTGTTATTTAATATCTTTCCCTTTTTGTAACAGGTCTGCTTGCCCACAATAGTTAACGAGTTTCTCCAGCAGGCAAAAGCCGCTCGCCTTTTTATGGTTTCCGAAAGTTTTAGCTTCAGTGATTTATTGGAGTCAGAACTGTCGAGGGCTTTTGGTGGTCTTGAAAGACTGGACATGTTCTTCCCTTTTGATCCATGTTTGCTTAAGAAAAGCGACAGGTTTGTGTTGCTTTCCCTTTTAAAATTGCCTGAATTCTGTCATAATGAATACAATTGCTTAAGATCATATGGAGATGCAACATGACATTATATCTAGAGTCATCTAGCCGCAGTTATTGTACTGGAAAACTAGTAGTATCAGCTACTGGGAGTCTATCCCTCCCTCCTCTCCCCTCCCCTTTCTCCTTGTTCTTCTTGGCTAAAGAAAATAAAATATCTTGCTGACTTTCTGTTCTTTTGCGAATGAAGATTTATTAGGCCATACTTTGTGTTTTGGTCAATGGTCAAAACTACTTATGATGATGAAGAGAGTGGTAGTGACGAGGATGTCAAAGAAGATTTGGCAAATGGGATTAGGGGGAATACTGAAGACATGGCAACCAGTTTTGCCGATGGAAATTTTGATATGGATGATTTTGACTATGCGTTGAATAAAATGTCCATTACTCCAAAGAATTCCTTGAAATACAATTATGGGGGTCAATTACAAGAACTTGTGCGAATGCCATCTAAAATCAGACCATCCACGAGTCCAGAGTCATTTTGACTCTCAAAAAGCTTTTGCTATGCTTTTTCTGACAAAGCACCAGTTGCCATGACTCAGTCATGGTGCTGTACCAAATGGGTGGCAAACACCACCAATTTTTTGCTCTCAACCCTGTAGAAAGTTTTGGTGATCGTGTAATATTATTGGCTCCGGAAGCTTGCCATGTAAAATAACTTGCAGAAATGAATAGCTTGCTTTATATGATTTTTTTCTTGCAATCTTCTGCTAGTTTGATCCTGAAAAAGTTCTGCTATGTTTTATGATTTGCGAGACGGTGATTTGTCTAACGCTTATTATTGATCCTGAAAGAGTTCTGCTATGTTTTGTGATTTGCGAGATGGTGATTTGTCCTTAAAATGTAGTAGTTTGCTTAGCCATCGAGTGTCTGTTGTATAGACTTTATTTCTTCCTTGCCGTAGAAAGGTAAAAAAGGAATCACATAATCGCACCTACATGCTGCATCCATGTGAGATTGTACATATATGCTACGAGTGTAATGGAGTTTCAATATTTTATCTATTTATTTTTTTGACGATTTAGTTGAGAATGCCTCAAAGGAGAATTACGAGGCCCATCCAAGAAGTATTTTGCGTTGGAATTATTTGATAGTCAGATCTGGTGATTTAGTGTTTGGATTTTTTCGTTGGACTGTATTGCTGGGTGACCATCAGAAAGCAATCGGGAGGAGGCGACGACGATATAATGGAATTGGAATTCATCAGTAATTGAATAAGTCGAATTAATATTACATTGTTCTCTTGAGAGAAAAAAAAAAGAAGGCACACACTTAATAAACGTCCAATACAATTAAAATAACTATTTTATCCCTGTTCGAAAATTCTCTCTCTAACCACTGTCATCCTCCTCCCTCTGTTCACACAAAAAACATAGATCTATTGTTCAAGTCATGGTAGGACATTAGTCACACAAACAACACAATCAACATAGATTCTTTCCCATTATAACTGCTGCATGGAGTCATGTAGGGATGAGATGGCGATGCATCGGTTCCTCAGCATCATCGACGTAGACTGCATGCTGACAATGGGTGACTGCGAGGAAGCGGGGTTTTCCTCACCAGTTTGCTGTGCTTGAAGAGGCTTAGGCTTTGAAAGGGCTAGTTTGCTGTGCTTGAAGAGAGAGAAGATGAAAGCTTAGAGAGGGAGTAGATCGGATAGAGAGAGAGAAGAAGAAAGTTTATAGGGAGATAACAGCTTGGAGTGCGGCGGTGAAGGGTGGTTTGGTGGCTTGACATCGTTAGTGGTGTCATAGGTTGATGTCGGGATTCTATTGCTGGACGGAAATAGAAGAAGAGAGAGACTGTTAACGACAAAGAGGAGAGTATGAAAATAAAGCAGGGCTTGTTTTGGGAAAAAAGAAAATACGTGCTTTGAATCATGATTCTTGAGTTCCTTTCATGAATCTCTATTACAATATCTTTTGGAATTGTGATTCGAAGGAATTGTAATTATGGGGCTTAAATACAAACTAAACATGGTAATGAAAAATAAAGAGAGAATGACAATTCAATTTTCCTTAAGTAAACATGTCGTTAGGCAAATGGGCAAACAAGCAGGCAATAAAGTATTCTTGTGCATCTTCTTATATGATATATGATTCTATGGAATGGTTTGCTTGTCATATTTCTTCATGTATAGCACTTGACTTTACAAAGTGACTCCATTCAAATCCAATTGAAGTCCAAGGTCTAGCTCTAAGATTAGTCCTCTTTGGTAGCATCTAATTCCTTTGGAACACTCCATAAGGATAGGTGGCTTGCCGATATCGATTCAAAAACTTGGTTTTAACCTATTGACTTTTATTCGTCGAAACTTTTTAGAAGAAAGAAATTTTTTCGACAAACTTTATAGTTCATTGTTTGATTTGTATATTAATCAAAAGTACTAGATGAAAAACCATTTAGATATCGATTAAGACAAAACTTGTTTTATATGATAAAAAACATTATTTCACAATACATAAGAGATGTATCTTTGTAATTTTAAAAATAATCTTTACCAAATCATAGTATTGAATTTTATTTCAATTTAGAATATAAATGGTTAGTTTTTTTTTATTTTTTTTTTGTCTTAAATTAAAAAAATTCTTGTTGAAAACTATACACGCCAAACGAGGTATTCTACTGCAAAAGAAGTTTTATTATACTGTGCAATTCTTCGTAATTTTACTAGCTAAAGGGTACCTAAATATGTGAAATGTTGCAATGGAAAGCTTTTGAGCCCGAAATTACGTTTATGTGTCTCGTTTCGTCTCTGGGCTGCAGGATCCATTATTAAAACGAATGTCTGGGGGCACTTTTTGGTTTTGCTTTACATGTGGAGCGGTTGTTTGTCCATATATTATTCACAATTAACGTATAACTTTCTTTTATTTTAATAGCTTAATGGGCCTTCTAATGGATTTATTATTCTAAAGCATTATTTGTGCCAATCGGTAAGGCCACGTCATTCGATATTGTTCTTTCTGGTTTTTCTTTTTTTATTTTTTATTTTTTTATTTTTTTATTTTTTTTTCCTTTCCTGTTTTTCCTAAGTTATTAGTTAAATGTGTGGCTTAATAAGAAAGGATGAAATATAGAAGGATAAAAAATACGAAATAGGTAACACATGCAAACATGAGCAAGTAAGAGAATGCCACAGTCAAAGAGCCATGACTTGCAAAACTTTCTCAAGTAGGAAATAGCTACGGACATTCAATAGCAACATGGGAGAGCTACTGCGAAAAAGAAAAAAAAAAAAAATATCTCGAAGGTAATAAATCAATCTAAATCGGCCTTTGGACTCCCATTAGTGATATCGAAAGTCGGAATTGTGTTCTTAAATGTTTAGTTGCATAGCTTATTGTTATTTAAGAAACATGGCTCATAAAAAATTTTTGGATTTCGAGGAACAATACAAGTGTATGCAAGAACAAAATCAAAACCTAAAATCCATAATATTGATAAGAGATTTTAGATACAAGTCCTTTAGGCTCATATTGACTTAATTTGGTCTTAGGTCGACCTATCTAGATTCGAACCCGAAGTGATCTTTCATTGATTGACTTGACTAACTCGATGACTGACCTGACCAACCTCATATCCGAATAATATGAGGGCTTGGCAAGCTTCAAGACAGGTACTATACTATTCCCAACTTGGCCCTAAGTTGGATATTACTAGATAAGGTTTAACTTAGTCAATAATCAAATCCCTAAACTTATAGGACATGACTACTAGCACGACCCCCCACGCTTTAAGCTTAGTGGATATGTTGATGTGCAAGCGTACTCTTAGATCCTCTTCGGCTTCCCTTTAGAAATAGTAAAATGCCACTAACGGTAAGCCACCTTCACACAAATTACAACCCTTAAGTTCTTTTGCATTCTTGCTTTCCTACTTTCTTCTAGCACTTAAGCATCTATTAACATAAGCATCAAAATGGCCCGATGTCACCCCAATGCCCCTCATTATGTCTTGTCTTGTAGCAAATCTACAACTCTTCTAAAGCCCAATCTAGTTCACCTCTACCAGCAGAAACCTACCAGCAACATTCAGTATTGTCTGTGGGAAACAAATTTACTCTCTATTTTAATTTTTCATGAATTAGTCCTTTCAAGCACACTTCACTTAACCAAATATGTGGAGAATTGGAAATCTAAATGAAACCCCTAATGTGGGTAATGGAAACCACGCCCTAATTAGCAAACACAACAATCAAGACCAACCGACTATCAACCAATGGTAGAGAGCTTGGAAAGAATGCTTGCGTAGGTTTCAGCTAAGAAAGTAGAATGAGGTTAAAAAAAGGAGCTACGAGCTAAATTGAATGAGCTAGAAAGATGGAGTAGGGGTAGCATGCCCTCCATAATGGACACCTCTGATGGTATGGGTGACTAGAACCCTCCGCTACCTTCGCCAGGAGGAGAACTGGGCTCCTCCACCATCCCTTGCTACTTAGAATTAGTAGGTGTGGTTCATACACCTCCCTAACCACGCTCTTACTAGAAATGAGTTAGTGGCCAACTTGTATGGAGGTATAGTGTAATCTATGGCTTGTGGTCAACACCTGGCTGACGATGTTAACCTTAATGAGCTTAGAGAAACGGTGGAGAAGCTTTCCAAGAAGCAAGAAAGCAAGACCATTGATGGTGCTGGCTAAGTTACCAACAACAAAACTCCCTTTACTAGGGAGGTTCAAGATGAGATCCTTCCTCTTAACTCGAAGCTACTCGCTTTGGACCAGTACAATATTATTGGTAATCCAGTTGACCACTTACTGTACTTTTGTACTCTTATGAACCTACATGATTATAGGGATGTGATTATGTGTAGGGTCCTCCCAAGCATTTTGAGGAAGGTAGTTTGTACATAGCTTAACCACCTCCTCAAGAACTCAATTATGTCCCTTAATGAGCTTGCTCATCATTTTAGTCTTCATTTACAGATAGTAAGCCCTTGTTCATAGACACATCATCTTTATGTCTCATCCGATAGAAGGAAGGGGAAACCCTTCATAAGTTTGTGGTCCAGTTTAACAATACTGTGGTTGATATCCTTTAGTTAGATGAGGAAGCTGTAGTCCATGTTGCTCATCTGACTGTCTAATGATTTCTTCTCTATATATAAGAGTAAGTTGAAGACCCCGGCTAAATTTTAGTAGAAGGCCCAAAAATTCATAGACTAAGACGGCAACATCCGTACGAGGCACGAAGCCAACCTAAAAAGGTTGGGAGGAAAGAACGATAAGGATATAGGGTTTGTTAAGGATTACCTTGATGGCGAGGCTCTTAGTTACAATGATGAAAGTGGCTCTAATTATAGGAAGTGTATGCTACCCATCTCGATGTATGCTTAGCACGTGCCCTTAAATTGCCATTTTGGGTAAGTGTATATGGATATCCGTGGAAGGGAACTACTCTTTCGATTTACAAAAATGAGGGGCAACCCCAACTATAGAAATTCTTATGAGTACTATCAATTACATGAATATTATGGCTACACCATGGATGAATACTTCCAATTGAAGGATGCCATAGAGAATGTCATCCAAAGAGGCTACCTTAGTGAATACATCGCCAATGCCATAGTGAGCGACCTCCTCAAAGATGGCAAACCGAGGAGGACCCTATCGACAAAGCTAGTTGAGCTCTAGTAACTCTTTAACGCCCTGACTAAGGTGATGTTAGTAAGGAAGAAGAGGCAAAGGTGGGATAGTTCCACCTCATCCTCCGATGAAGACATTGAAGGAGTTAAGACTCTTTAGGATGCTTTAGTCACAAGTGCATAGATCTTGGGTTTAAGGTCTTGAAGATAATAGTGGATATGGGAAGCTCCATTGATGTCCTTTTCAAAATACATATGATAAGATGAGGAAGAAACTACCTGTATAGATTAAGCCATACCACCATGATCTAATTGTCTTCAATGGGGGGATTGTTCGACTTAAGGGCATCATCACCTTTGACATGGAGCTTAGTGACAATGATAGAGTTGCTAAGTAACTTGTTGAGTTTTTTGTGGTAGATTGCCTATCCCCCTACAATTGATCTAATTGTCTTCAATAGGGGGATTGTTCGACCCAAGGGCATCATCACCTTTGACATGGAGCTTAGTGACAATGATAGAGTTGCTAAGTAACTTGTTGAGTTTTTTGTAGTAGACTGCCCATCCCCTTACAATGTTATCCTAAGACGATAGAGCTTGACTAGCTTTAAGATCATCACCTTATCGCTCCACCTCAATGCTAAGTTTCATACACTAACTAGGTTAGGTATTTGTATATGTGACTAGAAGCTCTCCAAGGACTTATACATGAAGGCTGCCAGAGGAGATGGCATCTTTACGTTGGAAACTAGACCATAGGAGAATCTAGTTGATAGAGGTAAGCTAGGGGAGAAAACAAAGGAGATATAGATTAGTAGCAATCCCGACCAGACTATGTAGGTTAAGAACTTAGTACTTCTCGAGCTTAGGGAGGCCATTGATTGCCTCCTGTCAAGCCTGATTTTTTAGTTTTCTATTTAAAATTAATTTCTCATTTCTAATTAATACTAAACCCTAACCTACTTAATATTAATCCTTGACTAAATAAATTGAGAAATTTCGGTTTTTTATTGAAAATAATTTTTGGAGTCGCCACCCAATCGAAGTCGGGAAAAGAAAAAGAAACTGTAATCAATTGGGTGAATTGATTATGATTTTGGCCACCGGTCTTTAATTTCAAATTTAAATCAAGAACCAAAAGGTTTCAAGTTCAGGGGCTAACCTATTAAACCATAACGAGTACCACTATCTATTTATCGAAATTAGGATTATTTTTCTAATTATAATATTTTTAAAGAAAAAATAAATAAATAAAATAAAAAAAACCTAAGTTTCTACATATTTTATCATCGCCGCGAAAGTGTCTACATACCCGCTAGCCGAGATCAGACGATCATAGTTTTTTCAAAAAAATATTTAATGTGTTGATTGATTTTAATTTTGAAAACCGACCAAGTTTACGTTTTAGTTGATTTGGTTTATTAAAAAAAACCTAAAGAGTCATAACTTATGAGTGTTGTTGAAAACTCTCTAAAACGTTCTAAAATTTGTTCAAAAGGGTCTTTTATTAATTTTTATTTCTAAAAAATGATTTCCTATGTGAAGATTTTTAAAACAAATTAAAAGAAAAATCCTAGGCTAACATATAAATATATATTTATTTTTATCTATATTACTACTATCAAACAACTATCTACTTAAATCAATATAACATGTTTAACTTATATAATAAAGAAAACTAATGCTAAAAGAAATACACTAAACTAATATATACATACATATGCTATGTCTAATAATAATAATAACATAATATAATAACTAAACAAATAATAAGAAAACTTTAAATCACCGAACTTGGCGTTGAGGACTAATCATCGTGTTGGTGCTGATCGGCCTAATAGTCTCGCATGAACTTAAGTGTTGGCTACAGCGGATGCACGAGCGTGTTTTAAAGGACAGTATGTGTGCGTTGGATAGTGTCGTGTAGCTGGTCGGTGTGGTGATTATTGGCAGGAAGTGAATACTGCAAACGTGGATAGTGGCTGTGAGGATGACTGGACTGTGGGTTGATTGCGAAGCTGCGGCTGCTGTTGCTTTCCTGCTGATCGTTTTGTGTTGATGGCGTATGCAGCAGCGTGGCTGAGTTTGTGACGGTGCTAGAGGCTTGCTCTATCACGTAAGAATATGCGCTGCAGATGTGGCTAACGAAGAAGATTCGAGTGATAGTGGGGCTAAGGATGTACTGAAGTGCTGCTGTAGTTGCGGTTGCACGGAATTGGGCGAGGACTTGCCGTTATGACTGTGTTGGTGTGTCCCCGGTCAAGGAGCGACTGTCGCATTTGGACGTCTGGATTGAAGATGCCACAGCTGTAGGTGCGTGTGTCGGAATTGGATTAAGGGACGTGGCCTGGCGTAGCAGAATTGGAAGTCGGTAAATTATTTCCTTGCCGTCTGTTTCAGTCAGGTTGAAGATTAAGAGTGACGCACTACTTTAACTTTGGTACGAGGAGTTGTGCAGTGCTTGGACAGCAGTCTTTTGCCAGATTGTGGTTGCTGTAGGGGTCTGGCCGTGGTCGTATGTTGGCGTCACTACTTTACAGGGATGTGGATGTTGGACAGTAGGCGTGCGATTGTGCGGCAATCGTAGGCGTTCATGGCTGCAGACGAGTGATGAAGTATCCTCCTGTTTTCTGTTTTTGTTAGGTTTTTAATTGTGGTTGGGTTTAGCTGCCTCCATTGTTAATTTTTCTTTTATAGAGTTCAGATCCTATCATATCTATTGTATCTGGTTAAACTAGATTCAAATTTTATTCAAATTTGAAACTGATTTTAAATTTTGCTTCTATAAAGATAGAAAAATAAAGACATAAATGCCTGCTGAGATTCAAACTCGTGACCTCCAACTAAATCCACCCAAATACTCCGCTACTTATCCGTAGGCTACTGGCCTGTGCCTTGATATTCATTACAATTAAATTATATTTAAACTATCTGAATCCCTAAAATAAAATTTTTAACTAAACTAAAACTAATCACTAAAACAAATGATTCCTAATATAAATTACTTCTTGAAAATCTACAAAATTTTTATAAGTTTTACTTTTCTTAATTTTTTGGTATTTTCATCATTTATTAATTTTTATTATTTTTATCTTTTATTAATTTTTTGTTACTTTTATTTTTTTTTTGAATTAGGACCCTTTTTTGTAAAAAATAAAAATTAGGGCTATAGAGGGGCAAAAATTAGGCGTCTACAGCTACCTCTCTTTGTGGTGAAGTTTGAGCAAAACTTTGTCACAAAGACAAAAGAGACACCGTTTTTGCCTCAGGATGACTCTATCCTAAGGAACGTTAAGTCACTTGATGAGGGTTAGAACGACAATGGGTAGTACCTTTGTGAATTGGCAAAAATCTCCATAAAAGAATAACGAGAATCTTGGTCGTGCCATGATGAGCTGACTAACCAAGGCAGTCAAAGCATCCCTTGAGCTGGCTAAGACCTAAAAATGTGAAGAAAACTTAGTCGTATCCTTAATGAGCTGACTAACCAAGGCGGTCAAAGCGTCCCTTGAGCTGACTAAGACCTAAAAATGAAGGAAAACTTGGTCGTACCCTTAATGAGTTGACTAACCAAGGCAGTCAAAGCGCCTCTTGAGATGGCTAAGACCTAAAGAATGAGGAAAAACTTGGTCGTACCCCTAATGAGCTGACTAATCAAGGCAGTCAAAGCGCCCCTTGAGCTGGCTAAGACTTAAAGAATGAGGAAAAACTTGGTCGTGCCCCTAATGAGTTGACTAACCAAGGCGGTCAAAGCGCCCCTTGAGTTGGCTAAGACCTAAAGAATGAGGAAAAACTTGATCGTGCCCCTAATGAGCTGACTAACCAAGGCGGTCAAAGTGCCCCTTGAGTTGGCTAAGACCTAAAGAATGAGGAAAAACTTAGTCGTGCCCCTAATGAGCTGACTAACCAAGGCGGTCAAAGTGCCTCTTAAGCTGACTATGACCTAAAGAATGAGGAAAAACTTGGTCGTGCCCCTAATTAGCTAATTAACTAAGGCGGTCAAAGCGCCCTTTGAGCTGGCTAAGACCTAAAAATGAAGGAAACTTGGTCGTACCCTTAATGAGCTGACTAACCAAGGTGGTCAAAGTGCCCCTTGAGCTGGCTAAGACTTGAAAAATGAAGGAAACTTGGTCGTGCCCTTAATGAGCTAACTAACTAAGGCGGTTAAAGTGCCCCTTGAGCTGGCTAAGACCTAAATGAGAATAAAACTTGGTCGTACCCTTAATGAGCTGACTAACCAAGGTGGTTAAAGATCCCCTTGAGCTGGCTAAGACCTAAAAATGTAAAGAAAACTTGGTCGTGTCCTTAATGAGCTGACTAACCAAGGCAGTCAAAGCGCCCCTTGAGTTGGCTAAGACTTAAATGAGAATAAAACTTGGTCGTGCCCTTAATGAGCTGACTAACCAAGGCGGTCAAAGCACCCCTTGAGCTGGCTAAGACCTAAAAATGAAGGAAACTTGGTTATGCCCTTAATGAGCTGACTAACCAAGGCGATCAAAGAGCCCCTTGAGCTAGCTAAGACCTAAAAATGAAGAAAACTTGGTCATGCTCTTAATGAGCTGACTAACTAAGGTGGTCAAAGCGCCCCTTGAGTTGGCTAAGACCTAAAGAATGAGGAAAAACTTGGTCGTACCCCTAATGAGCTAACTAACCAAGGCGATCAAAGCGCCCCTTAAGCTAGCTAAGACCTAAAAAATGAAGGAAACTTGGTTGTGCCCTTAATGAGCTGACTAACCAAGGCGGTCAAAGCCCCCCTTGAGCTGGCTAAGACCTAAATGAGAATATGAGTCGAAATAGCACTCCATAAGCTAACTAAAGCACTAAATCCTTTGAGAAAATTTTGAGTCGGGTAACGTTTTGTCAGTCCGACGATTGGGAGTTGAAGAAACACTGGGACCATGCTCTATTAGCTGACTATCCTACTAAGAAATTATTTCTTTGAAAATAAGCAATTATCCTTAGGGGGAAACCAATTGTTAATGCAATGTTTTATTAGGTTTAGAACCACTTACCTGGTTTCAATGATAGCTCCCAAGTAGTCTCATATCTTATTAAGCAGTCCGATTAGAACCAACGATTCCAACCCTTACCATTGCTTTTCTTGTTCTCGTTCTTCTTCTTCTTTCTTCTGCCGTTTCTTTCCAAAACCCCCCTTTTCCTTCTTCCTCTTTTTTATTTTTTTATTTTTTTAAAGAAACTTAAGCTTGAAACGAATGTAAAGCATATTTTTCTTGAACAAGGATATCCTATATTTAACTTCCGGTCTAAACATTGGTTTTTCGGGCAAGCATTTGTTCTCAAGCGAGTTTCTACTTACACGCCCCACGTTACCCTTTTTGAACATGGCCCTGTCTTGAAAAATAGGAAACAAATCTCCCTTTCATGGGGGGGTTAACTACAATAAAGTATTAAAAGAATTTTTACCAATAGTCATCGCTTCAAATTAAGTGATTATTTTTTATGGTTCTTGTATGTAAGGTTTTTTGGGTAGATGATAGAGCGAGAAGCGGGGTCTTTTAGTGAAATGAGGAAAAGAAAGGCTAAGGATATTATCTAATGCTAATGACTACTAGGAATACCAACTTTGCATGTAAAAAAAGAAAACGAGACTACAGTAATAGTAAGAGTATTTGCAAAAATTTCATTGATGTTCAAGGATAGTACATCTTCAATGCATCAGTGTTTACTGGGTCCTTTAGATCCGGACCATCCATTTGAGACAAGATAACAGCTCTCCCAGGCAATACTTTCTTTACAATATAAGGCCCTTTATAGTTTGGGGTAAACTTCCCTCTTGAATCAGTTGTGTTAGGCAATGTCTTCCTCAACACCATATCTCCATGCTCAAAGCTTCAGGGTCGTACTTTTTTGTTGAAAGCCCTGGCCATTCGTTGCTGATAGCAAATGTTGTGGCATAAGGCTGTCAACCTCTTTTCATCAATTAGGTTCAATTGCTCAACACGCTTCTTTACCCAATTAGCTTCGTCTAACTGAGTTTCTGACAATATTCTGAAAGACGGGATCTTGACTTTCACTGGCAGTATAGCCTCCATTCCGTATACCAACAAGTAGGGGGTTGCCCCTGTTGATGTTTTGATAGAAGTTCGATAGGCCATGAGTGCAAATGGCAACATCTCATGCCAATCTCGATACGTAATGGCCATCTTCTCAATAATTCTTTTGATATTCTTATTGGCTGCTTCCATGGCTCCATTCATCTGGGGCCGATAAGGAGTAGAGTTTCTATGAATGATCCTGAAATGTCGGCATAACTTAGACATCAATTTATTATTCAGATTCGTACCGTTGTCAGTAATAATCGTTTCTAACGTACCATACCAAGCTAATATGTCCCTCTTAATGAACTTGACTACTACTCCTTTCGTCACACTAGAGTAAGATGAGGCTTCAACCCACTTAGTGAAATAATTAATAGCTACCAATATAAATTGATGCCCGTTAGACGCTTTTGGTGTGATTGGGCCAATGATATTTATTCCCTACATCGAAAAAGGCCATGATGCCGATAACGTATGTAATTCTTGAGGTTGAGCATTTATCTTGTTCGCATAGATCTGGCACAAATGGCAGCGTCTAACATGTGCGATACAATCTGCTTCTATTGATGACCAGTAATATCCCATCCTCATGATTTTCTTAGCAAGCATGTAGCTATTCATATGAGGGCCACATACTCCCTCGTGCACTTCTTTCATCAGCATCTCTGCCTCTTTCTCATCTACACATTGTAAAAGCGTACCGTCAAACAATCGTCGGTACAGTACAGAATCGCTCATTAAGTACTAAGTCGCCAATCTTCTAATTAATTTTTTATCCTTCCTCTCTACTCCTTCAGGGTATGTACCATGTTGTAAAAATATTTTAATATCGTGATACTAAGGCTTTTCGCCACATGAATTTTCCATTGCCAAACAAAAAGTAAGCTTTTCTTCAATTTCAATTTTAAGTGGCTAAATCTCCACTCCTTTCGATATCTGAATCATTGATGCCAAAGTAGCAAGAGCATCGGCAAATTGGTTTTGAACCCTTGGTACGTACATAAAGGTAATATTTTTGAACTTAGTTATCAACTCAGCCAAGTGTTGGCGATAAAGCACTAATTTGGGGTCTTTCGTCTTATACTCACCCCGAGCTTGGCCTATAATCAACGAAGAATCTTCATACACTTACAATTCCTGTATCTCCTTAAACAATGCGATTTTAAGCCCCAAAATACATGCCTCGTATTCTACAATGTTATTGGTACATGGGAAAACCAATCTCACAGCCATTGGAAATTGTGTACCTCCAAGCAATACCAGAATTGCCTCTACTCCACATCCAGACACATTAGTTGCTCCGTCAAAGAACATTTTCCACCGTGAAGATTTTTCGACTATTTCACCATCAGAATCATTTCCTGTTACTAGGATGTTTTCATCGGGAAACTCAATCCATGCTCCTTGAGGGATATCCTCGAAGGATTCTCCGTTAATTGATCCACTAAAGCTTGCCCCTTGACTGAACTTTGGCTTACATACTTAATGTCAAATTATGTCAGTAACATCTGCCACTTTGAAACTCTGCCAATGAGAGCCGATTTTTCAGCTAAGTATTTCAAAGGATCGTGTTGTGTTTTCAACTCGATCTGATAATACAATGTGTATTGTCTGAGCCGATGCATAACCCAGACCAATGCACAACAGGTTCTTTCAGCTTCTGAGTATTTTTGCTCCCCTTCTGTGAACTTCTTGCTTAGATAGTAAACGACTCGCTCTTTCCCTTCTTCATCCTTCTGGCCAAGCATAGATCCCACGGATTCCGGTATTATGGTCAGGTACAAAAACAACGAATTTCCAGGTTTAGGAGCTACCAACACTGGAGGTTTCATGAGATATTCTTTGATTTTCGTGAAAGACTCTTTGCATTCCTCATTCCAGCTAATCTTTGCATTCTTTTTTAACAGCTTAAAAAGAGGGCGGCATTTGTCCGTTAATTATGAAATGAATCGGGCTATATAATTTAAACGACCCAGCAATCTTCGCACTTCCTTAAGCGTTTGTGGAGGAGGCATGTCAATTATAGCTTTGGCCTTATTAGGATCGACTTCAATACCTCTTTGGCTGATTATGAACCCTAACAATTTTCCTAACGTCACACCAAAGGTACACTTCTCCGGATTTAATTTCAAGTGGTACTTCCTCAACCTATTAAACAACTTCCTCAGGTTTTCTAAGTGATCTTCCTCCTCTTTAGATTTTGCAATCATATCATCCACATATACTTCTATTTCTTTATGCATCATATCGTGAAAGATTGCAACCATGGCCCTCTGATTTGTTGCACCTGCATTTTTCAGCCCGAACAACATCACCTTATAGCAAAATGTTCCCTACGTTGTAATAAAAGTCGTCTTTGTCTTATCTTCTTTGGACATTCGAATCTGATTATGTCCCGAAAAACCATCCATGAAAGAGAATAGATGATTTCCGGCAGTGTTATCCACCAAGACATCAATGCGAGGCAATGGAAAATTATCCTTAGGTGTTGACTGGTTGAGATCTCGAAAGTCTACACACACTCTAACTTTCCCATTCTTCTTCATTACTGGAACAATATTAGCTACCCATTCCGGGTAATCCGATACTTTGATGAACCCAACCTCCAGTAATTTCTTCACTTTTTCTTTAATTTTCAGTAAGACATTAGGTCGGAATCTTCTCAATTTTTTCTTTTTTAGTTTGACGTCCTCCTATGTGGGTAAATGGTATACTATAATTGACGGGTCCAACTCAGGCATATCTTCATACGACCAAGCGAACACATCCTGATATTCGGCTAATAACGCAATCATTTATGTTTTTTGTTTCTCTTTTAAACTCACCTCAATTTTTAAATTCTTAGGATTGTCTTCGTTCCCCATATTAATTGTCTCAATCAGTTCATCAATAGTGATTTTACCCAATTCATGTTTTTGCCATTCCTCTTGTATATTATTGTGGTCACCGACATTGCCCCCAATGTCTAACCCAGTAGGGCCAGAAGCGATATCAATATTCTCATTTTCTACCTACATGAGGTATTCCTGGTTTTCACTTAGTTCATTGAATCTGAATGAGAATGTATGAAAAAAATGCATGTAAACAAAAGAGAAATGAAGAGCAACATGGGAAAGAAACGAACTAAGATTTCATTGAATAAATGGAGGTATGGTCTCAAATGAGATAAAGGCTTAACTAATTTTGAATGAAAGGTTCAATGATACATTTAAAACGATGACTATTGAAAATAAAAATTCAGAAAATACTAACTATGGGTCACCCCTTTACCCTAGGGAAGACCTGTTGCTATTCGCCGGGATGGAGAACCAGTTGTTCAAATGATGCTGGAACTTAGGTGGCGAGTGTGTTGATCCTTCTTTGTCAGATTCTCAGGCTTGAGTCTCTTCCTATATGAACATCTCAACTAGCGGTGGAAAGGTCATCGAGGCATAGTATAATCTGTTACCCCTCTTGCCTCTCACTTGTTTCTTCTGGAATTCTTCCGCTGGGGTAGGATTGTAGCCAAGGCCGTAGGTGCCGCTCTGGCCTTCCTTGAATCCCTTCCTTCTATCATCCTCTCTGTCGGAACCGGTAATCATGTTCACTTCTTCAAACATTTGTAAACCCAGCTCTTCTTGTCCTTCACTTCCTATTTTTTTATAGCCGTCTCCTTATAGATTTCATAATCTTGATCTCCTAGAATTGTAATCACCCGGCCATTGGAGATGAACTTCAATTTTTGGTGCAAGCTCGAGGGTATAGCCCCTACTGCATGAATCTAAGGTCTTCCCGAAAGTAGATTGAAAGATCTTGGGATGTCCATGACTTGGAATCGAATAGTAAAGTGTTGAAGGCCAATACTCACGGATAGATCAATCTCGCCTATAATCTCTCTTCTAGAACCATCAAAGGCCCTGACTGTTGTGGAAGAAGGCTTAATTGTAGATGTGTCGATGCCTAGCAAATCCAAAGTGGCGAGTGGGCAGACATTCAGCAACGATCCATTGTCAATGAGCACCCTGGTGACAATTATGTCATTACTCACCATGATAAAGAGTGGCTTTGTATGTTTGTTCCCTTCTTTGCCCAATTCTTCAGCCGAAAATGAAATTTGATCTATTGCGAGGATCGAATTAGTAACTAGTCCCATCTTCTCAGTTGGAATCTCCCGAGGGACCTTTACTTCATTTAAAGTGCGAAACAAGGCCTCCCTGTGTGGTTCAGAGGCGATTAATAAGCTCATCAACGATATTTGCACAGGAGTCTTACTAAGTTGATCTATGATTTTATACTCACTTGACTTGATCATTTTGGTAAAGGCCGATAGCCCCTCAATGCGTTCGGCTACCGTCTTATCACTTGATTCTCCTGACATGACTTTCCTCCCCTGCTCCTCTCTTGGGTGATAAATATTTCCCGATCGAGTAATGCCCCCTACTAGAGGACCTAGTTTCTCTTGATTTACCAGGTGATAGTTAAATGGAACAGCCTTGTAATTTTCTAGTGGCAACGATACGTGGAATGTGTACCTCTTCACTTCTAGAGTTTGATTGCCAGTATAGAACTCAAAAACCTTAGGCTTCTTATTTGAATCAATGACATTAACAGCACAATCATAAAAAATCATACCAATAATCGGCCAATGGTTGGGTAAGGGATTGTTGTTAACTTTAGGAACTGGGGCTTCCACAAAATCCAATTGCATTGTCCCTTCATCTATCAAATCCTGAATCTTATTCCTTAGTCTCCAACATGCATTAGTCGAATGTCCCACTTGTCTACAATGGTATTCGCACTTTACTGTGGGTTCAAAGAATCTTGGTTGATATCGATTGCTAGGAAGTTCGTACCGTATCAAATTATCCCTCTGCAACTTCTCGAAGACTTGACTCAAAGGGACCGATATCTTGGTAAATTGTCTATAAGTCTGGTTAGTTTAAAACTGATCTCTGTACTATTGCTGAGTAGGAGGTGTATTCGCCTTAAAAGCGACTTGAGCATTTGGTCTGGCATTTGAATTTACCATACCAACTGTAGATTCTTTAGGCTTGCTGGCGGCTGGTTTAGGACCAGATGATGATGCTGGTGGTCTTCTATCTGTTAGGTCTTGCAGCTTACCGGAAGAGACAACACTTTCAATCCTACACCCGGCCGCTACTACTTCAGCAAAACTAGATGAGGCCTGCTCGATGAGATGGGAGAAATAGGGCCTCTCCAAGGTGTTAATGAAAGCCGATGTGAGCTCTTTCTCGGTCGTTGGAGTAGAGATTCTTGCAGCTAAGGACCTCCATCTTTAAGCGTATTCTTTGAACGATTCATTATTCTTCTTCTGTAGGGTAACCAAGTCCATCATAGTCGGGGCTACTTCTACATTGAATTTATATTGTTCATAAAATGCTCGAGCAAGTTTCTCCCATGTATTTATCTGATTCAAATCAAGCTGGGCATACCAAGTCAGGGCTAGTCCGATCAGGCTATCCTGAAATGTCTGTACCATGAGTGGATCGTACTGAACATGTAAACCCCGCGAATTTAGCTTTCTAAGTATAGAAACAAACGTCTAAACTGTAGATAAATTCCCGAACTCAAAAGAGCCAGTGAGAATTAAAACCAATAAAAATCACAATCCAAAACCTAAAGTGGATACGAAGAACCTTAAATCATCAATTGAATCCCTAACTACATACGAAGACCCTAAAACCTCGAACCTTATCAAAACCCTAAGATGACAATCGAAGATTAAATCGCGTAAGAATATATGAAACCCTAAATATGTAAAAACATTAGAGATGGTGCCTTAACGTATTAAGAACCCTAAAACCATAACTTTAAGGATATAAAAGCACTAATTCACCATGATATACCCTAAAACCCTAATTGATAATATAATGCCCATCTTTTGTTCAATTCACTAGTAAAGGGTTAGAGATGACCCTTAAGCATACTTATATGCTTTGAATCCTTAAGTAATCCATTAGAAATTAAGATAATGAGTCATAGATTATATTCATTTCTTAAGTAAGTGATTAAGATAGTTTCACTTAGAGTTAGAGTAATAGTTGAAGATTAGGTTTATGTAGTGAACCTTAACACTTAAATTGGTACTTTTTGCATTTGTTATTCAAAGTAGTTTATCAAATGAGATATATAGGCTATAAAGACCTAAAGTAAGATCTCATTAACAATGTTTACAAATCAATTCATCAAATACCTCATTTCCCCTCATTTCCTTCATTTTTCCTCTAATCTCCCTTAATTGCCACATTATGTGCACAAAATTACATAAGCTTAAGGAATGTTGACCAAGATAATGCATGTTGACCAAAGTCAAAATGTTGACCAAGTCAACACATGTTGACTAAAGTCAACAATTGAAAAAGTCAACAAAAGTGTCTCTTTCATTAAGAAAAAAAAATATCTTCTTCTCATGATTTCCTTTCTTTTCTTTTCCTTTTGCATTTCTTTTTCCTTCTTCCCTTAAATTGCCGTCCATGCATCTCCCCTTCTAGGCCCCACCATTTTCCTTCTTCCATAAGCAAAACAAATCAAAGGAAACAAAACAAAAACATCCTCCATGCCATGAGCTTCATTTCCCTTTCATTTTTCTTTCATTTTCAACCATTTCATCCATAATCAAGGGCAACTTAAGGTAAGCTATTATGTATTTATGTCTTATTTCATCCTCTTTACTAGTTAGAAGGAGAAAAGGTTAGGTTATGTGTTGTGTTTATATATATGATTGATTTAGGCTTAAAGTTTCAATTTTTATATATGGAAGTGTAGAATCCTTTAGGCAATGGAAGAAAATGCATGTGTACATGTCTTTGAGTAGGTGTATAAAAGGATATGCTAGAAGAATACATGTATAAATACCTTTGTACATAAGTATACAATATGTACATAACCTAAAATAAGGTATATAGTAACTATACATACATATATCATGTCAAATATACCCTTAAAATACAAGAAGAATGAAATTGTGAAGGTTTCTTAAGAGGGTAAATAAGGCATACGAATTTGTGTATAAAAATATGTATATGACCGTATAGGTATATGAATAGGTATACATGTATAAATACGGTATAAACCTAAGTAGATGTATAAGTGTATGCATATATAAAGTATAAGTACATAAGTATACATATTAGTATGTTATGAGTGTAGGTAGGTATAAAACATATGTATATGTATAAGTACTTGATTACATATATAATTACATGTAATAAATGGATTACATAAGCCATGACATCATCAAAACATTACATAAGCCATGACATCATCAATTGATTACATAAGTGATGAAGTAAGCATAGGTTTATAAAAGAAGAAATAATAAGATTACATAAGCACATAACATAGGTATATACATGTATTTAGAATTCGAAAATTCCTTAAACCCTAATACACCTCTTAGATTGAATTAAACTTAATCAAGTATGTGAATTTGTAACACTAATGTAAAATTTCCTAAGTATAAGAATCAAATAGCTAATTCAATCATTAAATCCTAAACTAGGGCATAAACTTAAGTAATAAGAGTAATTAAACTTCAATAAGGTAAAATTTTAATAAATTTAGCCCATATCATAAAACACGGGTCTTAACGTCCAAAACGGACATTACCGTGTGAATGTGCGTCTGAAAACGATGAAAAACGACTATAAGTTTGCAAATATCGGAATCAGAACAAAAAAATTACAAAATACATAAAGGAAGCCTCATACCTTACTAATACAAGAAAATAGTTATTATTAATCTCATGGAGTATGGTAACCCTATACATACTATACTCGGGTAATATTGGAGGGAACTAGATAAACGACAATAGACTTTTAGTTGACTAAGGATTCTAAATTCTCAGAACACTTATAAGGTTTACCATTTTGATTTAGGCGTTCGATATCGAGTCTTGGAAACCCTAAAGGCTTGGAGAATGAGCAATAATTCAGGTGAGGGAATTCTGATGACCTGCTACTTGCTTGTGTATGTTATTTGTATGATGTTTTGTTGTTTGCTATTGCTTGAATGTTTGAATGACTGTTCTGTTTGTATGCCATCATCTGTGTGATCACCTTTTTAAGTTGATAAATATAAATGTCTGACCCAAATAACCGGTTCTACTCGTCGCATGTCTATGACTTGGTAAAGGTATGAATGGAGAGTGCTAGCCTTGCAAAAATCTTGAGAAAAGTATTTTTGGCAAAAGCTTTTCTAACCTTAAACAAATTTTCGTATGATCACTGTAAGGGCTTGTGGAGCCATAAATAGTATTTTTAATGTTAAGGTAAAGCTAGCATGGGTTCTCCACTTGATAGCAAGAGGACTCGCTTTATTGTGCCTGAAAGGCCTTGGTTATTTTTGGTTGCGAGAGGACTCGCATGTTTGTGCCCGAGTGGCCTTGGAGGGTGGATAGTCCTAGTTCGGACTCCCCCTATTTGGATTGAAATTCTTTTCTCGGCTAGGGTAATAGTCGAGTTTTGCCTAGTGGGGTGGTGCCCTTAGGTAGCCTCTGCGGGTAAGCTGAGGTGCCCTGTGCGGGTAAGTACAGGGGATAATCGAAGTGTGGACGACGTAATTCTACACCTTCAATAGTTCCGGACTCCTATGGATGTGTTGCTTGCATTCATCACGCCTGCATTCATTATGTATGTAGATAGTTTGCTTGCATGTGTGATAATAATGTGTGAAAACTTGCTTGACCGGTGGTGGTGAGGAATGAACTCACTGAGCTGCTTTATGCTCATTCCCCCTTAGTTTTCTTTGCAGGTTTACATACGATGGGATTGGGATATGTCTCGAGTGCTGAGTGCGAGACGAAGACATGTACATTAGTGTTAGGATTAGTTGAGATTTTTATAGACGATACATAAACACTCTTTGTAGAAAATATTCACATGTTAGAATTTAATATAATTTAATTCTACTTGTAGTTTTATAATGTTGGTAATCCTGTCTTATTATTTGGTAGGGGATATCGATTCTCTGCGGTTCTGAGGAATTGTGGGATACCGGATATCCATAGTTATTTATAATTATATATTATGTCATGTTATAATAAATTAATTACTTGAAAATCATTAATCTTAGTGATTTATTACTTAGAGTCTTGCAATCTCTGACTTGCAAGGCGGTTTTCATATCATGGGTGCACACATGTTATGAAAATTTTAGGTAATCCTACTAGGCCTCCTTTAGGGTCTTGACAGAACATATTTACCCATCTTCCTGACATACAACCTGGTGTGAAGCTTGGGGCAACCCGTCCCGTTATACTTTTCGAATTCCGGTACCTTAAACTTCTCAAGGTATGATCCCATGTCATACGTAGAAAACTCTGTGATCACCGCCTGTTCAAATCCATCATACCTTACAAATGCCTTCATCTTTTCAATGATCTGTTGTGTCAATTTCTTTTCCAGTTCTTTCAAGCTATCCATACTTGGCCCATGGTCGACAGGTCTTGGGGCTACATACGTGTCAGGTTCGAAGGTTGGGTTGTCTTTTGGGTAAACTCCTTTTGATTCGAATGGGTCTTTTTGATATTCGTGTTCTACTTCAAGAGCTTGTGTATTCTTCCCATAACGGGTTTTGAAACCTTCTTCATTAGCCGGCGCTATAGCTTGTAGCAAAGAAATGCTATCTGCTAGAAAGCTCATTTGTTCTGCCATCTTTTCCATAACTCTTTCTATGGAATGAAACCTCAGCTCGAAGGGATCATTGATCTCGGGGTCTCCATCATTTCCTTGAGTGGTGGCCATCCTAGTTTGGGAACGTGTTCTAATCGGACTTCTCTGAAAGACTTGACGTTTGGGAGCTATCTTGAAATTTTACTTGATTTTTATTGAACAACTCAACAAAGGGTTAGTACATAATATATTTTCCTAAAAAAAAAGTGGTTAATCGTACAAACATAAAATGCATGTCACACGAGTGCAATGAAAAATCAAGAATTGGGGGGAACCTTTGATGTGGCAAAACCTAACTAACTTTTATTAATTTTTGCAATTGTGACGCTTTACACCTCTTATTCTGTTCATAAAAAATGAATTCTAATGAAAACATAAAAAATCTAAAATTTAATCTCCTAGTGGCTAGTAGGCTTATCCTGCGTCTTTCTCTTCTTTCGGATCATGAGAGCTTGCTCTTCTTTGCCCTTGGTCCTCTTCAGTTGTGCTTCCAATGCCTTTATCTTCTGATGATACTCCTTGTAACGGCTTTCCAACTCCTGCCCTCTTTTACTCGTCCTCTCTGGTTCAGCTTGAACTTCCCTCTTCTCTTCATTGTCTTCCATATCTTTCAACCCTTTTAGTTGGTGATAAAGAAATCATTTGGTTGTTTGGCTCCTGGCTGTTATCCCTCTAGTAGTAGGGGTAGTCTTTTTTGTGCACTAAAGAGCTCAGATGCTTTGAAGCTTGGTTACTTTATCAACCATCGTCATACTGGGGTTAAGAAAGTCCAGCAAGGCAGCTTCTAATGATGGTCTGGGGATCATGTCCTCAATGAGCCCATTGGTTGGAACGTATGCGGTGCAGAGGTTGAAGCCGATCAAAGGAACCGCTTTGAAGTCTTTACATCTTCTTATCATTTCCTTGCTTGCAAACCACCTGGGTGTCAACAACAACTCTTCCGCTTTCATACTCTGAAAGTATTGGACCTAGTAGCGGCTAGCTATATTTTCTGGCAACTCGATTCTTTCTCCAAAAGATTTGATGAGATCATATTGCTGAGTAAACTCAGCCCGATTAAAATCAAGCTGGTCTCATGTGGCTAACGAACCAGACCACCAGTAGGACCATATTAGTTTTCAGATCTCTTCATTTCTTTTTCTTGAGATGGTTTAGAGACTAGATCTGCTTGGTTAGAAGAGCCGGGACATATGATTTCCCTTTAAGGAATTGGGTTACGAGTTCTACAATTCTGAAATGGACTCGACGTCTTTCATCAGGGAATAGGATGGTATTAAAGACTACCAGTATAAAAGCGTTGACCCGGTACTGGTGCTACGCTTCTAAATTTGCACAAAAAACCTCGCGTTTTTCTCTGTGCTTCAATTAAGTAGAAAACCAGTCCATGACATCCTCTAATCGAATGGTCTTTCCTTGATTTAGAACCCAGTTTATTTCGATTTTTCTGATTCCTAGCAACTTGTTAAAGATCTTTGGTGCTGCAGCTTCCAAGTCAGGGACATAAATATCATTCGTAATTATAGGAGCCCATAACAATTGAGAGTATTCTTCTAAAGTTGGGCTTAGCTGATGTAGGCCCATATAGAAACTAGTGGATTCGAGCTCCCAAAGGTGGACTAAGGCCCGCACTAGAGTGATGTTTACAGGGATCTTCTGTAGAGAGAGGATGAGCCCAATCTTATTCTTAATAAACTCCTGTTTATCTGGGCTGAAGAGTTGAAACTACGTTTGAAGCAGCTTCTGTGGCCAATACGGTAGGTGGACATGAATGTCTTCAAAAGGCCCTTGACTTGGTTCAACCATGACTGATTAAAAATCAAAATTAAAATTAAAATTACAATTACAATGCATTCTAGACTTTACATGAAATTATTACAAATTATTTACAATGGAAGATTACAATTACAATCACAACTTCACAACTGCCTTTATCAATTTAGGTTCGCCACATCATAGGTTCTCGTGAATTTTTGAAAAAAGGTTTTGTTTGATGAAAAAGGGTGGGTGCTAAAGGTCCTCAAGTTCTGTAACTACTACGTTTTTTCAAAGCAACGATTTTGTGGTCACATCTGAACTTGAGTGGAGTAGCCTGATTGGCCCTAGAAGGTGGTTTCCCTACAACATCCAAAACTTACACAATGGCTCCCCTCCTAAGGTCCTAAGATGGCTTGGTTCTAACCGTGTCTACTATGCATTTATGATGCAGAAAACAACGTAAAAGTAAAACCCCCCAAAATTCCCCCTTAAATAAACTGCCACAACAAAAAAAATGTTAGTAAAAAAAAAATAAAATAAAATAAGCAAATACATCAAATAACATACCTAAGTTATTTTTTTTATTTTTTATTATTTCATTTTTTTTTTGAAAAATAATCCTATTTTCGGCAATTTCGAGTGGCTAGCCCTCTAGCAGTCCCTAGTGGAGTCGCCAAACTGTCGAGCCTGATTTTTTGGTTTTCTATTTAAAATTAATTTCTCATTTCCGATTACTACTAAACCTTAACCCACTTAATATTAATCCTCGACTAAAGAAATTGAGAAATTTTGGTTTTTTATTGAAAATAATTTTTGGAGTCGGCACCCAACCGAAGTCGGGAAAAGAAAAAGAAACCGTAATCAATTGGGTGGATTGATTACAATTTTGGCTACCGATCTTTGATTTTAATTTTAAATGAAGAACCAGAGGGTTCCAAGTTCGAGGGTTAACTTATTAAACCCTAACGGGTATCACTATCTATTTACCAAAATTAGGATTATTTTTCTAATTATAATATTTTTAAAGAAAAAATAAATAAATAAAATAAAAAAACCTAAGTTTCTACATATTTTATCGTCGCCCCGAAGGTACCTACGTACCCGCTAGCCGGGATCAGACGATTGTAGTTCTTTAAAAAAAAATCTTTAATGTGTTGATTGATTTTAATTTTGAAAACCGACCGAGTTTACGTTTTAGTTGATTTGGTTTATTAAAAAAAACCTAAAGAGTCATAACTTATGAGTGTTGTTGAAAACTCTCTAAAACGTTCTAAAATTTGTTCAAAAGGGTCTTTTATTAATTTTTATTTCTAAAAAATGATTTCCTATGTGAAGATTTCTAAAACAAATTAAAAGAAAAATCCTAGGCTAACATATAAATATATATTTATTTTTATCTATATTACTTCTATCAAACAACTATTTACTTAAATCAATATAACATATTTAACTTATATAATAAGGAAAACTAATGCTAAAAGAAATACACTAAACTAATATATACATACATGTACTATGTCTAATAATAATAATAACATAATATAATAACTAAATAAATAATAAAAAAACTTTGAATCATCGAACCTGGCGTTGAGGACTAATTGTCGTGTTGGCGTTAATCGGCCTAATAGTCTCACGTGAACTTAAGTGTTGGCTGTAGCGGATGCACGAGCGTGTTTCAGAGGACAGTATGTGCGTGTTAGACAGTATTGCGTGGCTGGTCGATGTGGTGATTATTGGTAGGAAGCGAATACTGCAAACGTAGACAGTGGCTGTGAGGATGACTGGACTGTGGCCTGATCGCGAAGCTGCAGCTACTGTTGCTTTCCTGCTAATCGTTTTATGCTAATGGCGTGTGCAGCAGCGTGGCCGAGTTCGTAATGGTGCTGGAGGCTTGCTTTATCGCATAAGAATATGCGCTGTAGATGTGGCTGAAGAAGAAGATTCGAGTGATAGTGGGGCTAACGATGTACTGAAGTGCTGCTATAGTTACGGTTGCACGGAATTAGGCGATGACTTGCCGTTGTGACTGCGTTAGTGTGTCTTCGGTCAGGGAGCGGCTATCGCGTTTGGACATTGGATTGAAGATGCCGCAGCTATGGGTGTGTGTGTTGGAATTGGATTAAGGGACGTGGCCTAGCGTAGCAGAATTGGACATCGGTTAGATTATTTCCTTACCGTCTGTTTCAATCAGGTTGAAGATTAAGAGTGATGCGCTACTCTGACTTTGGTGCGGGGAGCTGTACAGTGTGCGGACAGCAGTCTTTTGCTAGATTGTGGTTGCTGTGGGGGTCTGGCTGTGGTCGTACATTGGCGTCGTTGCTTTACAAGCGTGTGGATGTTGGACAGTAGGTGTGTGTTTGTGCAGTGGTCGCTGGACAGCAATCTTTTGGTGGCGATCGTGGGCGTTCGGGACTGCAGACGAGTGACGAAGTATCCTCCTGTTTTCTGTTTTTGTTGGGTTTTTAATTGCGGTTGGGTTCAGCAGCCTCCATTGTTAATTTTTCTTTTATAGAGTCCAAATAAGATCCTATCATATCTATTATATCTAATTAAACTATATTCAAATTTTATTCAAATTTGATTTAACTAAACTCATATGATTTAATTAGATATGAAACTGGTTTTAAATTTTGCTTCTGCAAATACAGAAAAATAAAGACATAGGTGCCTGCTAAGACTAGAACCCGTGACCTCCAACTAAATCCACCCAAATACTCTGCTATTTATCCGTTAGGCCGCTAGCCAATGCCTTAACATTCATTACAATTAAATTATATTTAAACTATCTGAATCCCTAAAATAAAATTTTTAATTAAACTAAAACTAATCACTAAAACTAATGATTCCTAATATAAATTACTTCTTGAAAATCTATGAAATTTTTATAATTTTTACTTTTCTTATTTTTTTTTGGTATTTTCATCATTTGTTAATTTTTAT
Source organism: Lumnitzera littorea (assembly GCA_024138015.1). Lineage (NCBI taxonomy): Eukaryota > Viridiplantae > Streptophyta > Magnoliopsida > Myrtales > Combretaceae > Lumnitzera > Lumnitzera littorea. Next base: position 71,882,613 of record JAMXBB010000009.1, on the reverse strand, counting down.
TATTTTTATCTTTTATTAATTTTTTGTTACTTTTTTTTTTGAATTAGGACCATTTTTTGTAAAAATAAAAATTAGGACTATAGAGGGGCAAAAATTATGTATCTACACCTCCTTTGGTTTTACATGGATCGATTTTCTTGGTCACAATTCAACATGTTGAGTATATCACCAACTTGGCAACATACGACCTCAATATTGATGAGAACATTTAGCTTGTTAAGCAAAAAGAAGAGGCATTTTACTCCTAAACGATAAGCCACAATAGAAGAAGAGGTATAGAATCTGCTTAAGGCCAGTTTCATAAGGGAGGAAAAGTATCTGACCTAGCTAGCAAACGTTGCGCTAGTAAAAAAGAAGAATGGGAAGTGGTGAATGAGCGTTGACTACATTGATCTAAATAAAGCCTACTCGAAGGAATGTTTCTCCCTCTTTAGAATTGGTTGAATGATGGACTCTACGTTAAGCCAAGTGTTATTGAGTTTTATAAACATCTTCTTAGTTTACAATCAAATTGAGATGGACTAGAAAGATGAAGTCTACACCTCCTTAGTCATTGACTTTGGCAATTACTGCTATATGGTGATGCTTTTCAGCCTTGAAAATGTTGGTACTGCCTATTAAAGAATGGTAATGAACTAGTTCAAACCTTAGCTCAAGTGCAACATGGAGGTATATAATGATGATATGATTGTCAAAAGAAAATGGCTTGATGATCACCTCTAAGACTTATAAGAGGCCTTTAATCAAATGAGGATTGAAGGCCTTGGGTAAGTTCCTCGGCTTTATGGTCACACAATGCAGTGTAGAAGCCAACTCGGACAAGATCGATGCTATTCCCAATATGAAGCCCCCCACTACAATGAAGGGAGTACAAAAGCTCACAGGGATGGTAACTTTATTGAGCAAATTTATCTCTTGAGGCACGGATGGGTGTGTGGAGTTCTTCAAAATTTTGAAGAATTCCAAGGGGTTCGAGTAGACCCCCAATTTCAAATTGTGTTTGAGGAACTATAACCATTCTTAAAGCACTTACCCATCTTGTTGAAGCTCATCCCAGGAGAAGACATATTCTCTTACCTCACCATTAATAATTGGATACTCTCTTCAATGTTGGTTAAAGTTGAAGGAAGGGAGTACAGGCTCGTCTACCATATTAATGACATCCTCTAAGGATCTGAGGTCAGGTCTTTAGGAATTGAGAAATTCACCATAGCAATAGAGATCTCAGCTTGAGGGTTGTGCTCATATTTTTAGGCTCACCAAGTGATTGTTTTGATTGACCAACTATTGTGCGTTATGCATTATGCTCTAGAAGCATAGTGTGTTTGGATGGATGGTGAAGTAGACATTAGAGCTTAGCGTGCATACAATTCTATATAAGCCACATGAAGCCTATAAAGCCTAGGTTCTTACTGACTTTATTGTCAAATATATAGGAGAAAAGAAATCACTACTAGGAGATGATAAACTAGTGTGGACTCTCCATACCAACAGATCATTTACCTTTGATGGAGGAGGGGTAAGACTGATACTTACTAGACCACATGAGGCTACAATTTGCTATGCCCTTAAGATTTAGGTTCAAAACAAGCAACAACTAATCTAGGTATAAAGCCCTAATTGCTAGTCTCAAGTTCGCTAAGGAAATTAGTGTTAAGTATTTGAAGGTCTTCTCGGACTACATGCTCATCGTCCAATAAGTTTATGGTGAATACAAAGTTTAACAAGAGTGCATGGTAAAGTACTTAGAAAAAGTAAAGACTGTCTTAACAAAGTTCCCTTTGTGGAGCATTGTTAAGATCTTCCAAATCGAAAATTTAGCAGCTGATAAGTTGTCCAGATTTGCCTCAACAAGAATACTAAGGCCCAAGGTGAAGGACAAGAAGATTATTATTGAGTAACTTCTAGACAAGAGCATCAACTTAGATAACCAAGAAGTCTTAGAACTTAACATAGTTCCTTCCGAGATGAGTTAGATGGATTCGATTAGGGAATACTTAAAATATGGTGCAGTATCAAATGACAAAGAGGAGGCAATGATACATCTTGTTACACCCTAAAGTTGCGAAGTCCCAGAGTTGCAAGAGTCCCGTCGTATAAACCATTCTATGATAGTAATTAGCCTTATAATGCCTATCATAGATATAATCTACACATGGCATCGACGACTCTTCGCTTTGAAGTAAATAGTACAATTAAGAATTTAGCTAGAGTTACAGTAAGTATTAAAACTTTCAGTTAATATATATAATTACATGTACATTACCATAGAATTCTTAGGTGATTCTACATCATAACATAACAATCAGCTGGTCTACATATCAAATACCAGTCTTTCAGTCTTATAGATACTAATGAGACTAGATATAAATTAACTATTAAGCAAATTGATCCTCACACCCTTAGGCTTCAAAAGAGAACTAACCTTCGGATAGTTGTAGGGCGGCATATTAGTCAGAATAATCAAAAGTTAGGACCTGCAAAAGGATCTATATAGGTATGAGCAGCAACAGCTTAGTAAGTTGAATTGGAGACTTACGATTGTATACAAACAAAAATAAGATTGTCAAGCGCTATCTTTTTGGAAGGTGTCGGTGTTTGGTTGGAGAATCCTAATGATCCCCTAAAGGGCTGCAATGCATGACAATTTAGGGTATTAGGGTCGATTAGGATTAGGCTCAATTTAGGGTAGATTAGGATTAAGTTCAATTTAGGGTGTTCAGATAATTTCATACCAATTCAGTCATAATAATCATCAATCACAATACAAATTCTAACACGAAGTCAGATGTGCAAGTACATGCATAAAACTACTTACAATCCTAAGTCTCTAAGTACCCTAAAATAGTACTCTAAATACGGTGAAGTAATAAACCCAACTTGCTAGAAATTTTCGATTGCTCAATCACTCAATTACTGGTTGGTTTGCTTTCATGTATCCTATATTATAAATACGTCTTTTTAGTACTTATATTTTGATGATATATATATTTTAAGTTATGATTTAACTCACTTCTCCATATATACCTATTATTTACTAACGATTCATTCTATAATAGCTTGAGATTCGGTTTCTGAATTAAATTCCAATTTTAGTTCTAAATTGTTTTCAACTATGAGGAATTCTAAATACGCTCGAATCCTAATGTAAAATTAATCATATTAAGCTCGAGTATTTTAATATCATATTGGGTTTTAATTTAGTATTCTAACCTATTCAGTACACTCTAATCTTAATTAAGGCACCAGATTTTTCTTTCGATATGAGAAAATCTTACATTTTTTTATCTAATTACCTAAAATTAATTTTTTTACCGAATTTATTTTGTACTGATATTATTATTATATTATCCAATTTAACTTATTATTTCATACTTATTAAGGTCTCAACTTCACATATTCCTAAATTTCCTATAGTTACCACATCATTCCCATATTAATTACAATTAACACTCCAAATGTTAGGATTAAGTTTCCACATCAGAGATTAATATCCTTAATGATCTAATTATCCTCTAAGTTAGTAATTAATCATTTAATCACTTAATTAATCTAAAATTACTCATTTTTCTCATCATTTTAGGGCTAAAAAATTACTTAAAATTTTTGAAAATTAAATTTATAAAAATGGCTTCATAGCACTATTCTATATTAGTTAAGCATTTTATAGAAAAACAATTCAGCTCCAAATTACACTCCTAAACCTATTTATTTCTAATTCTAAATATATTTGGTTTTATTCAATTTCTTAAGAACCCTGTATTTATAGACATGATTAAATTTAATCACCATTTTTTCCCTAAATATACATACAATAAAACATCATAATAATAAATTTCATAATTTTCTAGGCATAATTAATAATTTTAAATAATTTTGCAAAATCAGAGGAGATTTGGGACTCACCTAGTTTGCGACCTTTTTAGCTTCCAACACCAATTCAAGTGTATCGGTCAGTTCAAGTAGTCGGTTTGGAGTGGGGTGGTGGTGGTTCAGTTCTAGATGGTAGTGGTGTGCGGGTTCGGCCTACTTGCTCTAATTGCACAGATTTAGGAAAAAATTTCTAAAACCCTAATTTCCCTCTTAATTTTGGTTCTCTCAATTTTTTCTAGCTCCTAATTGACTAAATGAGTTTTGAAAATTTTCTTGCTATTTATAGGGTCATGTAGGAATTGTTGTGCATTAATTAAGACAAGATAATGCTCATATCTCTTCTTATTTGCCTTTTTTATTGCTTGATTCTAATTAGTTCTTTTTTTTTTTTTTTCATACCTCCCTTAACTGCCATGACTTGATCTAGAGCATTCCTCATTTCCTTAATTTTTTTTTCCTGATTTTTCCTTAGTTACTTTTATAATTTTCTTTAATTATTTAGCAAAATTTTTGCTAATTTCGGGCAATTTAGGTAATTTCGCATATTTTTATCTATATGTGAATACATGTGGAGTACAAGTGAATACATGTGGAGTACAAGTAAACACTCCTAAATATTATTTAGGTTATTCTATGATTTTTAGTATACATATAATTTATCTCTAGTGATTTATTAGTTATCGAAATGTATTTTAAGTATTTTCGATAAATAATAAGCAATATACTTAGAATTTGAAAATTTTATATTCTCTTGTTTTATTACTTATTTTCTTAAATTTAAACTTACATAATCACTTTTGCTAATATTTTTAACTTTAGTTTATAATTTAGATTTGATTGGATCCTTTAACCGATCACCCTAAACTTTGTGTATTAAGTTTAATCTGACAGTGACTTAACCTATATTTAGGGCTTACATTTCCATCTCCCTTCGAAAAAGTTTTATTCTCAAAACTTCTGTGTATCTAAATTGTACTTAAATGGCCAAATACATTAATCACATACTTTTACTAACCTAGAAGTTAGAGAAGCCATAGATATTGCTTCATCATCACTGCTTTTGGCTCCTAAGTCATCTCCAAGTCTAAACCTTCGTTCCATTGAACTTTTACGTACTTCATATCCCAATTTTTTAACTTTTGAACCTGACTATCTAGTATTTTTATGGACTGCCTCACAAATTGAAAATTCTTTGTTAACTCTATTAACTCTATTTCTACTATTGCATTTGGGTTCTTAACAAACTTTCTTAACATAGAAACATGGAATACATTATGAGAACTCGATAAACTTGGAGGTAGAGCTACTCTGTAGGATACATTACTAACTTTCTCTAATACTTCAAATGGACCAATATATCTTTGGCTTAGTTTTCCTTTTGAGCCAAACCATTTAAGTCCTTTGAATGGGCTTATCTTAACATAAACATGATTACCAGCTTCAAACTCTAATGGCCTTCTTTTCAAATTTGCCCAACTCTTATAACGGTCTTAAGCTTCCTTCATTCGCTGCCGAACAATCTTAATCTTTTCACTTGTTTGATTGATTATGTCTAGTCCAATCATAACATACTCTTTAGGATCCCAATACAGTGGTGATTTACATTTTCTCTCATATAATTCTTCATAAGGTGCCATCTGTATAGTCACATGATAATTGTTATTGTAGGCAAATTCTATCAATGCCAAATATTTATCCCAATAACCTCTAAAATCCAATGCGTAAGCCCGTAACATATCCTTTAGGGTTTAAATTGTTCGCTTAGATTGCCCATCTATTTGCGGGTGATAAGCTATTGCAACTTTGTACCCAAAGCTCTATTTAAAATCTCCCAAAATTTGGATGCAAACCAATTATCTCGATCAGAAACAATACTCTCTAGCACACCATGTAATCTTACTATTTCTCGGACATATAACCAAGCTATCTTTTCCATTGAGTCACCAGTCTGTTAGGGTAAGAAATGTGCACTCTTTGTTAATCTATCTACGACTACCCAAATAAAATCGTATCTAGCTTAAGTCCTTAGTAGTGCTATTACGAAATCCATAATAATATGATCCCATTTTCATTTCGATACTTCTAAAGATTGTAATGGTCCACTCGGTCTTTGGTGTTCTTTCTTAACTTGTTAGCACGTAATGCATTCTGATACATATTGTGCTACATCTCTCTTCATTCCATTCTACCAAAACATAAGCTTCAAATCTTAGTACATTTTATTTCCTCTTAGGTGCACAGCCTTATAGTGTATATAGCGATACTTATTTCATCCAAAATTTGCTTCCTTATATAAAGATCTTGTGGCACACATATTCTTCCTCTAAACTTTATTATACCTCTTCCATCTACTTTAAAGTCAGAGTCATGTCCGTTACTTAATTTCTCTTTTATCTCCATCAAGTCTTTATCTTCCTATTGCTTCAGCTTTATTCTCTCTAATAAAGTGGGTTATAGTTCCAAATTCATCATTTGACTATTAGATTCACACAAGTCAAACCCAATTTGCAACTTTTGAAATTCATGCACCAATTTACGTTAGGGTGTTAACAGTAATGTAACTTGTTCATAATTCTTTTGACTCAATGCATTCGCTACCAAATTAGCCTTTCCAGGGTGGAAATTTATATTTAGATCATAATCTTTAATTAATTCTAACCATCTCCTCTACCTTAGATTCAACTCCTTCTAAGTAAAGAAATACTTCAAACTCTTATGATCAGTGTACATCTCACACCATTGTCTATATAGATAATGTCTCTAAATCTTTAAAGCAAATACTATAGGTACTAACTCTAAATCATGGGTTGGATAATTCCTCTTGTGTAGCCTCAATTGTCTTGATGCATATGCAACAACTTTTCTATCCTGCATCAATACATAACCCAATCCATTCCGAGAAGCATTGTTATATACACTATAAGGCTTATCTGGATTAGGTAATGTTAATACCGGTGCTATAACTGGTCGTTTCTTCAACTCTTGAAAACTTGATTCACAATCCTCATTCCATTCAAATTTTACCTCTTTTTGGGTCAATCGAGTTAATGGCTTAGTAATTTTGGAAAAATCCTTTATGAGTTGTCGATAGTATCCAACCATACCTAGAAAACTCCTCATCTTTGTAATAGTGTTTGGTTGCTTCAAATTCATTACTACTTTCATTTTATCAGGGTTTACAGAGATTCCTTCACCAGATATAATATGATCCAGAAAAGAAATTTTATCCAACCAAAAATCACATTTACTTAACTTAGCATATAATTTATTCTCTTTCAACTTCTGTAATGTCAATTATAAATGCTCTACATGCTCCTTCTTGGTTTTTAAATAAATCAAAATATCATCAATAAACACTACGACAAACTTATCTAAATATGGTTGATATATGCGATTCATCAGGTCCATGAATACAACCGGGGCATTTGTTAAAACAAATGGCATCACCAAAAATTAATAATGACCATATCGGGTTCTAAATGTAGTCTTATGCACATCCTCCAGCTTAACTCATAATTGATGATATCCTGATTTCAAATCAATTCTAGAAAACACAGTTGTACCTTGTTGTTGATCAAACAAATCATCAATACGAGGTAACGGATACCTATTGTTAATGGTAACCTTATTTAACTCCTGATAGTCTATACACAATCTCATAGTACCACCCTTCTTCTTCATAAACAATATCAGTGCTCCCCATGGTGAAACACTTGGACGAATAAACCTCTTATCCAATAGCTCCTAAAGCTGGTTCTTTAGTTCCTGAAGTTCCATAGGTGACATCCGATATGGAGCTTTAGAAATAGGCTCAATTCTAGGAACTAAATCTACAATGAAATCCAACTTTCAATGTGGGGGCTAAACCTGGTAAATCCTCCAAAAATACAGTTGAAAATTCACACACTACCTGTATATCCGCTATCTTAGATACCTCTTTCTTTATATCCATAAGAAACACCCAGCAAAATCTCCAATCATTCTCCTTTACCTTTGTCTCATATAGTTCATTACATATCTCCATCACAGATAAATTCAACTTACTTCCACCAACCATTACTTGAAATACCATTTCTCCATCGTTAAGATTGATAATTTTACTTCTACATTCCACAATTACTTTATTCTTAGATAGCCAATCTATTCCCATTATTACATCATAACCCTGTAAAGGTAATATCAAAAGACTTCTAGGATACTCCTTCTCTTGAATTTTTATTCTATCATCAGCTACTACTTCTCGTGTCATTACCTTCTCCCCAGTGGGAGTTTTAACTTTATAAGTTGTATTAGCAATAACTACACTAATCTCTCGTTCATTTACAAATTTTTGACTTGCAAAGGAATGAGATACACTAGTATCAAACAACACAAAAATAGGTTATCCATTTATCAGCACATATCTTGGAATGTACTAATACTGCAATTACTAACTATACTAGCATTCATAGATCTTAAAATGCAAACACTTTAATTTAATTCACACTTAAAAATATCATCAAAATAGATAGTCTGAGTACGTACTTATCACAAGTTCTTCATCGTTTTCTTCTTTAACTCTCATAATCTCCTTAACATCATCATGATAGTACTCCTCTATCTAATATAAGAAATCCTCATTCTCCTCAACTACCATATCCTTCAGGGCAAAGACACGAGCAGGTGCAGTTGTGTTATCAAAACCTTCTATCCTCTTAGCTCCTTGTCCAAACTGTGGACAATATTTAGAGAAAAGCTCCTTTCTACCACATTTGTTACACTTCACCAATTTCATCCTAGGGCATGCCTTCAGCATATGGTTTGAATCTCTACATATAAAACATTTTCCCTTGAGCTGAGCACAATTTCTTAGAAAATGATTTGCACTACACTTCCAATACTTGACATTACCATCCTTGTCATAAAAACTCAAATCGGGCATTGACTGTACTGGGCTACTAGCCAGAGTTACTAGTTTCCTTCTCTTCTATCTTGAACTATTACTAGCGGCACCAGAATATGATCTCTTAAATGATGGACTAGGTCGATATCCTTTGTTGATATTTTGACTCCACATTGCTTGCATCCTTACACGATTATCTTCTAGTTGCCTTATCTTATCTACCACTTCATTGTAAGTGGTGAAACCATAATCTAACAGCTTGCAATACATTGTAAGGTCAAATCCGATAAGAAACAAATCCTTCTTTAACTCAACATTATCTCAATATGAGCAAGGTACATATTGTAACAATCTATTAAACTCGATTTTGTACTAAGTTACACTCATACCTCCCTTCTTCAATTCAAATAAATCTCGTACCATCCTATTTTGGACACTATGAGGAAAATACTCCTTGAATTCCTCCTTAAACTTTTTGCTAATCAATATTATTCTTGAGTTGCTTTGCTCTTGAGTCCTACCATACTCTAGCAGCTAACTTTAACATAAAAGTACCATAAGATAACTTTTGAGATTCAGGGACTCTAAAGATCTCAAAACTCCGTTCAATTTAGGCTAGCCAATCATTAGCTACATCTGGCCTACCCATCTCCCCTTCAAAATAACAGTTGGCCTTTATAAACTTAGGAAGTTTATTTATCTCTTGAGGTCGCTCCATTCTTTGTTCAGCCTCTTGGGGTCTCTTGTTTCCCACATTACCGCTAATCATAAGATGTTGAATCAACATTCCTTGCTACCTCATCATCGTATGCATACTGGTAAGTATTTGTCTAATAGGTATATTCTCTAGTAAAGGCAGTGGGGGTAAATCCTATCTATTTTGTTCTCTCGGGGGTGATGGTGCTCGTGGTGGAGGGTTTTGATTTCCTTTAGTTCCTCCATGACTACTCCCATTTCTAGCTTCAGCCATATTCGCTTAATAATTATAACTTATAACCCTGCATTCATATCTATTTATTAGTTTTCCCGTGCCTTAGTTTTAGAGACTTTTCAAAATTTAATAAATTCTTGCAATATGTGCTTATATGAAATAATAATAGTATCATTGTAATCAAAGTACATAATAGATCTAACTTCTACTATTTACTTCATTCAACCTTTACATCATTACAACTTCAAAAACAAAAAGGTACAACTTAATAACCTTTGAATACATACATAATATTTACAACTTGATTACATCATCACTTACATAACCTATTACAAACTCAATCTTTACAATTGTACAATACAAAAGATTACATCAATAGGTTACATCAGACTTGATTACAACGTACATTTAGCTTGATCCAGAAGCTACAAAATACACCAAAAGTAAAAAAAAAAAAAAAAAAAAATCAAAAGATCCCAAAATACATCAATTTTCATCAAAATTGCTACTAGATCCTATCTAAAAATCTAACTAACTAGATCAAGTCAATCACCTAACTAAGCTAATCTTCCTCTGAATCTGTGGTAGCTATCTCATTAAAGGGATCATGACCCATATAGCCTCCTACCAAGTGATCCTCATGCTTACTATCTAACTCAGAATCTATAAATACTATCTCTAGAGTATCAAGAATCATGATCACCTCCTACACATCATCATTATTTGACTTAATTGTGTTACCAGCCCTTACTCCAGCTATCCTGGTGTTTGCTATCACCTACATAACTTAAGCATGAATGTCTACACCAAGTTCATCCTCATTCTCTTACTCCTCCTCGGGGTCTTCTTCTAGATCTTCTTCTTCAGGGTCTTCCTCTAGATCTTCCTCAACACGAACTTCATTCTCTTAAGGTTTAACTGGAGGTGAGTTTTTTAGTGGTGGTTCTTACATCTCAAGCTCAGGTTCAGGGTTAGGGTCTAATGGTATCTCTATACCTTCCCCAATAGGTTTTGGAAATTAAGGAAACCAATCAATAATCCCTGGTGGGTACTATTTGGGATATGAGCAATACTAGCTAGGTATGGTCTCCCATCCTCTAACCTAGTAAGAAAATATCGTAAGGGCATCATCAAGGTTACAATTCCCTCTCTCTCCAACCATCTCTACTCAAAAGCTACCATAGTAGTATATCTATCATACTAAGGCCCTAAACTCATCTCCATCCATGCCTACTGATCCTTCCGGCTATAGCACATCTTGTCATAAAATTTGTTAATAATCTCGTTGATTGTCTTAAAGATATTCCAATAAGCCAATTCTATTAGTAACCTTTGTAACTTAACCTTATAGTCAATAGGGGATACCTCTCCATTCCAACCAAACAGTATCCAACTAAGTATTAGTTCCCCCCTTCGACCTTATAATTACAGTTAGAATAAATTAACATTTACTACACTAAACATCATGCTTATTTTTTTGCTTTAGTATGCTTAATACAATATTTTATCTCCTAATTAATATTAACCACTCTTAATATTCCTATGATATCTAATTCTTTTAAAGTATGACACTTCAAAGTGAGTTTACTAAAACTACGCTCTGATATCAACCGAGAACTATTACGCCTTGAAGTTGCAAAGTTGCAACAGTCTCACCGTGTAAACCATTCTACAATAGTAACTGGCCTTACAATGCCTATCATAGATATAATCTATGCAAGGCGTCGATAACTCCTCGCTTTGAAGTAAACAGTTCAATTAAGAATTTAGCTAGAGTTATAGTAAGTATTAAAACTTTAACTCAATATATATAATTACATGTACATTACCGAAGAATTCCCAAGTGATTCCACATCATAACATAACAGTCAGTTGGTTTACATATCAAATACTAGTCTTTCAGTCTTACAGATACTAATGAGACTCTAGATATAAATTAATTATTAAGCAAATTGATCCTCACACTCCCAGGCTTCAAAAGAGAACTAACCCCTAGATAGTTGTAGGGCAGCATATTAGTCAGAATAAAAAAAAATCAGGACCTATAAAAGGATCCATACAGGTATGAGCAACTCTAGCTCAGTAAGTTGAATTAGAGACTCATGATTGTCAAGCAATTGTTTTCATACAATGCAACAAGCAAGTGTCATCACACAACGTAATTCGGTCCGTTACGAAATTAGAGTAATTTCACTTGTTCTAATCCGGATTAAGGAGTTTTCATGTTATGCAATAGCTCACAACCAAACCCAAGTTTATGTAATGGAGACACTACTCCTCCTAAGACTATCCTTCGAACCAATGCCTTCATCCTCACCACAACCTTTTCTCTTGTCACTTAGTTTGGCTAAGGATGAAGAAAAGACCAAACTACTATCCAGTGCTATCTTTTTCGAAGGTGTTGATGTTTGGTTGGAGAATCCTAGTGATCTCCTAAAGGGTTGCAATGCATGACAATTTAGGGTATTAGGGTTGGTTGGGATTAGGTTCAATTTAGGGTGTTCAGACAATTTCACACAAATCCATTCATAACAATCATCAATCACAATATAAATTTCAATATGAAGTCAAATACATAAGCACATGTATAAAACTACTTACAATCCTAAGTCTCTACATATCTTAAAATAGTACTCTAAATATGGTGAAGTAATAAACCTAATTTATTTGGAATTCTTGATCTCTCGATGGCTTGATCGCTTGATCGCTCAATTATAGGTTGGTTTGCCTTCGTATATCCTATATTACAAATACGTCTTTTTAGTACTTATACTTTGATAATATATATATTTTAAGTTATGATTTAACTCACTTCTTTATATATACCTATTATTTACTAATGATTTATTCTACATTAGCTTAGGGTTCGGTTTCTAAATTAGATTCCAGTTTTGGTTCTAAATTGTTTTCAACTACGAGGAATCCTAAATACGCTCGAATCCTAATGTGAAATTAATCACATTAAGCTCGAGTATTCTAATATTGTACTAGGTCTTAATTTAGTATGCTAACATATTCGGTATACTCTAATCTTAATTAAGGTACTGGATTTTTTTCTTTCGATATGAGAAAATCCTACATTTTTTATCTAATTACTTAAAATTAATTTTTGTACTAGATTTATTTTGTACCGATATTATTGTTATATTATCCAATTTAACCTATTATTTCATATTTATTAAAATCTCAACTTTACATATTTCTAAATTTCCTATAATTACCACATAATTCCCATATTAATTACAGTTAACACTTAAAATGTTAGGATTAGGTTTCCACATCAGAGATTAATATCTTTAATGATCTAATTACCCTTTAAGTTAGTGATTAATCATTTAATCACTTAATTAATCTAAAATTACCCATTTTTCTCATTATTTTAGGACTAAAAAATTATTTAAAATTTTTGAAAATTAATTTAAAAAAAATAGCTTCATAACACTGTTTTATATCAGTTAAGTATTCTATAAAAAAAAAAAATTGAGCTTCAAATTACATTCATAAGCCTATTTATTTCTAATTCTAAAATGTTTGGTTTTATCTAATTTCTTAAGAACCCTATATTTATAGATGTGATTAAACTTAATCACTATTTTTTCCTAAATCTATATACAATAAAACATCATAATAACAAATTTCATAATTTTCTAGGTATAATTAATAATTTTAAAGAATTTTGCAAAATCAGTGGAGATTTGGGACTCACCTAGTTTGCAAGCTTTTTGGCTTCCAACACCGGTTTAGGTGTATTAACTGATTCAGGCGGTCGGTTTGGAGTGAGGTGGTAGTGGTGTGTGGGTTTGGCCTACTTGCCATAACTGCATAGATTTGAGAAAAAATTTCTAAACCCTAATTTTCCTCTTAATTTTCGTTCTCTCAATTTTTTCTAGCTCCCAATTGACCAAATGAGCTCTGAAAATTTTCTTGCTATTTATAGGGTCATGTAAGAATTGTTGTGCATTAATTAGGACAAGATAAGGCTCATATTTATTTCTATTTGTCTTTTTTGTTGCTTGATTCTAATTGGTTCTTTTTCTTTTCTTACCTCCCTCAACTGCTATGACTTGTTTTGGAGCATTCCCCATTTCCTTGATTTTTTTTTTTTATTTTTCCTTAATTTTTTTATAATTTTCTCTAATCATTTAGTAAATTTTTAGCTAATGTTGGTCAATTTAGGTAATTTTGTGTATTTCTACCTACATGTAAATACATATGGGGTACAAGTAAACACTCCTAAATATTATTTAGGTCATTCTATGTTTTTTAGTATACATATAATTTATTTCTAATAATTTATTAGTTATCGAAATGCATTTTACGCACTTTCGATATATAATAAGTAATATACTTAGAATTTGAAAATTTTATATTCTCTTATTTTATTACTTATTTTCTTAAATTTAAACTTACAGAGTTACTTTTATTAATATTTCTAACTTTAGTTTATAATTTAGATTTGATTGAATCCTTTAACCGATTACCCTAAACTTTATATACTAAGTTCGATTTGACGGTAACTTGGTTTATATTTAGGGCTTACACATCTTGCTAAGGAAAGACAAGGTCGGCCGTATTTAGGAGATGGGTCTAAACTTATGGAAAGCTCAAAAATGAGAATGGAATGTATGTAAACAAGCATAACTTATAATTAGTTCTCAAGATATGATGCATAAGCTAATTTAGTGAGGGGACTCACCACTTAACCTTGTTTAAGGGTTAGTATAAGAGTAAACTAGGTAAGCAATCAAACAAGGGAATGCTCATTAGTAGAGGAACTTAGTATATTCAAGTAAGATGCTAAAAGATGATTTTTATAGCTACATATTATACGGGTATTTATACTTGAAAATCTAGGATAAGTTACTAAATATGGAAAAGATAAGAGGGTAATGTCTAAAACAAGTAAAATACAAGGAATGTTGAAGGGTATAAATGAAAAATCAAGAGAACATTTGATTTGTATGGTAGATTACATAATGTAGGTGCTCAGACACATGGCTGGCAGTTAGAGGTAGGCTTTTGGTGTAAATAGACAAAAGGGTATAATCAACCTAACTGCTGTTGAGATGAGTTGTATACTCTTCTAAGGTGAATTTAGCTCGGATATGCTCTAGATAGCTCGAAAATAAGTCAGTTGAGCTGGTAGGTGAGTGAGTTAAGTTGTCAATTGAAGGCTTCTTAGGTTGGCACTCTAAGATGGTAGTTAGGAATGGAAGGTTTCGGCTCAAAAATGGCAGCAAGTCATGAGTTGGAGCAACTTGGACTCTTCCTGCACAAGTTAGTGAAGGAGAATGTACCTCACTAAGCTCTTGAGACCTTGGGCTCGGGTCAAGGGTCTTGTGGTTTAATTCCTATCATCCCTTCTAGACTAATTAGGATTTGGGATCAAATCCGGTTGGTCCTCAGTTTACTCTTCTTCTGGTTAGTAAGGGCTGAGGTCGACAATATTGAATACGTTGGATACTCCAAAGCCTTTGGGGAACTCCACTTGATAGGCATTATTGTTAATCCTCCTGTATATCTTGAGTGGTCCTTTAGCTCGAGTAGATAGTTTGTTCTTCCTCTTGTTGGGGACCCTCTCTTTGCTTAGGTGCAACCATACTTGATCACTGAGTTGAAATAACTAAGCCTTTTTTCCTTTTCCTTTCTCCTTTAAATTTTTGGCAACTCGGTTAATGTATTAAGTAACTTTCTAATAGATTTGTTGGAACGACTAAGCTCTGGTTCTTGCTTTTAGGTCTTCTTAGTTAAGTGATGGCATTAGTGAGTGATCAAGGGGTTGTTCGGGGTTGAAGCTATAGATAACCTCAAATGGTGCATGTCCAGTGGTGGTGTGCACTATTTTGTTGTAAGCAAATTCCACTATGAGCAAGCATATATCCCAATCGACTAAGTTCTTCTCTACTACAGCTCGGAGTAGTGAACTTAAGGTGTGGTTGATGACCACTATTTGATTATTGGTCTGAGGATGGCAAGAGGTGCTGAAAAGTAATTTTATTCCCATTTGATGTTAGAGAGTCTTTAAGAAATGACTCAAGAATTTTGGGTCTCAATCTAACCACACTCTTAGGCACTCCATGTAAGCAAATGATTTCCTACAAAAACAAAGAAGTACTAGCCAAAGCATCATTAGTTTTGATGTAGGGTACGAAGTGTGCCATCTTACCGAATCGATCTAAGATGATCATTGTAGGTAATTTGAGGACAAAATCCATGCTTAAATCAACCTATGGTTTGGTCGGGATGGGTTAGGGCATAGTTCTTCCCTATTCAGCTTTGTCTCTTTGCTCTTTTGCAGATCACACATCTATCCACAATACGGTGCATATCACGCCTCATCTTAAGCCAAAATAACCTTGCATTCAACAATTTGTACATCTTTTTCTCTTCAAAATGTCTAGAGAGTCCATTAGAATGAGCTTCTCTCACTAGCAACTCTCTAAGAGAACAGTTGGCATAGACATCTTGCCACCTCAAAATAGATATCTATCCTTTACATGATAGTCATCTATTGCTTGTCCTTCTTTACATTGCCTAAATATGGGACCAAAATAGGGGTCTTGTGGATACTATTCTTTAATGCTCACAAATCCTAAAAGTGTGGTCTATAGCTCGTTAAGAATTATATGTCTTCTTGATGGGGATCAATGACCACATTGGTCTTGTCTTGCTTATACTTAATTACAAAATTAAATCATTCCAAAAATTTAACCCATCTAACTTACCTCTTTGATAACTTAGTCTGACTACGAAGGTATCTCAATGATTCATGATCAGTATAAATGATAAACTCCCTTAATAGAAGGTAGTGTTGCCACACTTGAAGTGCTTAGATGAAGGCAAGGAGTTCCTTATCATAGATGGAGTGATTCAGTTGTGATCTTCTCAACTTTTCACTATGGTATGTAATAGGTCTACCTTCTTGCATGACTACAGCTCCTATAACAATACTTGATGCGTCACACTTAAGCTCAAATATCTTCTTGAAGTCAGGTAAGGGTAATACGGGTGCAGAGGTCAACCTCTCTTTCACCTCAACAAAACTTCTTTCTTCCTTCTCTCTTCACTTGAACTTGACATTTTTCTTCATTGGATTAGTAAGGGATGCAACTATCGTATTGAAGCCTTTAATGAACTGGCAATAAAAGGATGCTAAGTCATGAAATCTTCTCACCTCGGCATAAGTAGTTGGGGTTGGCCATTCGACAATAGCTCATATCTTCTCATCATCGACTCGTAGGCTTCCTCCATTCATAACATTTCCAAGGAAGATCACTTCTTCTTGGCAGAAACAACACTTCTTCAAATTCTCAAAGTTCCTTTTAGTTCAAAGTACATCAAATACAGCTTGGAGATGGTCAGCATAACTTGATAAGTTGGTACTATACATAAGAATGTCATCAAAGTAGACTACAACAAAGTTTCCGATTAGATTTCTCAAAACTTGATTCATTAATCTCATGAAAGTGCTTAGAGTGTTTGATTATCCAAAACACATCACCATCCACTCGTATAGACCATGTCAGGTTTTAAATGCAGTCTTCCACTTATCTCCTTGCCTTATAAAAATCTGGTGGTAACTTGACTTTAAGTCGATCTTGCTAAAAATCCTAACAGAACTCAATTTGTCTACCATATCATCAAGCCTTGGGATGGGGTACTCGTATTTGATTGTAACTTTGTTAATAGCTTTGTTGTTTACATACATACGCCAAGTACCATCCTTCTTTAGCACTAGTAATGCGAGTATAACACATCGGCTTAAACTTTCTCTTACATATCCTTTTTCTAACAATTCGTTGACTTGCCTTTGGAGCTTGACAACTTGTTTGGGATTTATTTGATAAGTAGGCTTGTTCAACATGGTAGCACCATGTATTAAATCAATATAGTGCTTAATTCCTTAAAAAGGGGGCAACCCTTTAGGTAATTGCTCAGGAAATAAGTCAACATACTCTTCTAATAGTTCTCTGATCTCTTTAGGCACCACAATTTGCTGCTTCAACTCCACTAGTCTTCTAATCAGTAA
The DNA here is from genome assembly GCA_024138015.1 of Lumnitzera littorea. Lineage (NCBI taxonomy): Eukaryota > Viridiplantae > Streptophyta > Magnoliopsida > Myrtales > Combretaceae > Lumnitzera > Lumnitzera littorea. The sequence continues at coordinate 71,864,898 of JAMXBB010000009.1, read as the reverse complement.
GAAAGTTGGCATATTAGATTAAATGGCCTCTCGGAGCTTAAATCAACTTAGTTCTAATGTCTTCTTAGATCCTTGGGCTAATTTGGCCTTTTAACTTACTCACTTGGCTCGGGGTTATAGGGTTTAGGGTTATCTTCTTCCTATCCTTCTCAAATGTATATGTATTTCTAAACCCATCGTGACTGACTTGTTGGTCAAACAACTAAGGAAGACGTAATAACACAAGTGATACATACATTAGTAGTATATTACAGAGAGTCTCATTAGAATAGTGTCTAATTGAGATTGGTAAGAATACTTGTTGAGTAACATGTAATGCTCTATTCTTATTCAGCCAATGTAATTTATAAGGTCTTAAGTGTGATATGGTCGGCAACTTGAGTTTTCGAACTAAGTTAGCAAAAGCAACATTAATACAACTCCTACCATCTACAATGAATGTATAGACCTGATCCTTCACTTTTGTAAGTGATATGAAACAAGTTTTCTCATTGCTCCTCCTCATCTGATGCTTTAATGCTCAAGGCTTGTTGGACAACTAAAGTTACCTTATCTAAGTCGTTAGCATATACATTTTCTTCTATGAGCTTATCAAGCTTGATACCCGTTTAGTATTAAATCCTAACCCGTTTAGTATTAAATACTAACTCTTGATTAGAAGTTAAGAAGAACTTGGTCTTTATTTTGAAAATTGTTTGGAGTCGCCATTCAATCGGAGGTGGGAAAAAAAGTTAAGTTATAACCAATTAGGTAGATTGATTATAATATAACTATCAATCTTTTTATAAAACCAATTTTTTGAAATGGTTTTAAAAATCATATTTTGGAGTTTGAGGGCTAACTTTTTAAACTTTTAATGGGTACCATTAGTAACTTTTCGAATTTAAATTCACTTTTCAAAATTGCCCTTTTTAAACCGAAATTTAATCACTAGTAAATGAATTAAATTAGACTTATTCTACAAAATAAGATAATTTAAGCTATCATTTATGGAAAATGGAAAACTAAATTTTACAAATTTTACATTATCCTAGAGGTGCCTACATACCTAATAATCGGGATTAGACATTTGTAGTTCATTTATGAAAATTTTAGGCGAGTTGGTTGATTTTAGTTAAAAAAAAGGTTAGGTTTACTTCTTTACTTGGTTTAATCTTATTTAAGAAAATTTTCTAAAGGGTCCTATATTGGATTTTTATTTTTGGAAAGTTCTAAAAATATCTTAGTTTTTGAAAAGAGGTTGATTCATGTTTGTTTAATTGGAAAATGGTTTTTCTAAGTGACAAAAATGACTTATTATTATTATTTTATTTATTTATCATTTTTTATTTTATTATTTTTTTTTTCTCGAGGAGAAGAAATAAAAATGAACTAAACTCCCTACCTTTCTCTTCTTTCTCTTTTTTTTTTTCTCTTTCTTTTCCTTTGTCTTTTGTTTTTTTTTTTTTTCTTTTTTAATTTACAATTACAATGGAATTTATGATAGTGAATAAGTAAATAATGAATAAAAAAGAAAAAAAAAAACTTACAAAATAGAAAAAGAGGGTCGAACCCAAATGCTCCATGTGGATCAAGCTTAGAGCGCTTATCTTTGATTTGGTAAGATTGGATAGGTTTGGAGCAGGTCGTGAGTCAATTCGTCTCTAGCTTCAACAATAGCAGCTGGTTAGGCGTTGTTTTAAATGGTTTTGGTCGGCAAAACAAAAGGGGAAAGGGAGATTTATGATTTTCATATTGGATTTTTTTTGGGGGGGAGGGAGGTAGGCGGGCTTGGTGCCTTGATGTTCCGTGGCCATTTAGGTAGTGATTAGAGTTGGGTTATGGGTGGTGGCATCGGTTCGACTACGACGGTAATTGGAGAGGAAGTAGGGGTTGAGTCTTAGGTTTTAGAACACCACGAAGTCTAGCTGTAGTGTTAGTTTAGCTTAGGAAGCATTGGTTCGGGGGTTTCATGAAGGTGGCATGGTGGATAGGGTTTGGAGTTTTCGATGGTGGATTGGTTAGGTAGCTATTGGTAATGGATGAGAGGGGTGTCGTTAGGTAGCTGTGTGTTTGGGAAATACGATGGTGGTAGTAGGTTCATCCAAAAGTGGCTAAAGCGGTAGAGAAATGTAGAGAGAGAGAAAGTTGATGTCGTTTGTGCTCGTTTGAGCTCTTATTTATACTATTAGAGCTCGAACTAAGCAAGGAAAGCGATCAAATGCCTTGAATCTGAGGTTAAATGCACTCAGATTTGTCTACCATGAATGTATGGTTTGAAATGGAATTTTCGTGTAATTGGTTAGTCAAATACAATTACAGGAGCTTAAACTTAGTAAATGAGGCAGTTCAATGCTTCGAATTTGAGAATGGCAGCTTAAATCATGGAAAAGAAAAACGAGCATTTACAACTTTTTCAAAACTTTGACTTGATTTTAAACAGCCTTAATGACTGAATTTGGATGATTTCTTGTTTCAAATTTGTAGTATCCTATGTAGGCTCAGCAATCCCCCCATTAATTCGGTTGAATTATAGAGAAAAAGGCCCCAAATCAAGCTCAAAAATGGATTATCAAGAGAAGATTACTATGAGAATTTTGGGGAAAAAAGAGGAAAGAGAGGGTAAATTGTGTTGACGTAACATTACATGATCCTGCGATATCATGCCACATGTCTTGACGTGACACGTGTCAAATGATGAAGGTAGGAGCAGCGATGTGTCATATGATACGTATCATGATACGTGGGTGATATGTGTCATGGTACATGGCTGGCGTAGTGCCATGTCAGCTTGTGGTATAATCATGAAGTGCTATGTGTCATGACTAAACATGTGGCTCGGTGATTTTTTTAACATGTGGTAGGTGTGCTATGCGAAGAAAAAAAAATAAAATAAAGGGCACTTTGTGCTTTTGATGACATTCGAACTGAAGATCTCTAAGTTAAACCTAAGTACAAGTTAGATTGTATAACTATCAGGTTGTTGGCCTATACCTTGTTTATACGTGTAATGGACTAAGTTGACTTAGGCTAGATTTAAATCTAAACCTTAGCCTAACATTCCTCTCCTCTTTTGTTATTTAAGGCCCTAAAAACACTAAAGCTACATTAAAAATCCTATTTTATTTAATCTACCTAAAAATTTTACTGTTATTATTTATTTATTTATTTTATTTTTTATTTGTTTTTAACTTTCTAAATTTTCCTAATCTTCTACTTTTTGTGATTTTTCCAAATTTTCTATTTTTTTATTCTTTTCTAAATTTTCTATTTTCTTTTGTATTTTTCTAATTTTTTGTGTTTTTTTTTTCTAAGTTAGGAACCCTTATCCTATTCTAAAAATTTTAAAATAAGAAGGGTTGTGAAATTAAGGTGTCTACAACCGCCTTTCCTTATGGTGAAGTTTAATTAAAACATAGCCATAAAGATAAAAGAGATACTATTATTGCCTTGGATATGAATTTTTCCTAAGAAGTGCTACAACTAGCTACTTGTCCAATGCTTAGTCCATTGGGGATTTGGTGAACCATGAAAAAGAGAGAAGGTGCTCTAAGAGCTGACCGAAACATAAAAGTGAGTTTTAGAAGGATCTAGCACCTTGAGAGCTAGCTAAAAAAATCGATTTGAAATCTAGTTATGCCCTTCTAAGCTGATTAAGCTAGGCGAGAGCATGTTTCGAGGACTAGTAACCTTAAATGAAACAATTTGAAAAACCTGGTTGCACTCTTCCAAGCTCACTAACCTAGGTGGGAGCGTCTTTCAGGAACAAGCAACCTTAAATTGGAATCAATTTGGAAAAGCTTGATTATGCTCCTTTGAGCTCACTACTCTAGGTAGGAGCATCTCTCAAGAAGTAGCAACCCTAACTTGGAATCAATTTGGAATGCCTAGTCGTGCTCTTCTGAGCTTACTAACCTAGGTAGGAGTGTCTCTTAAGGACTAGCAATCCTAACTTGGAATTGATTTGGAAAACTTGGTCATATTCTTCTAAGCTCACCAAACTAGGTGGAAGCATCTCTCGGGGACTACTAACCCTAACTTAGGATCGATTGGGAAAACCTGGTTGTACTCTTCAGAGCACACTAACCTAGGTGGAAGTGTCTCTCGGAGACTAGCAACCGTAAATTGGAATCGATTTGGAAAACCTGGTTGTGCTCTTTTGAGATCACTAGCATAAGTGAGAGCATCTCTTGGGGACTAGCAACTCTAACTTGGAATTAATTTGGAAATCTGGTCGTACTCTTTTGCGCTCACTAACCTAGGTAAAAGTGTCTCTCAAGGACTAGCAACTCTAAATTAGTTTAGAAGAAGTACCCTATGGGCTTGCTAAAAACATTAAGGGAAATTGATGAAGGGAAGTGCCTCATGGACTTGCTTAGTCCCTAAGAGAAATTGACGAAGTGAAGCACCCTGTAGGCTATCTAAGAAATTGATGAAGGGATCAGGGTAATGGGAAATGCCAAATGGGCTGGCTAAGATCTTAAGGAGTGATTAAAGGGGAAGTGCCTTATGGGCCTTTTAAGACCTTAAATAGAAAGTGGTGAAGGGAAGCACCCTATGGGTTTGCGAAGATTGTAAAGAGACATTGATGAATAGGGAAGTGCCCTATAGGTTAGCTAAAAACCTTAAAGGAGTATATGAGTTGGGACAGTGCCATAAGAGTTGGTTAGAACCCTAAAAATTAGATTGAAGAATGGGACAGCGATCTAAAAGTTAGTTAAAACCTTAAAAAATCGATTGAGGATGGGATAGTGCTCTAAAGCTAGCTAAAACCCTAAAAGAATGATGAAAGATAGGATAGTACTCCAAGAGCTTGCTATAACCCTAAAAAGAATGATGAAAGATGGGATAGCACCCTATGACTTGGGTAGAACCCTAAAAGATGGATTGAAGATGGGTTAGTACTCTAAAAATTGGCTTGAATCCTAAAAATGGAAGAGGGGATAGTGCTCTAAGAGTTAGTTAGAACCATAAAAATGAATTAAAAGATGAGATAGTACTCTAAGAGCTGGCTAGAACCCTAAAAAAAAATGATGAAAGATTGAAAAAACAAAGCAAGGAATGTAACCAATTTGAAAAACTTCTTGACTTGAAAATTATTGACAAAGGATTCGGTGAGAACTACGATTGTATTTGACTTCATGTTTTGACTTGGCTTGGCTACTTTGATGGGATTGTATTTGGTTTAGTTGCCTTAATAGGCCTTGGATTGTGTTTGACTTGGCTACCTGATGGGTTGGGGATTATGTTTGGTTTAGTTGCCTTAATCAACCAAGTGGCTTTGTTTGGGTTGGATGCCTTAACGGGCTAAGTGGTTTGTGTTTAGGTCCACCCATAAGAATTTGTAACCGTTGGCAAATTTCTTTTTTTTATTTTTTATTTTTTTTGTGAGAGAGAAAGATGAGGCTTTATTTTATAGAAATCGAGAAGTCCAATTACAAAAGGATGGTGATTTTGTGGTTCTAATTTACAAGTTTATGGGATTTATTTACATTTCCTTGAGGGAGAGAGAATAAATGGTTAGATGAGTTCTATTGAAGGACTATTTACAAAGAAGGGAATATTAAAGAATGAAGAATGATAAATTAAAGAGAAAATTTATTATTTTAAAAGATTAGAGTATAGAAAATAAAGGAAGAGTGCCTCAAATTTATTCTTGATGAAGCTTAAAATTTATTTAAAGTCTTTTAACTACATCTAAAATCTCTAACCTAACTCTTGCAGTTAGGCTTTAATCTTATCTAGCACTTTTAAAGCTTAATCTATGGTTTTTTTCACTTTTTTCAACTTAAGCCAACATGGCTCAGTTAGAGGCCTGAACATGTCTAGCCCATTACTTTCAATAGGTAGTTTCAGCTTGTAGCAGCTACTCATGGATTCCTAGGGCATCTAGCAACCTATTGACTCTTTGATTGTTCTCTGAATGATTACCTGCCATTACCTTTAGGCTTGGACATTTCATCGACAAGAATTAGTTATCAATAATATAATATATGTGGAAACATGCATATGACTAGAACTATTTGGGTTAGTACATTACCCTTTAAGTTATGACCCTATTGCTTAATTTGGTATTTAACTTTTACAAAAAATGATTACATTTTTGAAAACCTTCCAATGTTAATAGGGTTGTAATTCTTAAGAGTATCATATTAACTCAAGGTTTTAGGGGAAGTGCATGCAATTAGGGTAGGTCCTAAAGGTCCTTAAGATTTGTGATCTCATTTTGTTTTTAGAAAATGCCTCCCTTGGTTAGATTATAGCTTACGTGGGGGAGGCCTAATAAGCTCATAGTGGTGGTTATGCTATAGCACCTGAAGTCTACACAATGCCTCCCCTATCCTAGGGTCCTAATACGGTTCAAGTTTGACCATTTTTACCATACACTCATGATGCAGAAAATAAATTCTCCCCTCAAAATTTAAAGATTAAATAAAACTTAACCCTACAAAATTAAAATTTAGTACATAAAAACATGAAAAAACAATAATAAACAAACAAACAAATAAATAAATTATATTTAGTAAGGTGATTTCAAAAATTAATTCCAAATTCAGAAGATTAGATAGCTAATCCTCTTGACATCCTTAGTAGAGTTACTAAGTTGTCGAGCTTGATTTTTCTCAGTTTTTATGTATTTTCCTTAATTTAATTAGTATCAAGCCTTAACCCATTTAATACTAACCATGGACTAGGAGTTAAGAAAAAATTGGTTTTTATTTTGAAAATTATTTAGAGTTTCCACCTGATCGAAGTTAGGAAAAAGAGTTAAGCAATAACTAATTAGGTGGCTTGGTTATAACTTAATTACTAGTCTTTTAATAAAACTAATTTTTTAAAATGGTTTTGAAAACTAGATTTTTGAGTTTGGGGGCTATCTTTTTAAACCCTTAATGGGTACAACTACTAAATTTCCGAATTTAGAATCACTTTTCAAAATTACCCATTTTAAAACGAAATATAATCACTAGTAAATGAATTAAATTAGACTTATTCTACAAAATTGGATAATTCAAGCTATCATTTATGGAAAACATAAAACTAAGTTTTTATAAATTTTATGTTGCTTTAGAGATGCCTACGTAGCCACTAATTGGGATAAAATGTTTGTAGTTCATTATGAAAGTTTTAGGCGAGTTGGTTGATTTTAGTTACAAAAAGGGTCGGGTTTATGTTTTTATCTCGTTTAATTTTATTTAAGGAAAGTTTCTAAAAGGTCTTAAATCGAATTTTTACTTTTGGAATGTTCTAAAAATATCCTAGTTTTTGAAAAGGGGTTGATTCATGTTTGTTTCTTTAGAAAATGGTTTTTCTAAGTGACAAAAATGACTAATTCTTATTCTTATTATTTTAATTTTTATCATTTTTTTATTTCATTTTATTTCTATTATTATTTTTCTTTTGACCAAGGAGAAAAAATAACAAGGAACTAAACTCCCTACTTTTCTCTTCTTCTTTTTTTTCTTTTTCTTTGCCTTTTTCATTTCTTTCCTTTTTTCTTTTCCTTTTTTTTTTTAATTTACAATTACAAAGGAATTTGCGATAATGAATAAGTAAAAAATGAAAAGAAAAGAAATTTTTTTTTTTTACAAAACATAAAAAGAGGGTTGGACCTAAATATTGCACTTGGATTAAGCTTAGGGCGTAGGCCTTTGATTGGGTCGGGTTGGATGAGTCTAGAGTAAGTTGAGGGTCAGTCCGTCTCCAACTTTAACAATAGTAGCTAGTTGGGGGTTGTTTCAGACAGTTCTAGTTGTCAAAACAAATGGGGAGAGGGAGATTTATAATTTTCATATGAGATTTGGGGTGGAGGGGGGAAGAGGGGGTAGGCTTAGTGCCTTGATGTCTGGTGGCTATTTGAGTGGTGATCAAAGTTGGGTAATAGGTGATGGTGTTCATTCAGTTGCAATGGTAGCTGGAGAGGAAGTCGGGGTCGGATCTAAGGTTTTAGAACACTATGAGTCTAGCTGCAGTGTTAGTTTAGCTTAGGGAGCATTGGTTTGGGGGTTTCATGAAGGTGGCACAATGGTTAGGGTTTGGAGTTTTTGGTGGTGGATTGGTTGGGCAGCTGTCGGGGTACGATAGTAGGCGAGAGTGGTGTTGCTCGGTAGCTAAGTGTTTGTGAAACACCACGGTGGTAATGGGTTTGTCTAGAAGCAATGCTTGACCGACTAGCTTGAAAACGTAAATGTATGAACCGACAAGTGTATTGGGTTATGGAAGTAATACAAATGGTGAGTCAAGGTCATAATCCATAGGGAGCTAGGTGCTAAGTATTAAATCAATTGAGTTTTTCCCTAAGCTAAGTCATCAATAATTAAACTAAAAGTGAGTAAAAACTAAATAATAAGGTGAACACTAAACCAAATGTCCTCGCTATACTACGAGGGTCTCGAGTCTAGGAGTTAAAAAAACATCAAATTGGGATTTGCTAATCTACTCTCATTTAAATCAATGTGATGTCTTAAATTGATATTTGAAATTGATTAAAAGGAATTTAACTAAACTCATTAGAATTCGCCTACCTCCCAAAGTAGCAGAATTCTAATTATAGCATAAAATCATCGGTTAGGTAATTAAGCTGCTTAAGGACTAGGTAATTGGTGGTTTAATGATAGAGCTTGCAAGTTGTTGCTGTTCGATGGAGTTCTCAACGTAGAATTGCTCAATTCAGCAGCTACAGCCATCTTTTCGAGTGCAACAAACTCTATTGCTGTTCTTTGTTCTACTGTTGTTGTTTACTGCAGCTGATGTTATGCCAAATGGGAGTTGCTCAATTGAATGATGATCGCTTAAGTAAGCTCTTCATGTTGTTGTTGTGTAGCTCTCGAAATTGCTTTTCCTAGAGTGTTGCGGCTGTTGAATTAAATGGAGCTACTATTGGTGTGTTGGAGCACTAACCGAGTGCTTTATTTAGTATGCTCCAACTCAAGTTCCACGGCCTGGATTGTGATGGAGCTTGCATGTTGCAGTTGATCGGCACGAAGAGCTATTGTTGAAGAGCACCACTTCGGTGCTTAGTCTACAGTTGGAGTGCACTAACCTATTGCTTGAAGTGAATATGGCTACTGATTGAGAACTGTTGCTGTCACATGGAGTTTAGTCGTACTTCATTCTTAGCTACACTAAATAAGTTGTGTTGAACTTGAAATGAAACATAAGTTGCTTGGCTTTAGTAATTTGCTGCATTGTTAAGTCAAGATGTGCTTGGTTAGTCTTAGCTCAATTGGCATTTGAGTTTACTACTGTCCTCTACTAGGAACTCAGTTGCAAGCTACTGTTCTTGACAATTTGAAATGAATTGGTGCTTTTAGATTAGTCTAGTGTGTGTTTAGACCTAAGAAGTTGCTGTGGTCTTCAGTTCTAGATTGCTATTATATGCGCTTATCAAGAGAAGCTAGGTGAGATAAGTTAGTCCTATGCTTGCTCCAAGTATGAAGCATCATGGCCTACTTTTGGATGAAGCATGTGCTATGCTTCAATCATTTGGCTGTTGAATTTACAATTTTTATTTTCTTTTTTTCAACCCATGTTAGAAATTCAAGAACATGGTCGAAGTTGGAAGCATGGCTCTTGTCTTGTGTTGGGAGTGTTTTTGCTTAGATTTTTCTAAGGTAAACAACTAGGCATGTGGAGCTTGACACGCTTTTGAATTTTTAATTTAGCAGCTGCTCTTCTATTATCTAGTTGCTTAAATTCTTACATGGAGTTGGATGGTATAAGGGGCTAATTGTGCTTGGCTTCAGGGCAGTAGTTCACTTGGTTTAAATCTACAATTGTAATACAATTTGGAATGTCTTGCTGCTGTTCGTGTTCTGTTTTGTTTGGTTTTAGTAGTTGCTTAGACTTGGAAAGGTATAGATTTCATTTCACAACTACTTGGCTTAGTTTGTTCTTCATTAGAACTTTTGAAGCTTAGATCTAGTTGTTGCGATTATCTTCCAAATGAGCTCTTAGGTCCTGTTATGTGCTTTACTTAGTTGCAATTGCTTTGGTATATTGTGTTTGGCAATTTGGACAAATAGCTGATGACATTTGGATCAGAACTCCTAGTAGTCAAATTAGCATCATGTTTTCTCAATGAAAGCTACTTTAAGAGTCTAGATCAGTGGATGGCAGCTAGTCTTGTTGTTGTTGTGGCTTTTGATATTTAAAGTGCTATAATTGCTACTTGTTTTACGTTCTTCTCGATTGCTGTGCTCAGAGTTTAGTAGCTATTGCTCCTTGATTGATTGGCTCTCATGATTAATGCCCATATAACGTATGCTAAGCTTAGACACTGCATGAAGACTGGAATTATTGTTAAAATTTGCTCTACAAAAAAGAGAGTGCACTTATCTCCTAGATTGGCTTATCTACAATGAAGTTATACACATTGAAGAGCTACTTATAATTGTAATAACATCATTATGGCAAGAAAAGAAAGCAACTTAAAGTCCTCTAAATGATAACAGTACACTTGAAAAGACGATAGTCTTAGATATTGGAAGCATGGAATTGTATTGCCATTTTCATTCTAAAGGTTACTTTACAATTTGAACTCAAAACCAGTAAGACATATAGACTACTTAAGTTCCTTTTTTGATCCTTTAGTTGAGATTATTGAATAATTGACCTAAAACATGTATTTATCAATTTTTAAGTATAGTTTGCAATAATTGTGCTAATAAATGTATGAATGTGTGCCATTTTGGTAGAGATAAATGTGTAATTCTACACATTCATCAAGCAGCTAGAGAGGGAGAGAAATGTAAAGAGAGAGAGAAAGAGTTTGTGAGTTGAAGAGAGAGGTGGGAAGAGAGAGTTGATGTCGTTCGAGCTCATTAGAGTTGGAACTAAGTAAGGAAAGTGATCAAATGCCTTGAATCTAAGGTTAAATGCACTTGGATTTGTCCACCATCAATGCGCGATTTGAAATGGAATATCTATTTAATTGGTTTTTCAAACACCAATACGGGAGCTTAAACTTACTAAACGAGGCGATTGGAAGCTTCGAATTTGAGAATGGTAGCTTGAATTATGGAAAAGAAAAATGAGCATTTACAACTATTTTGAAACTTTGACTCAATTTTTAACTACCTTAATGATTGAATCTGGATGAGTTCTTTTTTCAAATTTGTAGTATCTTATGTAGGCTCATCAATATCCCCATTAATTTGGTCAAATTAACAAAGAAAAAGGCCCCAAATCAAGCTCGAAAATGGACTATGCAGAAGAGACGACTATAAGAATTCTGGGGAAAATAAAGGAAAGAGGAGGAAAGAAGGGGAAAATTATGCTGATGTGGTGCTATATTAGCCACGTTATCCTGTGATATCATGCCACGTGTGTTGACGTAATACGTGGTAGATGACGAGGGTAGGGGTAGTGATGTGTCATATGACATGTGTCATGTTACATATCATAACACCTGGATGATATGGCACAATCACGAAGTTTCATGTGGTGCGACAAGACATGTGGCTAATGATTTTTTGACATGTGGTGGGTGTACTTTATGAAGAAAAAGAAAAAAAAAAAAAGACACTTTATGCCTTTGATGAGATTCAACCTCAGGATCTCTAAGTTAAACCCAAGTGTAAGGCGGAGTGTAGAACTATCAGGTATCTTATTCATATGTGCAATTTAATTACACATATAAACTAGGTTGGCTTAAGCTAGATTTAAATCTAAGCTTAGGTCTAACATTCTTTTCCTTTTTTATTATTTAAGGCCCTAAAAACACTAAGGGTAAATTAAAAATCCTATTTTATTTAAATTACCTAAAAATTTTACTATTTAGTTTTATTTTTTATGTTATTTTTTCTAAATTTTCTAAATCTTCCTAAATCTTCTACTTTTTGTGATTTTTCCAACTTTCTATTTTTATGATTTTTTCTAAATTTTCTATTTTTTTATTTTTCTAATTTTTATTTTTTTTCTAAGTTAGGGCCCCTTACCCTATTTTAAAAATTTTAAAATAAAAAGGAAGGAAAAGATTGGGTGTCTATAGAGCTCCTCATCATAAACCTTGACCTTTTCCTTTGGTTTAAGTTTCTCTTCAGGTTCCCTATCAGTATTATCCACTTCAATGGCATCTTGTGATGATCATGGTACATCGGTTGCACTTGTTCTTTACATAAGTTCTCTTTGGCACTTCTAGGTCAGTAGTGCGGCTCTTTTGCTCAATCATCGTTTGATTCCTCTTAATAGGTTTAGCATGATATTGAGGTCTACTTCCACTTTAGGGAGATCGGCTATTGTGATCAGGTTGGCTTAATGAAGGTTGGGTTGGCCTACTCCTCTTCTATCTTTCTATATGCTAGGAAATTCTTATAGCCTCATCTAAAGTGATAGAATGTTGTAACTCTACTACATCTTGGATTTTTGCTCTTAATCCAATAAAAAATTTGGAGACCATTTGGACTGAGAGCTCCCTAACCTCACATCGAATCATAAGCATTTGAAATTCTCGCACGTACTCATTAACAATTTGGTTTCCATGCCTCAACTCTTAAAGCTGAGCAAAGGTGTCCTATAGGTAGATTTCCAACACAAATCTAACTTTAAGGACTCTTTTCATCTTGGGCCAAGTGCTAACTTCTTTGTATCCATCTTGTCTCCTTATAACTTGAAAGTTTCTCCACCACATCGCAACATATCTTGAGATTTCTATAATAGCAGTTCTTACCTTCTTGTGATCCTCATATTGATAATAGTAAAAGAGTCACTCTACTTTCTCTTCCCAATTAAGGTAGTCATTAGCATCTCTAGAACCGTTGAAGCTCAAAATTTGACGCTTTACATGGTCAATAGCTCTAGGTGCTCGTTGTGTTTCTTCCACTTCATTATATTCTTCCTCAATCTCCTCATTTAGTCTACCTAGATCTATTGTCCTCTACACGTCTCCTCTTACTCTTCTAACTCCTCCACTTTGATCTTAGCAAGTTGGAATTTTTCCTTGGATGGGTTCAGCATTATGAATAGCAGTACCAACTGCAAGAGCAGCTTGGGGGGTATTGTAGTTGGCCATAGTAGGTCGGGGATGCTAAGGCATAAATGGCTCGAGTTAAATTGACTATTAAGTGAGTCATCTCATCAAATCACCCATCAAAACTTCTTAGGGTATTTTGAGGTTGTCGAACATGGTGCATGAGACCATTGTTATAATCTCCAATACCAACAATAACACTAGAATCAATCATTCATCTTTGTACTTCGTACTCACAGTAAATAGACAACACTTGTTTCACCAAAAAAATTAGCACACTTACAATCTTCAATTAGCTAACACACCAACTACACAAAATACGTTCAACTTCTTTTTGAATAGAAACCAATGTATTTGACTACAAGGACCTAACACCACAACTAACTAGTTTGAATCTTACATAGAAACATAGAAGATAAGAAGATAAGAACTAGTGGTGACTAAGGAAAAGGTAAGAAGGAATAATGATTGTGAATCGGAGCATAAAGCATAGGAAGAGAGGTAAGTTCGAGTCCAATGAAGACCATGGCTCAAGATAATGCTTATGGTCTTGACCTTGTTCCTCTCGTCATAAATTTAATTGAATTTGAAACTTGAAGTTTTGAGTTAAGAGGAGACCATGGCCTAAGACTACACCTGTGTTCTTGGCCATGTACTTACAGGATATGGAAAATATGAAGTTATACCTGAAATTTGATTAAAGGGAACCATAGCTAGGGACCATAGTTGTGGTCACCCTTGTATTTCTCTCGTCAAGAAATTAAACTTCGAAAAGAATTTCAAGGACTTCACCTTAGTGGAGATCACGACCATAAATCATGGCTGTGATCATGCCAGTGTTCTTCCTAAGCTAATTACTTCAGATGTACTCAAATCTTGCATTAAAGGAAGTGTAGTGCACTTTACTAATTTGAACTCCTCTTACGTAAAATTCACTTTCCTTTTCCTAAGCCTACCTTCCTATTGCTAATATGTAATGAATATTCAAAGTAATCTCTTAAATTGCTAGCTATCTGGATTAAAAGATGTTATTACAACTATCAATAATCTATGAAACTAGTATATAGTTAATCATAAACTTTGAATAACCCTATTGCATAGACAAAACTCCTAAACATTAGCCTAATAACTAAGTATAGGGAAAGAGAGAGAAACACCTGTTGACGGGTGATTCTCGTTTTAGTACATGAACACTTGCAATACGAGAAAACGGCTATAGAAGGCGGCGAAGGGTGTTTCGATGTGGCCATTCTGATGCCTAAGTTAACTTTCTTGCCATGAGAGTAAAATTATTGAATAGTTATGGGAATGAGAGAATGGAGAAGAAGGTGGGTCCTCTTACCTAAGGGGGCTTGCTTGGTATTTATTGTGAGTCAATGGAGATTGTCCCTGGACTAGATTGTTGGATCAGGCTTAGGTATTGGGCTAATTAATATAAACCCACATAATAATTATCTAAAAATGCCTATTAATGACAACCACCACCAATGGCACCACGAACCACCTACATGCAACCTGTAGGAATTCTTCTAACTTAATATTAGAAGAGGATCCTCTAGCTATACTTTTACCTCACTCAAGACATATGTTGCAATTCGACAATCCCTATCACTAAACCTTTTATGAAACTTTTTCTAAAAGGACTTTTTCCTAATCAAGCGTCATCGATTGGGAGGTGTTGAAGCTCGCAAACATGGAACTTAGAATTCATACCATGGTTGATAGAGGGGGTTAGGATAGGTTATTTAACTTCTAAGAACCCATTTACAAGGAATTGACCTTAGAATTCCTCACCACATTATTGCTAAAACATAACCAAGTGCTATGTGGAGCCTAAAGCTCAATCTCGTTTCAACTTCAAAACAGTAAGTTCAACCTTTTTATAACCAAGTTTAATGTTATGATGGGGATTTATGATAAAGAATTCGTCTGTTCACTAGAGTTCTACACTCTTCCACTACCCAACGGTGTTACTTCCACCAATTATTGGCTTAAACTGAGTGGTGAAAAGATGTTTAATCCTAAATTTGTGAGAGGATCCCACTTAAGAAACCCGGCCCATAGACTCCTTCTTTTTCTTTTAACTCACATTATTAACGAGAGGAGGAAGATCACCTGAGTAGTGGCTATACATGAGGTCTTGTACTTCTATAATTTAGTAGATGGATACCCCATCAACTTTGTGATGCTGCTTGTATTCTAGATGTGGCATCAAGCTACCAACGTTTAGGTGGGGTGTAGACCATATGTTATAGTTTTGGTGAAGCAACTTAAGCTTTTAGTTGATAACCCTTGACTCATAATGATCTAGAATGTCACACTAATGAACCTTTGAAATATTTCTAGATGGGACTTCTTCTCGATGAATCTATTTATGTATTGGCCTTGTGACTTCAATACATAAAATAAGATAATTAAGTTGAGACACTAGAAAAACCAACTTATTCTAAACAAAATACGTAATTGAATTAATAAGAACAAGAGAATTGCATTAAGATAGAACAATTATTGTACATGACATTGTTACCTCTATGGATCAGAGGTTGACATATCAAGCTTCTAATCTATAATCATGATAAAGATGACAACTTGCATGACTAAAGTAAACTAAACCCTAAGAAAAGAATATTTCTAATTCCTATTGTATCTCTCCTCTCCCCCTTGATACAAATATATACCTTCTATTTATCGCATCTAGAAAGAATAATCTCCAAATGGCAAGTAAATCATAGCAAATTGAAGGTCTAAGGGCATGAACACGGGTATGGTTGCTAGGCGTAAACAACTCCTTGCAATAATTTTAGTGTAATTGCCTTGAAATTAATTATAAGGATATCATGGCTAAGGAACAAGGCAATGGTGGATGACTATTTAATCACAATTTCATTATTGTTCTATCTTAATTTTGGTGAAATTGCATTAAGATAGAATAAAATACGCAAAGAGCTTGAAATTGTTTAATCGCATACATACACTTTGACTTTATCTAACTCTAAGAATAAAATGAAACTTCCAGCGACTTGAAGACCCTAAAAATGATACATGACCAAAAAAAAAAAAAATGCTATCTTCCCAATTTTTGTATTTTTTAATTTTTAAATATTTTTATTTTCTAATTTTTTTTTGTATTTTTCTAAATTTTCCATTTTTTGTGCTTTCTTTTTCTTCTAAATTTTCTACTTTTTGTTTTAGTTTTCCTAAATTAGGACCCTTATCCTATTCTACAAATTTTAAAATAAAAAAGGGTGTAAGAATAGGGTGTGTACAGCTGCCCTTCTTTATAGTGAAGTTTGAGTAAAGCTTTGCCATAAAGACAAAATAGATATCATTTTTGTCCTAGGGATGAAATTTTCTTAAGAGCGTTACCACTAGCTAGCTATCTTAAGTTTGATCCATTAAGGATTTATAAGGATTAGGCACAGAGATAGCACTCTATGAGCAGGCTATCTTTGAAAAGAGAGTATGATTACCACTTTTTATGATGGAATGGCTAGGCCTCAAAACGTGGGTCTATACCCTAAGGCTTAATTAAGAAGACTTAGTGTGCTCTAAGACCAGACTTATATTAGGTAGGTATACTTTAAGTGTAATGAGAATTTAAAGAGGGGAAAAAAATAGGATGCCACTCTAAGAGCATGTAATCCAAAGGTTTCAAGTTAGGTTAGCACTTTAAGAGCATGTGGTAATGCTCTAAGAGCATACAATCCGAGGGTATTAGGTTGGAATAGCGCTTCGAGAGCATGCGATCCGAAGGTTTCAAGTTAGGATAGTGCTCCAAGAGCATATAATCCGAGGGTTTCAAGTTAGGATAAAGCTCCAAGAGCATGTGATTCGAGGGTTTCAGGTTAGGATAGCACTCTAATAGCATGCGATCCAAAGGTTTCAAGTCAAGATAACACTTCGAGACCATGTGATCAGAGGGTTTCAAGTTGGGATAGCGCTTTGAGAGCATGCAATCCGAGGGTTTTAGGTTATGATAGTGTTTCAAGATCATGCGATTTAAGGGTTTTAGGTTAGGATGGCACTTTGAGAGCATGCGATTCGAGGGTTTCAGGTTAGGATGGCACTTTGAGAGCATGCGATTGAGGGTTTTAGGTTAAGATAATGCTCCGAGATGATGCAATCCGAAGGTTTTAAGTTAAGATAATGCTTTGAAAGCATATGATCCGAGGGTTTCAAGTTTGGATAGTGCTCTAAGAGCATGCGATTCGAAGGTTTCAAATCACGATAACACTTCGAGAGCATGTGATATGAGGGTTTCAAGTTAAGATTGTGCTCCGAGAGCATGCAATCATGAAGGTTTCAAGTTAGGATAGCTGTCACGAACTGAGGATGTCCTAGTCGTAGCAAACGCCGTATACTATACGAAGAACTCCTGATTGGTTACCCTTCCAATCATGTACTCTTCACATAATACATAAGGCTCTACAACCACTAGTTTCCTAAGAACTTACAGATCCATATGATATCATCACACAAACATATTTATATAAAATTTAAACTACAATGTTTACAATATACAGTAATTTATTACATCTAGGTCTATATTACTGCTAAAACGAAAGTACATAAGTAAGAGTTTGCATAATTTGTTCTCTCTTAATACATAGCATGGCTTACTCTTACCCAAGTCTCTAAGCTAACCTGTGGCATCCTCTAGCCAGCTTCTATGAATAAGTTATCCTGCAGCAAAAGTCTAAGGGGGTGTAAGCCTAAGCTTAGTAAGCAAAACCCTTAGCCATACCACAAGCAAGTTATAAATACATTATATTCACGCATATGAATGAATGATCAAATAGAATGCCAAACAATACGTATAGTTAACTAGTCCATGTACGTAACTCAGATTTAATGCCCTCCGAAGTCAGGGTTGCAGTATACACAGCACTAATTAGATCCGAGTATTATACTAAAACTTACTTTACTACGGAACTCCATGTTCTATACTTAAACCAAACAAGTCTTTTATTTTCTTAAAAACCAAGTTTTAGTATAATCGTGAGTAGGCCCCCGCAGTCCATACTTATCCTTAAACAGAGGCCTCTAGACTCGACCCTTAGCCAGGTGGTTGACGCCTCCAACACCTAGTATTTTCGTGGGCTAGAGTAAGGTTATTTTGTATAAGTGCACTGTATAGAACTAATAAATTAATGATATCAACCACCGAATGGCCTCTCTTTACCTCCATGTGATGTGATGGCTGGAATTGTGTCTATGCAATGCTTGTATCATTTTCTTTATATAAACTGAGTATAATTAAGTCCAATTATGTTGTGACCATCTAATAGTACATACAATCATTTTCTAAACTATCATGCAACAAATAAAGTATTATCTGTACGTAAGGTAAATTCACAACTCAGCAAGTAATAACATACACAAGCATCTCCTGACCTCACACAATAGTCAATTAACAATAACATTTAGGTTTACTGTCTACAATTACATATAAGTATGGAATCATAGGGTAAATACTTACTTGGCCATGACGACTTGCTTTAGTCGTAATAATCAATTGAGAGATCCTCACCTACTTAGGGATCACCTGATCATTACAACATAATAACGCTAGTAAGTAATTGAATTAACTAGTAATTCTAGATATCTATTTACCTAATTCTACTTAGATTACTATCAACTTTTATCCAGTTAGACTTTATCACTAATCGTATGTAACTTTTTCGTTCTATTTCCGATATTAATAAATTTATAGTCGTTTTTCATTGTTTTCGGATACACGTTCACACGGTGATGTCCATTTTGGACGTTAACACCCATGTTTTACGATATAGACTAAATTTACGAAAATTTTAACTATTGAAGCTTAATTATTCTTATTGCTTATATTTATATCCTATGTTTGTGCTTAATGATTTGGTTAGCCCTTAGATTCTTATATTTAGAGAATTTTACCTTGCTATTATTAATTCATGTACTTAATTAAGTTTAATCCAATTTAGGAAGTGTATTAGGGTTTACTATTTTATGTACCTAATTCTTACGTACTCTTCTTATTTCTTATTTTATAAACTTATGCTTATGTTATTGCTTACATCATCAATTGCTTGTGTTATCGCTTATGTCATCATTTGCTTATGTCATCTTTTAATTGCATCATTGCTTACCTCATCATTTAATTACATATGCCTTACCTCATCCTTATGTCATATTTAAGTGTCTTATGTACACTCTACATAAACTAATTATATACTTATACCTTTACTATATTTATATGTATACTAGTATACTTATACATATATTTATATTTATACCGTATTTATACTTGTACATATACCCATATACATATACGATTATATACGTATTTTTATATAAATTTCTTATGCCAAAATTTCCTCTTAAGAAAACTTCTCTAATTTCATTCTTTTTATGTTTTAAGAGTGTATTTAGCATGGTATAGGTATGTATAGTTAGTATATACCTTAGTCTAGGTTATGTACATAATGAATACTTATGTACAAAGGTCTCCATACTTGTATTTCTCTAGTATATCCCTATATATATATATATACTTAAAGACATATATATATGTATCTCCTTCCACTTCACCATGATTTCTACCCTTCTACACCTAAAAATAGAAACTTTATGCCTTCTTCAGTGTGGATACACATAACACATAACTACTTATCTAATCTAACTCTTCACCTAACTAATAAGTAATATGAAGCAATACATAATAACATAATCACATACCTTAATTTGTTCTTGAAGTATGAAGACAAATTTGGAAAATTTTGAAAGGGAAAGGGAAAGGGAAAGGTCACGGCAATGGAGTGGGGTAAGGCTTTGTTTCTTTTTGTCTTGTGTTGTGTTTGAAAAGAAGAAGATGGTAGGGTCTAGAAGGAAAAGAAGTGGATGGCAATGAAAAGGGAAAAGAGGAAAGAAAAGCTAAAAGAAAAGAAAAGAAAAGAAATCATTAGAAGATTTAGATATTTTCTAAAGTGTAAGTGTCTTTTGTTGACTTTTCTAAATGTTGACTTTAGTCAACATGTATTGGCTTAGTCAACCTTTTGACCTTGGTCAACACGTGTTGACTTGGTCAACTTTCCAAAAGCATATGCCATTTTGTATACATAATGTAGTAATTAAGGAAAATTAAGAGAAAAATTAAGGAAATGAAGGGAAATGAAACATTTGGTGAATTGATTAGTAAAAATAGATGATGAAATCTTACTTTAGGTATTTATATCCCATATACATCATTTGGTGGGCTACTTAGTATAACTAGTATAAAAAATATCAATTAGGGTGTTAAGGTTTACTACATGTAACCTAAATATCAACTAAACCCTTAACTTTATGTATTACTATCCTAATTATACACTTAGAAGATAAATGTGATTTATGATACAATATCTTAGTTTCTAAAGGATTACTTAAGGATTCGAAATATATATGCATGATTGAAAGTTATCTCTGATCTTTTACTTATGATTTGGCAAAATACAAAGGTTATATTACCAATTAGGGTTTTAAGGTATATTATGATGAATTAGTGCTCATATGTCTTTAAGGTTTTAGTTTTAGGGTTTTTATCACTTTCAAATGAAATCTTTAGTGTTTACATACATTTAGGGTAGAAAAATTTTATACGTGATTGACTAGGTATTTTAGGGTTTTCACTTTCATTAGCCCCTGTCAACTCTTAGATTATCTAACATACTCGAGTCTACTTCAAAAGCTAGATAAAAAATTTTAGGGGTTTAGAATAGTGCTTCGAGAGCATGCGATCTGAGGGTTTCAGGTTAGGATAGTGCTCCGAGAGTATGTAATCCGAGGGTTTCAAGTAAGGTTAGGATAACACTCCAAGAGCATGCAATTTAAGGGTTTTAAAATAGGTTTTGAGAGCATGTGATATGAGGCTTTTGACCTGGGTTAGGATAGTGCTTCGAAAGTATGTGATCTAAGGGTTTTAACTTGTGATAACACTCCGAGAGCATGCAATCCAAGGGTTTTAACTTAGTTCAAGATAGCACTCTGAGAGCATGCAATCACTAACATTTTTACCATAAGGACAGTGCTTTAAAAAGCAAATGATCTATGGGGACCAAAATAAAAAGAGCTTTATTTAAACATTCTTACAACTTGAAGATTTTTAAAATGACAGGTTTATTAATTAAGACCTATCTTAGATGGAACAAAGTCCCTCGATACAAGGGAATTGGATGATATCAGCCATGAGGGCGATCATGTTAAAGGGGATGATTTTAGCTTCCAATGCCAATTTGGGAGCAATTTTTACGTAGGAGCAGATCCCTGAACTTTAGACAAAAGTAAGTGTACTCCTTTGATAACAATAGTTGCCGGGGTAATCACATCTGAGTGATAGAAGCTTATGCTAAGGTTGACTTTAGAGAAGATGACTTTTGAATTGTTGAAAACTTAAACCATTAAGGTGACACGAAAAACAGAAAGGACTAAAATGAGAGAGAATGGAATTTATTTCAATTTTTCAACTTGTTAACAGGTTTAGATTCTCTTAATAGTTTGTAGGCTTTTTAGTGACATAACAACATGATCTTCTGGGCTACCTTTATCTAAGAGAACCCTTTCTTTAAGGGTCTTTGCATTTCTTTGGGGGAAAATAACTTTCCATATTATTAAGCATGACTTCATCAAATTTCTTCTTAATCAGAAGATATCTCATTAAAGATAGGTTTAGTTTAAAAGGATTTTCTCACACTCTCAGCTTAAAATTCCTCTTTCGTGACTTCGATTCCAAAAATTATGGTCCATCTTGTAAGAGATACACTTTTAATCAATCTATTAAGTTTTTTTTGGATTGTAATATAATAAACATTTTTGGTCTTAGGTTTTAAAAATGGAAATGGCTTTTTATGAAAGAATTGCTCTTTAACCCAGGTTTACAAGTCAAAAACCTTATAGGTAGAACTCAAATTGTGCTTGCCTCAGTTTCAATTATAACTTTACAAGGATAAGTTATTTCCTTTAATCAAAAAGGCTTTTAGAATGAATGGAGTTATGGGTAGGCTATAAGCCATGTGTCAGCTACAATTTTCTTTAGGGATTTTGAGTTTTGGAGGAAACTTTAGCATTTGTCCTAGCTTTTTCGGTTTTAATTGTCTTGATCGTGTTTTGGGGTCCCTGCTTGAGGAATAGGCCTTTTGAGTTACTTGTCCTTAATCTTCTTAGGTCTTTTGTGTTTTGGACTTGATCACCATGCCTTTTCATTTTCTCATATTTCTTCTTGCCCCTTTTCCTTTTCCTCATTTTTCCTTCTTCTTTCTTTTTCATTATTATTATTTTTTTCTTTTCTTTTTTATTCTGACTTAAGACAAAGGTGATTGTTCCTTCTTTTAGCTTGCATGTTTAAAGTATATGTGGTTTGTGTTTAGTGTTTAGAATGGATGCCTTTCTTCATCTTAGAGGAAATTAGTTATCAATGGTAACTATTACTCTTGAATTGATGCAATTAAAGTAAGTACAAATTAGTTTCAACCTTTTCTTCTAATATATACTCTCAACCTCCTTTTTGCCCCATTGTAGGGATAGTTCTTAATAAGGTTTAATTTTGAAAATACTCTAATAAAAGGTTTAAAGGGGCTGAGAAAGGATTTTGTGTTTAGGATATTGAAAAGATTGCCTAACTTCATTTTGATTTGTGTATTCAATGCAAGATGGACTTCCTTTAAGAAATGTGCCCAATAGCCTTACAATGATGTTACTTGATTCTCAAAGTGTCTTAGGGTTGGTGTTTGAGATTTGTTTTGCCTTTCTTCATTCTAAACCTTTTAACTAATGAGATATCTTAAAATAGGAGAAATGCAAACAAAGAACTTTATTTGAATCACTTGTCTTTTACAAATATTGTAAAGGTCATTGCAAAATTTAACCCTATCCTTGGATTGAGTCCAATTAAATTGCCAATGCATCTATTAGGTCTTGAACTTTGTTTTTCAATTCCCATCAGTTGTTGTTAGAATGCCCCTACTAACCCATATGATATTTACATTGTGCATTTGGGCCGCATTTCCTTGGCTTGTATGTTAGCATTAGGGCTTTATGTTGTAATAAGCCTTCTTTTCTTAGTTTGCTAAAGACTTCAGATAACAAGGCAAGGATTAAAGTAAATTTTCTTTTGGGTATTTTTGGACCTTTTTTGCTTGGTGTAGATCTTGACACTATATTATTTATATATGCCCCTAAATCTGGTGGAGTTGGTCTTTTTCCGGTCAGCCTCCCTATCCTTATGGCTTCTTCAATTTGACTCCTAACAGGTACAATGTTTGTAAAATTGGCCATTGTATTACCCAACAAGTACCCATAATATGGTTGCTCCAATGAGTCAATAAAGATAGATATTAATTCTTTTTCATGGAGATGAGGAATGATTTTAGCTGCTATGCCCCTCTATCTTTGTGTATATTCCTTAAATGACTCATTTTTCTTCTTTCTCATTGTATACAAGTCCTAAATCGAAGGAGTTGTCTCAATGTTAAACTTGTACTGCTCATAGAATGCCCGAGCCAATTTCTCCTGAGTATTGATCTAGTTGAGATTGAGCTAGGCGTACTAAGTGAATATAGGCCTTGTCAAAGTATCTTAGAAATTTTGTGCCATGAGTTGATTATTTTGAGCATTTTTGCCCATCTTACGGATTTATAATCGGGTGTGTAGCTTTAGGCATTCAATCCCATTGTACTTCTTAAACTCTATTGAGTTAGCTTCTTTTCCAGCTCTTTGATACTTTCTTGACTTGGCTTTGGGTTAAACAAGAAAGAATAAGTCATAGGTCAGAAAGCTAAATTGATCTTCTCTTCAGGAAGAGGTGCTACAACAAATTTCCCTTATTAGGCTTCCAAGTGCTCTTCATTTGATGACATTGTGGCTCTGAGTAGAATGATGTTGTAAACTAAAAAATTCATCTGTTCAGTTATTTTTCCCTCACTTTTGCAAGGTTGGTGCCATCAAGTTTGTCATTCATTCCATTGTTAGCCATTACTCCTGATAAGTATTCGCACCTGTTAACAACTTCTCGATTTTATTTTCTTTTTTAAGAAAACACTTTTCTTTCTAAGAGAGAAGAAAAGACCAATTTAAAAAGTGGAATACAAGGATAAGGCTAATTTACAAGTTGTGAGAAAGGAGTAGAAAAAATTTTTCTAAGGGATCAAGAGCCTAAATATTTACAATAGTCTATAGATATTTAAAAGGTAACCTATAAGAAATATAATCCTAAGGATGTATAGATTGGAACGAGTTGGAATGGAAAGCACCAAGAAAAAGAAAAAATTGAACATTTACAATTATGAACCTATTTAGAAAATTTCTGCTTTTCACTAAGTTATATAAGCCAACCATGAATATTTACAAGTAAAAAATGCAATATGAGGGCATGTAGTTGCAGAGAGGGGAGTTGACAAACTGACTATGATATGGCAAAAAAATAATTTTTATTGTGTCTTTGAAGTTTTCATACATTATTAAAAAATTTATTACAAATAATCCCTAAAGTCTAAATCCTCTTTTTCTTGTGGTGTCTTAGCTCCTCTTCAATCTTCTTCCTCTTCTTCAACTCAGCTGCCTTGATCCATTTGGCAGCCCGAGAGATATCTTCATTGTGGAACTTCTGGAAAGCTTTGACCTAATAATAGGTAGCAACATCTTTAGGAAGTTCAATGACAATAGCAAATGTATCAATAGGATTCATCTTCTAGGTATCTTTTCTATGAAGGAAGTCAAGTTTATGGCTCTGAGTATGGCTGATAAACCAAACCATGAATAAGGCCATATTAGTCTTTAATTCTTCATTCTTCTCTTCTTAGAGACAACTGAACGATCTAGCTTATGCTACTAGTAATGTTGGGATATAAGACTCCTCATCTAGAAATTAGGTCACTAGGTCTATAATCCTGTGATGTATGTGAAATATCTTATTAGGAAATAAAGCAGTCCTAAATGTTGCCATGATATAGGCTTTGATTCTATGTTGCTGCCAATCTTCAAAGCTACCACAAAAGAGTTTCTGGTTGTAGTAAAGCAAAGTTGCGAACCAAGTAAAAAGATTCTCCACCCTAATGATTCTCTTGTGAGGATTTGCTCATATTTTACATATTTCAGATTTACGAAAGCCTAGGAGTCTATTGAAAATTTTTGTAGGGCTAGTTGTGATATTTAGGACATATCTTTTGTTTCCGACAAAGGGGACTCCTAATAGATATGAGTATTCATCAATGATTGGGTTTAGTCGGCATAGGCCAAAACAAAAAGATTGACTTTAAGGGTCCCAAAAGTAGACCAAAGCTCATACCATGGTGATATTAGTCTGGACTTTGAGTAGTGAGAGGCAGGCTTAATCTTGTCTTCAATGACTTTCTATTTGTTTGAATTGAAAATTTGAAACCATCTTTCGAGTATTTCCTAGGGCTCTAGAGGTACGTGAATATGGACTTCTTTGAAAAGGGCTAGTATAAGAGAGAACTTAACCATTTTCTAAAAAAGGATGAAAAGAAAGTTAAATCAGCACCATCTTATTTACATGGGAAATACATTGATATTTTAAAGAAAAGAGAACATTAATAGGTAAAAGATCAGGAAACTTGATAGTTAATCTTTTTTTTTTCTTTTTTGGGGTCTTGCCACATCGTGTTAATTTGCTGATCTTGGGAAAAGGGTTCATGATTGTAATTGGGGTAGGTTCTAAAAGTCCTTAAGCTTTGTAGCATCACTGATTTTTAGAAAACGCCTTCATTGGTCACATTAAGCTTAAGTGGGGATAGCCTAATCAACTCCGAGTGGTGGTTACACTACAGCCTCTAGAGCCTATACAATAGCCCCCCAATCTGAGAGTCCTAATACGGTTCGGGTTTGACCGTTTCTACCATACAATTATGATACATAAAGTAAGAAAGTACAACCATATACAAATATAGAAATAATAAAGAGTACATAAATAATTAAATAAATAAGGTGATTTCAAACACTAATTCTAAATTTGGAAAGTTAGATGGCTAGCTCTCTTGACGTCCCTAGTAGAGTTGCCATCCTATCGAGCTTGATTTTTTCTGGTTTTTATAAGTAAGATTTACGTAAATCGATCAATATCAAACCTTACTTGTTTAATATTAATCCTTGACTAAGGTTTAAAGAAAACTAACTTTTATTTTGAAAATATTTACAGTCGCTACCCGATCGAGGTTGAGAAATAGTTTAGGTCAAAATCAAATAAGTAGATTTGGTTTTGATTTAGACACTAGTTCGCGTGGGGAAAACCGTTTTTATTTAAAAAAAAAAAAAGGTTTTGAAATACTAAAGAAATGATTCTGGGGGTTAGGTTTTTTTAAACCCTCATGGGTACTATGAACTTTCTTAATTTAGATTTAATTTCTTGGAATCACCTTTCAAAGTTATCTTATAAAATGAAATTCAATCATTAGTTAATGAATCGGATTCTATTTTACTAAATTAAGCTCAATTGGAAAAATCTATGTTTTTTCGTTTTTTACTAAATTAAGTAACTAAAAGTGGCAAACCTTTTTTTTTTTTTTTTACATTGCCCTGAAGGTACCTATGTATTCGCTATTTAGGATCACACATATGTAGTACTTTTGAAAAAATTTAAGCGGGCTGATTTCTGTTAAATTTTGAAAATAGTCAGCTTCTACTTTTTTAGCCATTTAATTTTATTTAAGGAAAACACTTAAGAGGAAAGGGTCCTAATTTGGTTTTCTTATTTTTGGAAAAATTCTAAAATATCCTAATATTTTAAAAAAGGTCCATTTATTTTTATTTATTTAGAAAATTTTTTTTAAGTGATAAAACCTTTTGGAAAAATTTTAAAATACTTAAATGCAACTTACCATGAAATACGCAATTATTATGGCTAACATGTCTAACCATAGAAAAAAAGCATAAACCATAGAAAAGATACCTAATTATAGAAAAGAAGCCTAAATTTTGGAAAAGAAGTCTAAATCAAAGCAAAGATGTTTGAATCATAGAAAACATACCTAAAAGAAAAGGGTTTTAGATTGGTGTTTTGCTTTTGTAAAATTTCACAAGAAGCCGTAAATTTGAAAAGACATTATTTATTTTATTGGAAAAAAGGATTTTTTCTAAGTGATAAACTTTTTTGTTTTTATTTTTATTGTTTATTTTTATGATTTTTTCTTATTATTATTTTTTATTATTTTTTGTTGTTCTATGTTTTGACTAAAAAGAAAATAAATAAACTATGTCTCTCTATTACAACAAAAGAAAGAAAAGGAAAATAAAAATACAAATAACACAAATAAAATAAATAAATAAGTGAACAACACAAAGAAAGCAATGGAGGTCGAGCCAAAGAAATTGTACAAGTTGGTCTTTAGAGCTTCAAATTGGCATGCGGGTTGAATCGATTGGACGAGTCAGGTTAGGTTGGTCATGAATCGGGTTAGATTATCATATGTATTGCACATGTATTGGAATAGAGAGAGACAGAAGCGGTTGTGGATAGTTGGCTCACGACGCTCTGTTTATCGATTCAAGCGAGTAAGGACACTTTCTTTAGGTTTTCAAAGGTGATATGAAGATTGGTGATGGTGCCTCGACCCAAAATGGCTGTTTGAGTAGTGGTGCATGGTGGTCGGAATGTGCCAATGGAGCTCAAATGAGGGTTGCTCAAGATGATGAAAAGGTGGTTTCCTAAGTTTTTAGGTATAAGAAAGCTATTGGTATGGCTGATTTTTCTTGAAAATCACAGTAGAGTGGTGATTTTTTAGATAGAGAGAGTTATAGCTTGTAGGTAGAGAGAGAAACTAAAGATTGAAGCTTGATTGTGTGTTTTAAATGTTGATTCCCCATGAAAATGAGTTCCTCAACCCCTTTTTATACTTGTTGAAGCCAAATTTCAATTAGGAAATCATTAAAATGCTAAAATTGAAGCTTTAACAATGGGTAACTTGTCAAGCGAATTGATTTTTAATTAAACCATTTGACCACAAAATTTATGTTTTCAATTAAAATTACTGGCCAAAAGGAGTTCCTTGATGCTAGTTCTTGCTAGAAAAACACCAATGGAAGCTTTGATTATCATTGGAAAAGACTCAGTCAAGTAAATCAATTTGAAGTAAATGTGCTCATTCAAACTTTCTTGAATTTTCAATTAGATTTTTGACCCACTAAACTAATGACATTGAATAAGACATGAGTATCAATAGAAAGTGTTCCATGTGTACTTTGCAATTCCACCATTAATATGGTGAAATTGCAAAGTAAAAATAGCAAAATATGGCGAAGAAATCAATGCACTAGGATGAAAAGATGCATGGAATAGTAAAGGGGTTGTGATGAAGAAGATGGCAATGTGGAAGGCACTCTAATTGGTGCCTAACACGTGTCTAGGTTAGTAAAAAAAAAAAGAAAAAAAAAGAAAAAAGAAAACAACATTACATGAAATGCGTTG
Organism: Lumnitzera littorea; assembly: GCA_024138015.1. Classification (NCBI taxonomy): domain Eukaryota; kingdom Viridiplantae; phylum Streptophyta; class Magnoliopsida; order Myrtales; family Combretaceae; genus Lumnitzera; species Lumnitzera littorea. Next base: position 71,836,522 of record JAMXBB010000009.1, on the reverse strand, counting down.
TTGGACTCAAACTCATGACCTTCAGCAATTCTAGCATGTGCCTTACCAACTGATCTACAAGTTTTTATGTGTAATATAATGAAACCTACTTTAATAAAAGCTATAAGATTGGCTTAAGCATGAATCGATTTTACACCACATTTCGTTAGGCCGAATTTGAACCTAAACTAATTTGTTCTCAAAAAATTGATAAAACAACACTACAAATAAAAAGGTTAACTACACATATGCTATAGAAAAAATTCAAAATGAGTCTGATTTAGTAATTTTTTAAGCTCTAGTTCATCATTACTCGAGTTAATTCAATATTGATTTTCTCATAAATCAACCAATTCAAATGCAATTGATGTGTCATTTAAAAAACCACAATCAACTTAAATTAGCATCATTTCTATGATATAAAGATAATTAACTTTCACCATGGTCTGAATATCAAATTTTAACAAAATAAAAAATTGATATTCTCGACTAGGGCTTGGAATTATTTAATTGCATACGTGCACTTTGACTTTATCTGACTCTACAAATAAAATGAAACTTCTAGTACTCGAAGACCCGAAAAATGACACATGACCCAAAAAAAGAATGCTATCTTCCTATTCTTTTATATTTTTTAATTTTTCAATTTTTTTTTGTATTTTTCTAAATTTTCCATTTTTTGTGATTTTTTTTGTTCTAAATTTTCTACATTTTTGTGGTTTTCCTAAATTAGGACCCTTATCCTATTTTAAAAATTATAGAATAAAAGGGGGGCAAAAATAATAAGGGTACAATCGAAAATACAATAAAAATGAGTATCTTGCACAAAGGATTTGGTCATGTGCTTGCCCAAACACGTAACTCTTTGTGAATAGGTGATTTTCTAGCGAAAAAGACAAATTATACGTTTAAATTGGTAACTACCGAGCCGAGGTGCCAAGTAAGGGTGATGGGTCAGCTAAGCTGAGTTGAGTAGATAATTCTTCTTAGGTGAATTCACTTCAGATGTATTCAATATGGCTTGGACCCAGGTTAGTTGAGTTGATGGTCGAATGAGCCGAGCTGATGCTTAAGTGTAGTTCAAGTCGATAGCTGGAGACCAATGATGAGTATAAGAGGGTTTAGCTTGACCAGGGTATCAAGTTAATAGATTGTAGCAACTTAGACTCCTAGGCGATGGATCATAAGGAAAGAATTTGCTTGGCAATGCTTTCCAACCCTTGAGCTTAGGCTCGGGTCAAGGGTCTGGTGGTTTTATTGCTAACACACCACTATAGAAAAAGAACTCTTAGCAGTAGTCTTTGCTTTTGATAAATTTATGTCATATCTTATCCTTTGTAAAGTTATTATTTACATTGTACTTTGCATTATTTGTTAGATAGATGCTAGGCAAATAATGATTAGGTAGATTCTTTTACTTCAAGATTTTGATTTGGAAATTTGAGACAAAAAAGGAAGCAGAGAATTTGGCAGTCAATTGTCTCTCACACTTGAAAATCTTTCATTAGAAAAGCTTGATGAACAAGAGATCAATGATGAGTTCCCAAGTGAGAAGTCGTATTAGGAAAGTCCTTGGGAAACCCCTTAGTTTGCTGACGTAACTAATTATCTAGTAGCTAGGATTGTTCCTTCAAAACTAAATTATAGACAAAAGAAAAAGTTTTTCCATGATATTAAAAGTTTCTTTTAAGAAGACCCATATTTGTTTAAAATTAGTGTAGATCAAATAATTCGTAGATATGTGTCTAATTTAGAAGGTCAGTAAATTTTAGAACATTTTCTTGTAGGACCAATAAGAGGACACTTGAGTGTGAATAAAATGGCTCATAAGGTTTTCAAATGTGGTTTTTATTGGCCAATGTTATTTAGAGATGCTAAAAAATTTATTAAATTATATGAGAGATGTTGGAGGGTAGGAAATATATCTATAAGAGACAAAATGCAACATAACCCAATCTTGATCTACAAAATTTTTGACATTTAAGGTTTTGATTTTATGGAGCTGTTTTCAAATTCAAACAAAAATAGATTTATCCTAGTAACCATAGATTATGTATCTAAGTGCATAGAAGTGCAAGCTTTATTAAGTAATGACTCTAAAGAGTAAGATAGTTCTTAAAAAGTTTGTTTCTAGATTTGGTGCTCCTAGAGCACTTATAAGTGATAGGGGAACCCAATTTTGCAATGTCCAATTAAAGAAAGTATTGAAGCAATATGGAGTTAAGCATTGAATTGCAACTCCATACCACCCTCAAACTAATAGATAAGTTGAAGTAACAAATAGGGACCTTAAAAGAATCTTAGAAAAGACTGTCGAGCGTAATCATAGAGATTGGTCTGAGAAGCTCAATGATGCTCTTTGGGCTTATAGAACTGCATACAAGACATCGATTGGAACAACTCCATACTGATTTGTATACAATAAAGCATGCCATTTACTTATGGAAATTGAACATAAGGTTAACTAGGCCATAAAACATACTAACCTTGATCTTAAGTGTACATGTGAGTATAGGAAACTTTAGCTAAATGAACCTAAAGAATGGTAAGATATAGGCTATGAGAACTTAAGGATATTCAAGGACAGAGCCAAGCAATTTTATGAAAATTGAATTAGGTAAGGAAAACAATTCCAAGCTATAGACAAAGTTCTATTGTATTAATCTTGGTTGATACTGTTCCTAGGTAAGCTTAGGTCTAGGTGGTCAGGACCTTACATTGTGAAGTAGGTACTTCCATATAGAGTAGTGGAGATCTCGAGTCTAGAGAAGGGAACTTTCAAGGTAAATGGCTACCAACTTAAATTATAATTAAGAGAAGAGTTTGGAAGGGAGAATAATCTCAACTATGATCTCTATCCAATCAGAGAAAACACAGTAATCATGTTTTTAACTTATTGAGCAAATGCCCAAAAGAGCTAATTAGGAGGCAACCCAAGTGAATTTTAACTCTTTCCTGTTAAATTTTCCAATTTATGCCTTTCTAATTTAGGCTTAGTTATGTATTAAGTCAACGCAAGTGGTTTCAAAATTTTTCTTAAGTGTTTCAAGGAAAATTACAAAAGATAAGAAGTAGTAGTGACTAAGGAAAAGGTAAGAAGGAATTACGATCATGAATTGAAGCATAGAGCATAAGGAAGAGAGTAAGTTCGAGTCCAATGCAGGCTACAGCTCAAGATAATGCTCGTAGTCTAGACCTTGTTCCTTTTGTCGTTAATTTAAATGAATTTGAAACTTGAAGTTTTGAGTTAAAGGAGACCATGGCCTAAGACTGCATCTGTGTTCCTCGTCATGTACTTGTAGGATGTAAAAAATATGAAGTTATACTTGAAATTTCATTAAAGGGAACCATGGCTAAGTACCACACCCATGGTCATGCCTGTGTTCCTTTCATTTAGAAATTACACTTCGAAAAGAATTTCAAGGACTTGACCTCAATAGAGACCACGACCACAAATCATGGTTGTGATCATGCCTATGTTCTTCTAAGGCTAATTACTTCAAATATGCCTGAATCTTACATTAAAGGAAGTGTAGTGTACTTTACTAATTTGAATTCCTCTTACCAAAAATTCACTTTCCTTTTCCAAAACCAACCTTCCTATTGCTAATATGTAATGAATATTTAAAGTAATCTCTTAAATTGCTAGCTACCTAAATTAAAAGATGTTATTACAACAATTCCAAAAATTAAGTTGCTAAATAAAAATTGCATCTATAATCTAAGAAACGAGTATATAATTAATCTTGAACTTTGAATAACCCTATTACATGCACAAAACTCCTAAACACTAGCCAAATAACTAAGTATGAGGAAAGAGAAATGAACAACCACCATAACCACCACCAATGGCACCATAAACCACTCCCCGTACAACCTGTAAGAACTCTTCTAACCTAATATTGGAAGAGGATCCTCTAATTGCATTTCTATCTCAATCAAGACACATGTTGCAATTTGATAATCTTGATCACCAAACCTGTTATGAAGCTCTTTCCAAAAAGAATTTTTCCCAATCAAGCTTCATTGATTGGGAGGTGTTGAAGCTTGAAAACATAGAATTAGAAATTCATACCATAGTTATGAGAGGGGGTTGAGAGAGGTTGTTTAACATCCAAGAACCCATTTACTAAGAATTGAACTTAAAATTCCTCACCACATTGCTACTAAAACACGACCAAGTGCCATATGGAGCCTAAAACTCAATCTTGTTCTGACTTCAAAACATTGAGTTCAACCTTTCTATAGCCAAGTTTGGGGTTTTGATGGGGATTTATGATAAGGAATTCATCTGATCATTAGAGTTCTACACTCTTCCGTGTAAATTGCCTTGCATTGTTATTACCAATTATTGGCTTAAACTAAGTGGTGAGATGATGTTTAATCCTAAATTTGCCAGAGGATCCTCCTTTAGAAACCTAACCCATAGAGTCCTCCTTTGGCTTTTCACTCACATTATTAGCAAAAGGGGGTAGAGCACTAAATTGGTGGCTATACATGAGGTCTTGTACCTCTATAGCATAGTAGAGGGATACCTCATCAACTTAGCAGTAGTGCTTGTATTCTAGATGTGACACTAAGCTACCAAAGCCCAAGTGAACCAATAGGAGTATGGACCATATGTCACGGTTTTGGTAATGCAACTTAAGCTTCTAGTTGATAACCTTCGACTCATAATGATTTATAATGTCATACCGATGAACCTTTAAACTTTCCATTAGATGGGACTTCTTCTCGATGAGGTTGACAAATCACCCCTTAAAAGGAAGGAAAGTGAAAACTCCACCAATGATGAACTAATGAAGGAGGTGAAGAAAATGAAAAGTTAAGTTCTAAAATTGATAGAATCTCAAGAGATTGTTGAACAATCTCTAAAAAGATTATTTACAAGGCAAACTAGAATGATGGAGTTTTGTAGTAATCCTACTAATCAAGTCAAGTTAAAACTTCCTCCATTGATGGATGAGGAATTGACTGATGTGGTGAGAAGGATGACTTAAGGGATGAGGATGAAGAAGTGACATCCAGGACCTAAGAAGAGGAAACTCCTAAAGGTGATGAAGAGAATGAACCCATTACCATTGATTCAGAAGATGGAACCAAAGCAAAAGACTTAGATTTCTTTTAGGAATTTAGAATTATTTGTTTCATTTAGATGTTTTCTGATCTTGATGTTTAGTTTCAAATAAGTGCTGAGTTAGTTAGTTCGTTGAATTTCTTTTGAATTCTTATTTTTTTTTTCAAGTGTTTTGTTCTTGTTAATCTTACTCAATGAAATAATAAAGTCTCTTTTTCACTTATGCTCTTATCTCTCTATTTTAAGTATGTTTATTTAGATTTTTGATGTCGATAAATTCAAACAAGTCACGATGAATTCTCATGGATAATTCAAGCACTCCAAATTTTAGGGTAGTGAAGTTTTTTCCATTCTCATATTTTTTTTCTGCATTATATTTGTTTGCAACAATTTTGGCTATAATTTGGAATTAGATACATTGAGGACAATATACTCAATTAAGTGTGGGAAAGGTATATAGTATACTATTATTATTTAGAAATCAAATTGTTTATTTTGACCCCCAAATTTTTTTTTTCAATTTTTATTTCCCATGTGCTAAGAAAATAATGCTTGTATCAAAATTTTCTTAAGTCACTATTGCACATGGAATACGTTACTAGAATAAGTAAATGAAACTTGCCTCTTATAATTTGCCCTTGAAAATTTAATTTTGTATAGGCATAATCAAGAATAAATTGATAAATAGTGGTTGGCAAGGATCAATTTCGGTCCCTTAGAAGAGCAGGATTCTTTTTTGCTATCAATTTGTTGGAAAAGGAAAAAGAAAAATGTTAATGAATAGAAAATTGATAAGGATTGGCCTTGGCTTGTCGGAAGAGTATGTTAGTTTCCCACTATTAATGATAATTATAAAAATGGCTGAATTAGTAAGGATTGACCTTAGTCTCTTAGAAAAGCAAAGTGTCTTCCCATTGCTAATGAAGCTTTAATGAACAATTAAATTAAAAAGCCTATCAACAAAACCTTAAGTTAGGTGAATGAGTAGGGGATAAGTAGAAATATCATGTATTTACTCTTGATTATTCTGCTTCATAGAGTTAGGAGATATTTGTATACATCTTAGCTAAATGGAAAGGAGTTGTATATGTTTTTTGCCCAACTAAGTAGAAATTAGACTAATTCAGGAAGAAAATTCTTAATTAAATTGCACAATTAAACATTGGCTTATAAGAATTAACTATCAAATTCTTGTATTTGAGTCTAGGATGTAAACCCCACAAATTGTAGTGTGAATCTTAAACTAAATCTAGATAACCCAAATAACCTTATGAGTTAATAAGGTTATATAGATTAAAAACTTTATTTAAATTATAAACTTTTAACTACTTTAATAGGAAAAACCTTAAAATACCAATCGAAACCCTAATCGCAAGTAAAGATTCTATACCTTAAATATAAGTAAATACTAGACATTTTACCTAAATGTGATAAAAACTCTAAGACTTAAATTTTAAGCTTATAAATGTATCAATTTGTTATGACGACGGTAAAACTCTAACTGAGCCAAATAATTGAACAATATGTTAAATTGCATAAAATCACTAATAAACGATTGAAGATAACTTCTAATTGCTTATAAATGTAAAAATACTAAATTAATTCATAAAAATCATAAAATTATTTTATAATTAATATTAACCTTACATTTATATAGATAAATTATTATTATGTCATTTTAAACATTTATTTGTTATTTAGACAATACATAGTAGATATCAATAACAGGATTTATAATTTACCTTATAGTTATATTATTTATTATTCTAAATATTATTTATAGGGTTAGAAATATGTATGGAAATTCTAATATATGTTTTATTGATTTATTACATTTGATTTTCTAATTTTCTTCTTACTTCATCTTTTTCTCTATTTTCTTTTTATTTCCAATATATAAATATATATATAATACATATAATATTTTAGAAGTTGATCAAGTCAATGTTTGACTAAGTCAATATGTCATTTTCAATTGCATTTAATTCTCTTATCTTTTCTTTTTCTGTTCCTTTTTTCTTTTCTTTTTTTCCTTTCCATTTTCCCTTTAACCGTGNGTTTATTATTACTTGAAATTATCTTTAATTCATTCATTATCAGTTTTATATGATTTTGCAAAATTGATGATAATTTTATTGATTTATGGCTTTTCAAGCATTAGGATAATTTTATAGAGTTTTAAAAATTTTTACAATTTGATATTTACTATTTTTATTAAGTTTAAGTTTATATTTTTAAAAGTATGCATATGTAGGGATTGGGGTTTTTGTGCATGATTAGGGTTTTCAAATCGTATAATAAGGTCTTTATGTTTGTTTTAAGTTTTGAGTTTAAAATTTTAATCGGTTTTCATTTTATGTGGTTTTATCAACTTAGGGAAATATCTACGATACTTGAGTTCGACACCATGTTTTAAAGGTTAAATTTGCGAAGTCCATACCCACAGCGTACGACCACCACTACTCAAACAACCAAACCACCACTAGTTGCTAGATATCCTATTGCTAGAAGAGTTGTTGCAAGACCAAGTGCAAGAAATGCTCATCAAAGTGTAGTTAATTTAGCTAGAGTATATAACCTAGAGGGCAATTGGAGCTATTAAGTTTACTAGGATGAAGGTTTAGAAATATATGAAGATGTTGAAGACCTTGTTGGTTCTAAACTTATAGTAGGTATGTAACTTAGCTTTTTCTTATTAAGTTATTAGAAGTGTACTAAGTAGTATAAGTTATGATAAGTAAAAGTAAAAAATAGAATTTAAGAATATAAATGATTATATTGGTATAACATAAGAATAAGATGTATAATTATGATTTAGGGAATGTTAATATAGGTGGACACACTATATATACCTTATTTAATACGGGAGCAACACATGCCTTTATATCCCCTAAAGTAGTAAAGCAAGTGAGTCTAGCTATAAACACCACTAAATCTTGGCTTAGGGCAAGAACTCCCACAAGAAGTGTTGTGATTACTAAAGAAATAGTGAAAGAATGCCCGTTGAGAATTCAGTACTGCGATAATATGGTGAATATGGTTCTTCTAGAAATAGGAAAGTATGATGCTATATTGGGAATGAATTGGATGGAGAACACCAAAGCTACCATCGATTGTCAAGAAAAGAAAATAAGGTTTGAAACTGTTAATGGAATGAAAGCAGAATTTAAAGGAGATTCTACTATGATAGGATTATGGGAGATAAGTACTTTAGAATTGATGATTGATGTTAACTAGCTGAATGCCTTGGAAACTGAACCCCAAAAATTAAGTGTAGAAGAGATTTGAGTGGTAAATGAATTCCCTGATGTGTTTCCTAATGAGTTATCCAGTTTACCACAAAAGAGCAAAATTGATTTTGTTATTGATTTGGTACTAAGAACAAAACCCATTTCAAAAGCTCTATACAGAATGGCTCCAATTGAGTTGAAAGAATTGAAAAAGTAGTTACAGGAGCTACTTGATCAAGGATTCATAAGATCAAGTATATCACCATAGGGTGCATTAGTCTTTTTGTTAAGAAAAAGAATGGATCACTCAGGCTTTGTATTAATTGTAGAGAACTAAATAAAGTGACCATTAAGAATAAATATCCACTTCCTTGAATTGATGATCTATTCAATCAGTTACAAGTTACATGTATGTTTTCCAAAATTGATTTGAGATTTGGGTATCCTTAGTTAAGAATTAAGGTAGAAGATGTTCCAAAGACCACCTTTCGAACCTAGTATGGTCATTATGAATTTCTAGTAATGCCTTTTAGTTTGACAAATGCACATGCTACATTCATAGGTTTAATAAATCGTATGTTTAGACCCCTTCTGGATAAGTGTGTAATTGTTTTTATAGATGACATTTTGGTATATTCTACTACACCAGAGCAGCACGTGGAACACTTAATAGTAGTGTTGCAGATGTTGCGAGAGCACAAATTATATGCCAAATTATTTAAATGTGATTTTTGGTTGAAGGAAATATCTCTCCTCAGGCATGTAATTACTAGTGATGGTATATTAGTAGATTTAGAAAAGATCAAAGCCATCATGGAATGGAAAAGACCAGAGATAGTGATTGAAATCTGAAGTATTCTCCATTTTGCTGGATACTATAGGAAATTTGTTAAAGATTTTTCAAAGATTGCAAGACCTCTTACTTAGTTGATGCAAAAGAATGTGAAGTTTGAGCATACTAAGAAACAAGAAGAGAGTTTCCAAGAGTTGAAAAAGAGATTATTATCCACCTCGATTCTTGTATTAGCAAATAGTAATGAGCCATTCATAGTGTACAATGATGCATCTAACAATGGATTGGGCTGTATATCGATGCAAAGCGGAAAAGTGATCGGTTATGCATTTAGACAGTTGAGACTACATGAACAAAATTATCCAGCATGTGATTTGGAACTTGCAACAGTAGTGTTTGCATTAAAAATATGGCGACATTATTTGTATGGGCAAAGGTGTAAAATTTACACTAATCACAAGAGTCTTAAATATCTGTTTATATAGAAGGAATTGAACATAAGATAGAGAAGATGACTTAAGTTGATTAAGGACTATGATTCAAGGATTAATTACTGTCTAAGAAGAGTAAATGCAATTGCAAATGCGTTGAGCAAGAAGAATCATGCTAAAGTTACATCTCTTCTTACCAAACAGCAAAAGTTGATCAACAAATTTGAAAGACTAAGTTTAGAGTTTTCATAGCATGAAGCTAATGCAAAACTGTGAAATTTAGTAGTTGAGCCAATGTTAGTGGAAAGGATTAGAATGGCACAACAAATTGATCCTGCTTTGGTACAAATAAAAGAAGGAATTACAAATGGAAAATATACTGATTTCAAATTAGATGAGCATAGAGCACTTAGTATGAACAATAAGTTATGTGTATTTGACAATTCAAAGCTTTAGAAAGAGATTTTGAATGAAGCTCATTATTCTGGTTATATTGTTCATCTAGGAGGAACAAAAACATATTAAGATTTTAAAAGAAATTTTTGGTGGAACAGTATGAAGCAAAATGTTGCTGACTTTGTTTTGAAATGTGAAACTTGTCAAAGAGTGAAAGTTGAACATCAATGACCAAGTGGGCTATTACAACTATTACCTATACCTGAATTGAAACAGAATCGGATTTCTATGGATTTTGTAAGTGATTTACTTAGAACAGTTGCTAGTTTTGACGTGATATAAGTGATTGTTGATTGACTTACTAAGTCAACTCATTTTCTACCGATCAACTTGACCTTTTCCTTAGAGAAGTTAGCTTGGATATATATAAAAGAGATGGTGAGATTTAATGGTGTACCAGCAGGAATTATGTCAAACAAAGATCTTCAGTTTGTGTTATAGTTTTGGATAAGCTTATAGAGAGTCATGGGAACAAAATTACAGTTTAGTACAACTTACCATCCTCAAATTGATGGACAAATTGAGAGGACCACACATACCTTAGACGATATGTTGAGAGCATGTACTATTAAGTTTCAAGGGAGTTGGGATGTTCAACTACTTTTAGTAGAGTTTGCTTATAATAATAGCTATCACTCTACTACTCAGATGCCTCTCATATGAAGCTTTGTACAGACGAAAGTGTCAATCTCCTTTATTTTGGGATGATGCTGAGAAAGTAACTTTAGGTGTAGATCTAGTACAAGAAGTAGTTGAAAAGATCACCATAATTAAGTAAAAGATGAAAGAAGCACAAGATAGACAAAAGAGTTAGGCTGATTTGAAAAGAAAGGAATTGGAATTTTAGGCAGGAGATCATGTGTATCTTTAGGTGAATCTGATCCAAAAAATATGTCAAATAAAGGCTCAAGGTAAGTTAAGTCCAAGATATATTGGTCCATTTGAGATTTTGGAACGTATTGGAAGTTTAGCTTATTAGTTAGCCTTGCCACCTAATTTATCAAGAATTCACAGCGTATTCCATGTTTCTGTTTTAACAAAGCATATTCTCAATCCTAACTGTATTATTGTGTTGGAGCCAATAAATCTATAGGAGAATTTAACATATGAGGAACATCTAGTGAAAGTTTTAGATTGTAAAGTATAGAAATTGAGGAATAAGGAGATCCGGTATGTTAAGGTATTATGGAGAAATAATGAACAAGAATCAGCTACTTGGGAAGTAGAGGACGAAGTGAAACATTGATCTTCGCATTTATTTGAAATACCAAGTATGCCTTTCAAGTTTCGAGAAAAAAACTTATTTGAAGGAGAGAAGGATATAAACCCTATCAACTTGTAGTCAAAATCTTAGGCTGAACCTAGATGACCTAAACACATTTATGAGTCAATAAGGCTGTATAGATTAAAAACTTTATTAATTTATAAACCCTAAACTACCTTAATAAGAAAACCCTAAAATATTGATAAAAACCCTAATCGTGTAAAAAATTGTTGATGAACGGTTAGAGATAACTTTTAAATGCTTATAAATATAAAAATACTAAATTAATTCATTAAAAAAATATAATATTATTTTATAATTAATATTATGTCAATTTAGACATTTATTTGTTATTTAGACAATATATAGTAAATATCAATAACATGATTTATAATTTGCCTTATAATTATATTACTTATTATTCTAAAAATTATTAATAGGGTTAGAAATATGTAAGGAAATTATAATAAATGTTTCATTCATGTATTACATTTGATTCTCTATTTTTCCTCTTACTTCATCCTTTTCTCTACTTTCTTTTTATTTCTAAATTATATATATATATAATACATATAATATTTTAGGAGTTAACTAAGTCAATGTTTGACCAAGTTAACATGTCATTTTCAATTGCATATAATTCTCATATCTTTTATTTTTCTTTTCCTTTTCTTTTCTTTTTTCCTTTCCATTTTTCCTTTTTGCTATGACCATGTGTTCTCCACTAGAATCTTCTTTAATTTTCTAAAATTGTCTTCAAATGACACACATAATTAACCTACTCTCCCCTCCTAATTGAGTTGACCAATATACACACACACTTCATCATCTTCTTCCCTCATTTTTCTTCCATTTTCTTATTCACTTTCTGAACTTGCAAACATAACATCAAACTACCTAACCTTCAACACTTAAAAGGAGAGATTAAGAGGGAGTTATTCACTAAACCATATATTAAGGTAAGTAATTATAGTTACCTTACATAATATTAGTAGTAATCCTTTATATAAAAGTATGATTTATGTAAATTCTTGATATATTTTGTTCCAGCATATTTATGATATATTTAGTATATATTTTAATATAAGGATTTAGAGGTTATATGCAAATATGTTAGATTTAGATGTATAATTCATTTCTTTTAATGATGTTGTATGTTTGTATATATATATACATATATATATATATGTGTGTGTGTGTGTGTGTGTGTGTGTGTGTGTGTCTTTTTTTAAATATAGATAAGTAGATATACATATATTATTATTTTATTATATGAGTAAATATATGTGTGTATATATATATACGATTTACATGTATATGTATATGAATATAGAAATATATAGTATGTACATAAATACCTATATATAAATATATGTGTGTGTGTGTTGTCGAGCTTGGTTCTTCACCCTTTCAGTTCTTTTTATAAAATAGGCCTTCTCTAAATCGATCAGTATTAAACTCTACCTGTTTAATATCAATCCTCGACTAGGGTTTAAAGAGAATCGTTTCTTTTTGTTTTGAAAACAATTTTGGAGTTGCCACTAGACTAAAGTCGAAAAAAATAGTTAAATTATAATAAATTGGGTAGATTGGTTATAACTTAGCCACTAATTTAATGATTGAAAAGAATTTTACAAAACAGTTGTTGAAATCAAAGAATTTGGATCCGAGGTTTAGGAATTTTAAACCCTTATGGGTATCATTGACTTTCCAAAATTAGAATTAAAAAATCACCTTTTAATTATGAAAAAACACAACTTGGTTATTAGTTACTTTAACTAGATAAACAAAATAATCTAAACTAAAAAAACAAAGGGAAATTAGGTTTTTTTCATTTTTATCGTTGCCCCGCAAGTGCTTACTTACTTGCTATTTGGGATCAAACGTACATAATTTTTTTATAAAAACTTTAATGAGTGATTTGATTTTAATTTTTTGAATAAAGGCTATGTTTACATTTTTAAACAATTTGATTTATTTTAAAAATTTCTAAGAAGGAAGGTCCTAAATTGGATTTTTCTTTTATTTTTGAAAAAATTCCAAAATGCCCTAATTTTGAATATGGATTAATTTGTTTTTCTTATTTTGGAAAAATGTTTTTCTAAGTGACAAAACAATTATTTATTCTTATTTCTCTTTATTTATTTATTTTTTCTTTATCATATATATATATGTATTTTATTTACTGAAATAAATAAACTAATGAACTATTATTTTTCTTTTATTTTTTTATTTTTTTTATATTATTACAATTATAAAGAAAAAAAATCAAAGAATAATAACAACAACCAAGAGAAAAAAAAGGAAATAAATAAAATATAAAGCTTCGAGTGTAGTAGCACGTAGGTCGGACCTGGAGCGCGTTAGACAGGTTGATGAGTCGGACTTGGGTCGATCTTCGTATCTAAGTCGGGTTGGTTCTTCTTCAAGCTTAGCGATAACCACAAGATTCGATTTAAACCGATTCAAGCACCCTAACGAATGGGAGAGGTTTTTTTTTTATGTATTTTGGATTAGGTATAAGGGGAAGGGGAGGTGGTAGGCTCGATGCCATGGTAGTTGCAGGCAGTTTGGAGGATAGTGCAAAGTGGTGGTTGCAGTGGTATTTGGGTTGCAGTCGTAGTTGGTGGCAGTCGTGGTTGATGGCTGGGTGTAAATGAGTGGTTGGGTTAAGGGTTTAAGTGGCTAGGAGTCAAGCCATATGATTGGTTTAAGGCAAAAGTGGCTAGAGGTAGTGGTTTAAGGAGAGGGGATTCAGCGGTTAGGGTTAGGGTAGTGGTGAGCTTCGTGGCATCGTTAGGGGGTATAGCCATGGAAGAGATGAGTTGGGTTAGGGAGCTTGCGAGGTAGTGGGGCTAGCTAGGGTGGTTAGTCATAGTGGTAAGCTTAGGTGAGAGTTTCGAAGAGAAAGGGTTCGATAGAGAGAGAAAGTGAGAGAGAGAATGGTTGTGAGTGAATTAGCTGCCTATGAGTGGTTGTGTATGTATGAATGAGCTCCCCTAACACTCTTTTATACATGAATTCGACCTAGAAACTTTGGAAAGCTTGAATCAGCCTTGAATGTAAATGCTGAAATTTCAGTTTTTTTTTTTTCCAACTTGGGAGCTCAATTTAACTATGTTGATGGATGAATCTGGTCCTGTTCTTTAGTTCAATTCAAAATAGGTTGTATAGAGTGCGAGATTGATGCAAGAAATTATGTGTTTATGTGTGAAATTTATGCAAAAATTGAAGCCAAAGTGAAGGGGGTAAGCTATTCTTGAGAAGGAAAGAGGAGGAAAATCTGGGGAAAACAAGGGAAAACTGAGGGAAAGTGCTAACATGGCACTGATGTGGCGCCATGTTAACCTACCTGACCTACCACTTATCTTCACGTGACACACGGCAGTTGATGTAGATGTTATATGGCGCCATGTCAACAAGGTTGTCCAATTCAATGCTGCTACGTATTAGGACACGTGGTGCAATGAGATCCTAACATGTGACAATCCCTAATGTGTTGCAAAAAAAAAAAAAACCTTATATGCCTCCCCCATGATTTGAACCTAAGACCTTATACCAAAGCCCAATACCAATGTCCAATGCTTATCTGTTAGGCCGTCGGCCTATACCCTATCTACATGTACAATTAAGGACTTGGTCAGTCTAAGCTAGATTTAAATCTAAGATTATGTTTAATAACCTAACTTTTAAACCTAATAAAAAAAATAAAAAATCTATCCAAATAAAATAATATTTTCTAAAATCTTTTTTTTTTCAATTTTTCTATTTTTTTTGTAATTTTTAAATTTTCTAAATTTTTTCAATTTTCTTATTTCTTATTTTTTATGTTTCTTTCTAAATTTCCTATTTTTCACATTTTGTCCAATTTTCTTATTTTTTGTTCTTTTTCGTCTTTTTGAATTTTTTCGTATTTTCCTAAAATTCTTATTTTTTCTAAATTTCATAACTTTTTAGGATTCTTTAATTTCCTATTTTTTTTTTGTATTTTTCCTAATTTAGGGCCTATTGAGAAAAGAAAGAAAAACAAAGTAATAAAAAATAAAATAAAGGAGGCAAAAATTGGGTGTCTATATATTTGTGTGTGTGTATAAAACCAAAAATATGTGAGTATATGTATAGGAGTTATATATTGAAATTTTTTTAAAAATACACTAGGAAAATATAAAAATGTGTATAAATATACACATATAAAAGTACATATAAAATACATGTACTTGTATGTGTACACGTGCATAAATACATACAATAAAAGTATAGTACATGTATAAATACATGTGCCTACATGTATAGACATACATATGTAAACATGTATATATGTATATGTACATATACTAATATACTAAGTATAAGTGTATCCAATAGTATATTAAGTATAATAATATAAATAAGAATACATATGTACATATGTATAGGTATTAGTGTATATAATAAGATACTAAATATAAGTATATATAATGAAATATCAAGTATAATAAAATAATTAAGAATATATCTATTTACATAAACNTAGGTACATGTACATAAATACGTATAATAAAAGTATAGTACATGTATAAATACATGTACATGCGTATACCTACAAGTATATACATATGTATGTAAACATTTATATACGTATAAGTATATAAATTAATATACTAAGTATAAGTGTATTTAATAGTATATTATGTATATACGTATTTATGTACATGCATATGTACATATGTATATGTACGAGTACATATAATAAAATATCAAGTATAATAAAATAATTAAGAATATATGTATGTACATAAACACATAAGGACATAAGTATAATTATACATTCACAAACTTGATTATTTAATATAATATAATAAAATATACATACATATATAATGGGTCGAAACTTTAATACATAACTAAGGCCTATAATCTATTAATTAATTAAATATAATAATATATAAATATACCAAATAATGATATAAAATTTAAGAAGTTTTAGAAAATAAAGAAAATTTAACAAAGTGCCATGTGGACCACTAAAATAATACCATGTCAACAATTTAATTCTAATTAAATAACTAAATTGAAAACTTCAAAATAATTAAAGAATACTAATATTAAAATTAATTAAGTAAATTAATAATAATAATAAAATTACAATAACTAATAAATCAAGCTTAAAATAGCAAAATAATGAAGTTTGCATAAATTAAATTCAAAAATAAGAAATCATAAAAATATAAGATTTCAAAATTAATTAAATCACAAAATACTAAAGAAAAATGTAAAAATTAACAAATAAAAGTATTTGAGTCAAAATAATTAAATTTATAATAATTTAAGCTTATTTGAGAAAATATAGGTTTTAACGTCCAAAACAAATCTCGTTATGCGAACATATACTCGAAAATGATAAAAATCGATTATAAGTTTATAAATAATGGAGCTAGAATGAAAAAGTTATATGCGATTATCAAAAGAGCTTGAACTTGGGAAATTTGATAGAAATATAGGTAAATTTAGATAAATAGGTACATAGGATAGTTAGTTTACTAGATATTCATTATCTTTCTTATTTCTTAATCAACAAGTGATCTCGACATGAACACCTACTTTCTCGAGGATTACTACTATCCTTGACTAGCATAATGGCGGGGTGACTACTCCCTATGATTTCATATATGTTTGTACTTGTAGTCAGTGAATATTATCTGTTATTAGTAATTTGATGATGTGTGGGTATGGGTTGTGCATGTAAATATTATTGCTTGATAAGTTTTGAAATTACTTTGAATTATGATAACTTACTATTTATTACATAGTAGATACAATAAGAATTGATCTGTCTATGATTCTGGTTGGTCATATAATAATTAGACCTAAGTATATTAGGCTTGAATAAAATAACTTAGATCATGCATAAACATTTATTACATAATTAATTCCGACCATTACATCACATGGAGGTAGCGAGAGGCCATATAGGGATTGATAATTTATGAATATAGTGTTTTAGTACAGTGTACATGTATGATATGATCTTACCTTAGCCTACGGGTTAATTTGGCGTTAGAAGTGCCAACCGTCCGACTAAGGTTTGAGTCTAGAAGCCTCCATTTAAGGATGAGTATGAACTATGGGGCCCTACTCACTATTATACATAGAACTTGATTTTTGATTAAAACAAACTAATGACTAATTGTTTTGAATTGAATATGAAACATAAACTTTTATAGTGAAATAAGTTCAGGTATAATACCCTAATTTGACTGATGCTGTATATACTCCAACCTTAACTTTGGAAGGTGTTAAATCTGAGTTGTATATAGTACTTGGTCAACTGTATGTATCTATATGGCATACTGTACTAACATGTATTCATATGTTTGAATTAATGTTTGTATAATTTTCATGTTTGTATAGTTAAAGAATACCTCACTAAGCTTAGTAAGCTTATACTCTTGTAGATTTTTGTTGTAGGAGGACCTATTCATTACACTTAGCTAAAGGCATGCCTGAGGTCAGTTTAGTGTTTTGGGGTGTGTATATAAGAAAGAGAGAAGAGTGAACTTATGTATAGTATGACTTTATCATAGACTTGTAATAATCAGCATAGTATTGCGTAGTAGTTAGTTCAATATCTTTATCTTACTATAGATGTAAAGTATTATAAATCATACATTATATAAAGTTGTGTTGTGATATTATCTTTATTTGCATACCCTTAGGTAAATGATTGTAATAGTCACCTTGTATGTTGTAGAAGGCTAAATTTAGTATTAGGCTTGAAGCCCATTAACTAAATGGATTTAACTCCTTAGGCTAAGGTGATAAGGCTTGAGGAGCTAAGCCTATAAATTACTAGGATGATCGAAAGAGATTTGGCATGGTGGGGTTAAAGTAAGGCCTATTGGATCGATCTGTTCGATCTGATCTATTCGTAGTTTGGCTCACACTAAAATAATAAATAAAACCTTTATCTAGGTCTAAACCCATGAAAATAGCCTACTTAAGATCCATTAATAAAGAGCTTCAATCTTAACTATTGATCACCATCATGATTTGACTGATGTGATCAACTATTATTTCCTATAAATACCTCATTCACATCCTCATTTGGATAGGAAAAAACCCCTATTAACGGCGTTACTTTGCTGGAGTCTTGTCTTAAAGATCAAACACTTAAGCACCTCAAGAACTCTATCCTATTATTCATCAATTGTAGAGTTTAATGCCATCATGCTCTACCTATCATCATACATGTTGGAGCCTTATTAAGATCACCTACTTATCCTCCCTACACTTCTCTCCTAATCATCCTGTATAAGTCACTTAAGTCATTTCCCTAGTCACGTATAACACGACTTCACACGCGGCACGTATGTGACACTTGCATCCATACCTACACCTTCCACATTTTCTAGCGACTCTAATGGGGAGGGAAGACTTGATACTCACATCATGGTACCTCTAAGGCAAAGATAACCTAACCCTACTGATGGCATTAATCAAGAGCAAAATGTTGCTATTGTGACCAATAACCAAAATACACCCTTAGTTAGAGACACTAATCAAGGAAATGGTACGCAGGAAGGTGTCCTTGACAATGCACAATTCACGTGCAAGCTGCAGGAGACTAATCGGAACTTAAGTGAACTTATGGTGATGTTCGCTTAATGTATGCTAGCTTTGGCTACCTTTGTTGTTGTACAACAAGGACCAACTTCATTGAATCCTTCTAATGTGGTGTAACAATACACTTTACCTAACCCTTTTGTTGTCAATGAGTATGTCACTCCTAAGGTTGAAGAACAACTTCCTGCTATGGAACCTACAGCTATGCAAGATTCGTCACCTGATGTAAGGAATTAGGGAGTTAAGATTGGAGGTTTGTCATCCTCACGTATCATACCACGTGTCACAATTGTTGATTTTGTATAACCAACACCAATGAATTCCATGTTTGCAAGATCTACACCTGTGAATCTAGTACATATGCATCCTACTCCTACGATGTCATTAAGGGCGGAAGCATCTACTCAGAGAGGTTCATTTATGACTAAAGAAGATTTGGACATATATTTAGAGGAAATATAAGCAAAATCTACAGTTGGGATACCAGAACTAAAGCTTCCATATCACCAACACATTGCCGCAAAGCCAAATCTACACTCACTAGATATATGCGTTCTCACTAGTTGAGAACGCATGAAGGACCAACAACTCAATGGCACGACAAAGAAGTTAAATTGGGAGATTCAATAATTGTGCTTCATTTGTAAGTGCAGCTCGTGGTGAATGACCAAGGGGAGCAAAGAAACAAAGAGATGATAAGCCTACTAACTCTAAGCCATCTTTGACAAATCTTTGTCCCATGGCTAAAGTGCATCAAATGCTTGACCAGTAGCTTTATGATGGAAATATCAAGCTCCTAAGGGTTGAATGTCTCCCCATAAATGAAGAAAAGAATGATCCCAAGTATTATAGATTTCATCGGAGTATTGGTCACCTAACTAAAGTTTGTTTCACCTTGAAGAAAATATTCAATGATTGAGTTGTACGTGGTGATTTGATCATTGATAACAATGATGTTAGAAATGATCTACTTCTTGCCCATAATAATTAGAGTGGTGCTGTCAATGCCATTAGCCATGATCCCATCACAATTGAAGTGATTAATGCTTAGGTTATTAGAAGTCATGAAGATAAAGAAAAGTTGATTGAAGCTTAAGACGTTGTCATTGTAGTGTTGTTAAAGGCAGCTAACTTTAGGAATTTCTTCGATCTCTTAGGATTTAATGAGAAGGCTTAGCTTGCGGCAACAACTACACTTACATAGATCTCTAAGAGTCAACACGCGGAGTGTAGTATAGCGTAGCTAATGAAGAGGATGGCTACGGCATATGAGAATACAATTCTATTTACTAATGCAAACATGTGTGTAAAGAATTCCAATCACAATCACCCCTTATATGTAGAAGGTGTGCTTAATGGGTCCCTGGTCAAGAGGACACTCATTGATAATAGTCCTTCATTGAATATCATGCCGATGAGTACTTTTGAGGCAACTGGAATTGACATCCGATGACAAGTTAAACAACCTATCTCAATAAATGGATTTAGTCATACCCCTACAGATTTTGTTGGATATGTTAATGTTAATCTTAAGGTTGGCCTTATCCATAGTACTACTACCTTTCATGTGATTGATGTGCCAGTTCAATACCGTCTGCTCATTGTTAGGAAGTGGTTATATGATCACAACTTAGTCCCATCAACATTGCACCAATGTATCAAGGGTCATTAGAAAGGGAAGGATCTGTTCATTCCAGCTACTAATAATTCTTTTGAGTAACATGAATCATACTTTACTAAGTTGGCTTACTTTGATAAATTTGTTGAGGAAGGTGAAACCGCGATAGCCAAGCTATTTGGTGTCTGTAAACTCTACTTTTAGTGGGCCTAAGACTTGATTAAGAGTACCTTCCGAACGTTCCCAAAGATCAACTAAACCAAAAACTTAAGTTTATATTTAGAAACGAATTAAATTTTTACAATTCAAAAGCCAATTGTTGATAAAACCCGAGCTTGAAGAACTGCAAGCTCTAAAGTTACTTAAAACCCTAAACCTTAAAACCATTAAGGAATTTTAACCCTAAATAATTAATCAATAATTTAATTTGAATAATTTCATTCAACTTTAGAAAATTTCACAATTCTATAAAAATCAAATCATAAATTACAAAACATTGCAAGATGAAAACCCAAAAACAATTTTCTATAAGACCATGCCCTTATCTTCATGCCCAAACCTTACACTTCAATAAGTAGATTGACCAATCACTTTAGATAACTTATCAATTGAGAGTTGGAATCATTTATCAATTGATAACTTATCAAAACTTAGTGATAAGACATTTTTCTTATCACCCCTTCACTTATACTACATATGGACAGTTTTTCACTAGATTTCATAAGCTTAACTTTAATAAATCAGACAAGACCACTCCATGGCCTAAAAAGACTTTAAATGGTAGATCTAAACAAGGAAGGAAGGGGGGCCATGCACTTGTCATTCACCCATCAATCACTTCTTCTTACACATTATTATTCACCCCTTAATGCTTACATCATCAATAGTTGCAATTGTTGACTTTATGTAAGCTACAAGACAATACTTTCAAGACATTTAAACACTCACTCTCTCTCCATTCAAACTAGCCACTCTCTCCATTATTTCCCTCACTTTCAATTTCACTTTCACATCTTCTTTCTCTCCTTTGAAATAAACATAAAAAGGAGAAATAACCTTACCCCACAAAATCAACTTTTCTTCCATTTTTGAAGCTTCACTCACGGCAACTTTTTCTTTTGTTCTTGTGTCATTTTCTTTCACCATCTAAGACCTTTTAAGACTATTAGAACCTTCCATAAACCCCATTCCAAAAGACCAAAAGATTCGGGTTCCAAAAGGTGGCAAAAAGGAAGAGGCAAAATTAAGAGCTTAAGTGGAACCTTAGTGCACAACCACCCTACTTTGCTTTAAGGATGAGTAATTGTTTCTTGTGATATGTGGATTAGTATTTATGTTAGGAGCCTTTGATTTCTTGAAGATATAAGTAAGGTTTAAGTTGTTATAACACCAAAAACCGTTTTAATAAACAAACTCATGAAACCCTTACATGAAGTTGAAATATGAGCATATAAAGTTGGTATTTTGTAAAGAGACTTGTTTAAGACTTTGAATGGAAGATTTTAAGTTGAGAAAGTCTTGAAACAAAACTTGAATGGAGGATGAATATGCTGGACGTGAGGGTTCCATAGTCATTAGAATGTTGATTTTGTTTTCATTAAGTTAAACATGCTCAAATCTAGACTTAAGGAAAAATCCATCACATGAAGTTTTATGAAGAAACCAACTTCGTATGATATGAGCTATGATATGGAAGTTGTATTAAATGTAAGATCTTCTATTTCTTTGTGTAGAACATGAGTTAAAGAATCATCTTGTGGAAGAAAAGTTAAGTGAAGATTTGAACACAAGTAGTTAAGTGCATAATCTACCACTTAAACTTAAGAAAATGATGAAACAAGTTGAAAAACCAAGTGAGGACCCCTTTGGAACCATCACGAACAGATCTAGAACGTGGGAGAAAGAAGCCTAAAAATATGATAAAATTGAATGAACAAAGTGAAAAGATTAACTAAAGCAAGTATGGTAAGCATACAAAGCCTGAAACTCGAAACCGAGCTTAAAACTCTCAAAACAAGCCTAGAACTCTAAGTTGGGCCTTCAATGAAATTCTGACCAGCACCTTAAATTATCAAGAGAGGTTGTTTTGAAGCCCATAAGAAATCCACCTAAGGCCCCATTAGCCCACCAAAGTCACTAACTTTAGTTTGAACAAAAAATAAGCCCATTTGACAACTTAAGCCCATTAGAGGGCCCAAGAAGTAGTTGTTAGCCTTAGGAATATAAATCAAAGTTGTAAATCTGATCTCAAGGAGTATTTTAAGCTTAGGATAAAATCTTAAGACCAAGCCCAAAGAATTTCTTAAGTTATTAAAAAGCCCATTTATCAAACAAGGCCCAAAAACACTCCAATACATGAGGAATGCTACTGTTCTGACTCATGGATAGAATTGTATACCTCATTTCAAAAATCTAACCTTACCACGTTAAATTACACTCGAAAACGATGAAGATTGACTATAAGATCATAAAAATCGGATCTAAAACGAAAAAGTTATACATGATTGAACTTTAGGTAAAAACTGGGAAAAATTACGAAAACTAGTCAAGAATATAACTTAAGGAAAATTTACTTAGTTTCTTAAGTTTGTTTCAATTCCTTATAAAAATTATTTCAATGACTAGGGGACACTGTATACATAGACGACTTGCTTAGTTTCTTAAGTTTGTTTCAATTCCTTATAAAAATTATTTCAATGACTAGGGGATACTATGTACAGAGACGACTTGCCTTTAGATTACTTTGACTGACCCACATGGTAGAGTGAGTAAATTCCCGATGACTCTTTACTTGATTATGCTTGTAGAATAGATGTACCTAAACTTATATATATAAATTTGGATGCTTATGGGATATGGGAGATGCATGTGTATGAATTTGTGGATGAATGTGATGACTTGTTAATTATATTTAATAAGGGCAATTGTTTGTATTATATATACATGTGAATTGTATGGAATGAAATGGTCTGATCACCCTAAAAATCGATATAATCACTTATACGATTAAGAAATCAAAATGAATCATGCATACACCATATAGCATACGGATAACATTAACTGTCGCTTCACTCAGAAGATAGGAAGGGACTCACAAGAATACGAGTTTCCTACAGGATTGGGCACTAGCTATGTCATCATATATATTAAGTCTCTGTCCTAAGCTGATGGGCTTACTAGGTGCTGGGAGACGCCAACCGTCGATGAGGGGTCAAGTCTTATGGCTTCTGCTTAGGGCGTGTGTTTGTAGACTACTCGGGCTACCACACCGCTAGACTTAGGATTTTAAAAGATATGATTTGATTTTGGTAAAGGAAGTATACATATATATATATATATAGAGTTTTGTTTTGGCGTGAGCATGATAGTACAAGTGAAATAAAACCCAAGGTCTAGAACTCGGATTTTGGTTTGGGTTAGTTAATTATCTCGAAACCTCGACTTCAGGGGGCGTAATTCTAAGTTGTATGCAGTTCTTAGGTCACTCCATGGGTTGTTTGGCATACTGATTGTTCATGCATTCATATGATTGTGCATCTAATAAATTTCTGTTATATGGTACTGACGAGGGTATTTATCTTACTAAGCTTAAGCTTACATCCCTATAGATTTTTGTTGATGCAAGAGAACCTCTTCACTAATCCGGGCCAAGGTATGTCTACGGTAAGTCTTGTATAGGGACGGGTTGGAGCAATCAGAGAGTGAAGAGGACATTTTGTAATAGATTTATAGACATTTAGATACTTTTATGTTTTTGCTCATAACACAGATTTAATGTAGTTCCGTTATGAACTTTATTTGTTTGTAATATTGTTTTGACGTGGGTCTTACGAGCCCACACAATTAGCTAATTTATAACATAGAAGTAATTTTAGTTAAATTGCTCTATATTACTTATCTATGGGCCTAATGGTAACAAAGAGTGGAAGGAGCCTTGTGTGTCGTATGAAAGACCTATGATCAGCAAGAGGGTTGATAATAGACCTTTATATGGTATACGGTGACCTACCATGACAACGATACTATTGGGTCGTGATAGTGTCCCTTTACCTACATGGGAAGAAGCTCAAGATGGCTAGCAAAAGAAAAGGAGGATGCATGGATGTCATGTAGGAAAGAAGAAGAACAAGTAGGCTAAGGGAGTTAAAAGCTTCATTTGAGAAGACAGAAGAAGGGTATACCGCTTATGACAGTCTATGGGCTCTAAGGAGGTATATTTCTCCTCTTTAGATCCAATACCAGTGTAAGAAGCCCAGCTTGCCCCACAATAGCTACAAGACCAAATGAAGTTACAAGTTAAGGAAATAGAAAAATTGGATCTAGCATAACTAGGAGAGTTGTGGCGGCCAATATTCATAAGCAAGAGCCTTCCACAAGAAATAAAAGTTCATAATATTGAGTTGTTGAAAGAATATAGAGACGTGTTTGCATGGACTTACGAAGAAATGTTAGAATTGGATCCTAGCCTCATAGTACATAGATTGAATATTTCTTTGGGGGTTATACTTATGAAGCAAGGACAAAGGGTATTTTGCCCTGAAATTGAAGTGCAAATTAAGCAAGAGGCTGAGAAGTTATTACAAGTTAGATTCACAAGGCCCATTCAACATCCTACTTGGCTCACCAATATTGTTCTTATAAGAAAGAAGAATGGACAAATAACAGTATGTGTGGACTTCTAAGATTTGAATAAGGCTTATCCTAAAGATGACTTTCCTTTACTAAATGTCGATACTCTTATAGATGTGACTACAGGACATGACTTATTCTCATTTATGGATAGATTCAGTAGTTATAATAAAATTAAGATGGAAATTAGGGACGCGGAGTATACCGCCTTTCGGACACCAGTTGGAAATTTTTATTACATCGTCATCCCATTTGGACTTAAGAATGCGAGCACTACTTATCAAAGGGTAATGACTGCTATATTCTATGACATGATGTATGACTTTATGGAGGATTATGTCGATGATATAGTCATCAAGTCTAGAAGGGCACCCGATTACATGATTCATCTACAAAAGGTTTTTAAACCATGTTGGCTATATAAGCTTCACATGAATCATCTCAAATCTATTTTTGGAGTGTCTTCAAGGAAGTTCTTAAGGTTTGTAGTCCATTGAAAAGGAATTGATGTTGATCCTGTGAAAGTGCAAGCTATAAGATCGATGTCATTCCTTGCCACTTTCAAGGTACTAAAGACTTTTATGGGAAAGGTCTCTTATATTAGAAGATTTCACTTTCAAGGTACTAAAGACTTTTATGGGAAAGGTCTCTTATATTAGAAGATTTATACCTGCTCTTGCTAAGATTTCATACTCATTACACTAACTTCTAAAAAAGGGAATTTCATTTGAATAGGAATAGGTCTATGAGGAGGCAATTCAAAAGACTAAGATGATCCTAACCTCCCTTTAGTCCATGACCATGCTTGTCAAACAATTGCCATTGATCTTGTATCTTACTTCTACTGCTAGGTCCATTAGAGCTTTAATTGTATAGGAAGTAGATGGTTAAGAGTGACTTGTATACTATTTAAGCCAAACCCTTCAAAGGAGTGAGGTCAATTACTTAGCTCGTGAGAAACATTATCTCGCGCTAGTATTTGCCATGTAGAAATTACGACATTACTTCCTTGTATATAGGATCAATCTGGTAATTCGTTTAGATCAGATCAAGTATTTATTGTCACGACCAACTTTATTAGGATAAGTTGCTAAGTGGCAACTCCTTCTTGGAGAATTTGACATTTTGGTGCAATCCCCGAAGACCATCAAGTCACAAGCCTTAGTTGATCTATTATCATACTTCCTGAATGCCCAAGAAGACTTAATTATAGATACAATACTAGCTGAGTTTCATGAAGATACTTTAATGGTCGAGGTGGATGGTGAATGGATGCTCCAGTTTGATGGTTTTATAGGAAATCAAGGTTAGGGAGTAGGAATCATATTAACACCACCTAAGGGTCAAGAGATACCCTTGGCATTTAAATTTGATGTTTGATGCACTAATAATGAAGTTGAGTACAAGCCATTATTACTTGGCTTATTGTCTGCATGATAAGTTAGAGCATATTGTTTGTGTATTCAAGGAGATTCAAATTTGATCATTAAATAGGCTATGGGTGAGTTTGGCTTGAAGGAACCTACACTTATGCCTTATAGGGCTACAGTACAAGTTACGGTGAGAAAATTTAACTTTGTACGGTACAAGCATATGATTCGATCAACGAATAGATATGCCAATGTGTTGGCCACACTAACATCCAAAATTCCAATTCAAGATGCTAGTGTTAATGTGAATATCTAAGTAGTCAAGAAATCCATACCATGTACATCTTCGAATTTTGTTGATCAGGATGAAGACATGCAAGGCAATTGGCACATCCTACTTATGGAATAGTTAGCGCACCTTAGTATGGCTTCTGTTTCGATTTTGAAGAATTTTGTTGAAATTAATGGGATGTTATATTATAAGGGCCCAGAAGACGTTCTATCTTGATGTATTGGTTCTAAGGTAGCTCATCTCAAGTTAAATAAGTATCACTAAATCTGGTGTGGGGAGAAAGGGCCACCATTATATCATTGTATTCATTGTATTCAATGTATAAGCTATTATTAGCCATCAATGGCTAAAGCTACACTTTAAGTGCAAGTACATTACCCTAGATGTTTTGAGCTCCCTAACCGGGGAGAGTATAATTTTGTATCTATTGCTAGAGACTGAAGGCACCCGTACATTGATTACTTGAGAAACAATGTGCTACCAATGAATAGTATGGATGCTAAACTTGTAAAGTGAAAGGCCAAAAAATATCTTATGCATGAAAACGAGCTTTACAGAGTATCATTTATGGGAAACCCCCTAATGTGCATTGCTCCTCCTAAAATAGAGAATGTGGGGAACATCAAGGGGGAATGAGACTATATTATTATCTACTCGATAAAGGATATTATTGGCTAATATGCTTTTAACTTCACCAAGAAGTGTGTTGCCTGTTAATAGCAAGGCAATGCCATTCATACTCTTACAGTCACACTCCATAGTATCACAACTCCTTGGCCTTTTCATATGTAAGCTTTGACCTTATTAGACCTATACATCCATTATTGAGAGGATGCATTTGGATTTTAGTGGAACAAAATGCTTTACAAAGTTGGTAGAGTCGAGCAGTTAAACATGTGCACTGTGGTACCCCAATGCCTAAGTTGACACAAAAATGGAAAGGACCTTTCATAGTTAAGGAAGTGTACAAAAGTGGATATTGCAAACTTAGGAATCCTAGCATAGTTGCTATTACTGCTCCTATTAACTTTCAATATATCAAAAAGTTCCATTTGTAAAAAAAGAAACTATAGTAAATTGCATAAGCTTGTTTTGCATATTTATTTCTACTATTGTCTCTTTTCTACACTATACATTAGAAGAAAAAAATAACAAAGTATTGGTGTTTATAATGCTGCTAATTGGTAAGAGATTTGTCTCCTAAGTGCACAATATACATTTATCCTATGAGTTGTTGACTAATTGAAGATTTGACTCCCAAGCACAGCATATGATGCTTTATAAAATAACACAATGACTCGCACAATTTGAGTATGCATTTGTGGAGCATGCCAAAATAGTTAAGTAGTAGTAATACCCCCTTAAGTCAAGATGTGATTGTCTAATGGAACTAACATTCCTTGTTTCAATCAATATCTCCATATTATCATATCATATATTTGAATCCTTGCTTACAAAAGGGAAAACACTTCCAGTGCATAGGGTTTTCTAGAAAATTTGTCAAGCCATAAGGTAATCTATCCTATAATGTGCTACCAAGGAAATGCAATATTTTCTAAGCGCATAATGATGTGAACTTTTGAGAGCTTGCTAAATCAATAAATAACTCACGTTAATTCATGATGTTCCACATAAAGACATGGATCTAAAATAAGTGAGATGCAAAACGACGCATATTAAGCTCAATAAGTCCTTACACTCCATGTGAAAAAAAAAAGTACAAAGAGAATAAGAGTAACACTATCAATACTCGACACTAAATGCTACAGTAAAATCAAGATTTGTACCTACAAGATGCTCCTCTCTCTTAAATTCTACCTTTGTAAGTTTGGCTCGAAGAAGCTCACATCTTTCCTTAATGTCTCGATTGCCTAACACCTTTTGAGCTTCAGTTGCAATAATTTCCATCTTATTAAGTTGGAACCTAAAGGCACATGTTACAGTGATACTACTAATCAAAAGTTCAAGATTCTTTGTGGATAATGAGTGATAAGCTTCATTAAATAGCCTTACAGCTTGTCCAAGTAGGCCTAAGATATGAGTAGTCACATTGGAACCCAAATAGATAGATCCTGTCCAAAAATTCCCCCTATCCCTACCTCCCATCTTGTCTAAATACTTTAGTGGTGCTAGGAGGTTAGAAGGTATTGTAAAGCCATGAAAGGAGGCAGTATCTTCTAAGCTTGTTACTGCCTTGACTAAACCCTTTCATCTCCATGTTGGGATGTTCTAATCTTTAGGGGAAGTGATGCTGTAGGATCTCTTGGAATAGGCGAATTTGCATCATTACAAAAGGGAAGGACATTGCTAGCTACAATAGCATCATAGAAGCATCAAGCGTGACATGTGTCTCTTCATTACGAAACCCTGCACCCATTAAATCATCGTTAAACACTTGGATCACACTTTCTTTTAAGAGTGAAAATTCGCTATCTTTGCAATCATCAATAATATTGAACACATCGAAGATTCTGATATTACCATGGGTGCCTTCATTAGCTTGCTTCGTGAAGTTTGTCTCATCATTGAATTACCCCTCTTAGTCATCATCAATGTTTATCACATAAATTTCTCTATCGTCATCTGTACATTCGGGAGAATCCTTATAATCGACCAACTCAACATCATCTTCTCCTTCATCCACAACCTTGGTAACTATAGGTAGATCTTTAACCTAAAGTACCTTTCCCATACCATAGTGACTTGGAAGGCCGTGTGATAGGAGGGACACATTGACTTCAAGAAGTGCCTTTAGGAACACCATCACTCGCTCCATCAGGATGATTTTTCACCACTTTCTATTTAGTAGAAGTATCGATCTTATCCTTTCCCTTTTGCTCCTATGATACACAAGATTGGGAAAACTAAGAAGAGTAAACTTGAAGAAAATATTAGTTTACAAAAAAAAAAGGCAGGAAGAGTGTATTGACAATGTTAACTCATGAATGCAGCTACGTTTAGGTTATCTGATGATCAATGGGGAAGATGGTGAACGTTCATTTTGTGATTGACCTCGAGCATCATCAGACAACTTTGCACTATTAGATGATTTTGGGTCTTCTTTCAGTTAAAAGTGAAATTCATATCTTCGGATGACTATTTTAGGCAAATCCTCTTCAGCTGTCTTTGAGACATACTTCTTAAACCCATATAAGTAATTTTTCCAATATGTGAGCCAGCTACTTGAAGTAACCCTAGAACGACTCATGGATGGAAAGAATGATTGCTTGATCCTTTCATGAATGTTCTTTTGACTCTCAAGTTTGAATGCTTTACAACACTTATCGAAACTCTAATTAATGACCAAATCATGAGGTACTCCTTAATCAAACCTTAGTTGTCAAACAACTTGATCAGGTGAATATTTCATGGCATTACACTTAGGGAAGCAATTAAAAGCATTGGCCCAATCATGAAGTGATAGAAGACCTCCAGGTTACTCCATAAGATGAACTCTTTCTTGACATTAGAAAGCTCATCATGAAGTTCTATCAAGTTTACCAAGTCCTTTGAACCTGAATGGTAGATTTCTAAGTACTATTCATATCCAGGCAATTCCTTTGTGTTTGGACGAAAACTGAACTCGTGGCAAGCATCAATTGCATTCTTCAAAGTATTTGGGAGTTTTCTATTGACCTATCCCCAAGCTCAGGGCCTAACAGCAATAGAATGTGTAAGAGGGAGACTGGAATATGTCCTATAATGTTCACAAAGGAACATATGGAGAAACACTAAGTCTACGTATGACACTACAATATATCTCCCTTGTGAGTATATCAAAGCTTCATGAAAAAGGTCTAAGTGCCTATACAAGGAACCTAAGTAGAAGGGCCCTAAAGCAAAACATTCCCCTCGCGCAATGTAAATAGCCAAGTGGAAGAGTCAAGGACTAACACCTTTTTTGAGGCCCATTAGGAATACGAACTATGATAACCAACAAGTAATGAAAGCTTCCAACTCATACTTGAAATATAAAACAAGGTAGATCAAGTTAAGGGTATAAAGTGAACATCAATAGAAAAAGGGTAAATGATGACTATGCCACATCAAAATGTAGGAACTTACTTGCATTGGTATTGATGCCCAATCTTATCACCCTTATTTGGCCTAAAGAAATACTTGATCTATGCACTAAGCGTACCATGCCTACGAGTATCTAAAGCCTCTTTTTTGTCTACTTTCAATAGTTCAATTAGTGCCTAATCTTCTTCCAAGATTGAAGCTATGGTAATGTTAGTCAATCCAAGATTTGGAAGGCTCAGAAGGACAACAACATCCTCTAATGTTAGAGTGATCTCACCCAATGCTATCATAAAGGTATGTGATCGAGTACTCTAACGAGATACGATAACTCGATAAGTTTCTATCTCTTATAGGTAGTGCAAAGTTAAATGAGAAGATACCCATATGGGATAGTGCATCCCTGCTCTTCTAAAATGGATGTATATCTGAAATTCTTGAAAATATATGTCACCCAAGAAAACCAGCCGTCTACTATGTGCTTCGAGCCATCATAGCAACTCTCTGAAAGAGGGATTTCTTTCTTCTCATTTCTAAAATGCAACACAGAATTTGCTTCTATCTTAACCCTCTTATGTATTGGAGATTCTTGTCTTATGAAACGCAGCTTACCATCGTTAGGTGGACATGGATGTGTATCTTGCCTCTTTATATCTCACTAAAAGAAGTCACCTTCAATAATGATTTACCCATTTGTCCGGAGCTAAGGGGAATGCCAGAATGTGATCCTTAGAATATACCAAAACTTCATTGTTCTTATTAGCATTGTTACTACTAGAACAACTCTTTCGAGATTCTTTACCCATGTTAATGACCCCTAAAGACAGTGGTGATGTCTATATGCAAGTATAAAAGGAAGTGATTACCTGTAAATGAAGGGAAGTAAGAGAGTTAGTAGAAGTAAGGTGCATTTGGAAAGTATGACATTCACTTATGAAAACTAAAGATAACACATATGCACAAGGACTCTTATAATATGTGATGACAATACGCAATTCATATATAAGATCAATGATACCATACCCAACTTACATGTTTATTATGGTGTTTAATTGATACATTCCAGTACATGTGTTCATGTTAGAAGATTAATGTTCAATTCCTCATGCTCAGCTTGTGCAATAAGCCAGTGTCTTTTCACATTTATGTTAAGAAAGCTTATAATTCGACTACTTGCTCATAGCTTATGTACCAAGTGCTATGGAGTTAAGTCCTATATCATGCTTAAAGCTTGTGTCATGTTCAGGCCTCATGTCGTATTATGCCTAAGACTCGTGATATGTTCAAGACTTATTTTATATTCAAGGCTTATGTTACATTTCAAGTTTGTGTCAAGTTTAAGGTTAACCTCAAGTGTAAGGTTCATGTCATGGTTAAGGCTTATGTTTAGGGCTTATCCTTGATTCTCATGTTAAAACATGATTCAAGGATCATAATTATAGCTCATGCTCACTCATATTTGACTCTAATGTTCAAGACTTGCATTCACTCTTATATTTAATACTCAATTGCAATCCTTATGTTCACTCATGATCAAGACTCACTTATTAAGGCTTGTATTTGACTCACATGACAAGACTCATCTTAGCTTAAGTGCCAAAAGTGCTTATGTTCAATTAATATGCTCAACTCACAAGTGCTCATATTGAAAGTTTAAAAGTGTTTATGCTAAAAGCCTACATATATTCGTGCCAAAGAGACTACATTGAATTGGAGTGTTCAATGCTGATGTGTTCATGCACAAGATTTATGTCTTATTCTTGTATGCTGAGCTTGTAGACTCATGCCAATTCTCACGCATTCATATTCAAGGTTCATGTTCAAGTTTACATTTTATGGTTATATGGAAGCCTCATAGTTATTTTGCATGATTAGCCCATAAGTGTTTGTATTAAGGGGCAATCAAGCTCATTTCACACATTACTTCACAAGTGCTTATGTTAAAAGGAGGTTGTATTCAACTCAAGCATGTTACTCTCCTATGCTCATGTCTAAGACTCGTGTCTAAATCGAATTTACACAGCTAAAGCTCAATTCTCATGTGCTTTTATATGCACATCCTTATGACTTGGGACTCATGATTCAATTTATATTTTAAGATACAATTGGTTTAGAGGCCATTCATGACCTAAGTATTATACCTCTTTACTATCACCCGTTAATGAAGATCAATACTCAAGTCATAACTGCACACTTTTGACCCTTGATTGGTGAATAGTCATAGTCTAGGCGGTAAAGAGTCTACTCTCTTTAAACCATGCCAATTTGTCGATTGTTGCTAGTTTAAGATGTGGTCCTTAAGTTGTGATTGTAGACTTTTAACCCTCGGTTGTAGGCAGCTACAGTCAAGACACTTAAAGAGATCCTCTTTAGACTAAGTTGATTTCTTGATTATTGTAAGTTTGAGATAGTGGCCACTTAAAATGTGATTGCGAACTCTCGAATGTTGATCATGTTACCTGCAAAAGATAGATAGCGAGAAAGTGTTAGTTTCATCAAAAAAGGGGAGAAGGATGCAACAATCCATAATATGGAGATATACATCAAGGAATGAGTAGAATTATAAAAACAAAGGCACTGAATCATGAGGGTTATATTATTATTCATTACATGAGGAGGAAAAGAAAACAAATACTATCAGAACATGGAGTTCAAAACATGTGCTCAAGTTATTAGCACTTCATATCTAGTCTTCATACTTTGTGATACCTCTTATTTAATGAAATAAATGCTACAAGTGAAATGATGAAAAGAATGAATGAGTTATGTCACCATATCATGATAGCAAAGTCAATTTAAAGACAAAAATAAAAGACTCAAATAAAGAAAGGAAGGAGCCCAAATCTACTTCATAATCAATAGAGCTTGGAACCACACTACATTCTTTTTGGGGATAGCAAGTGACAAAAGCATCTACAAAAGACATACGCAAAAGTTGTAACTTAACGAGAGCATGAGCAGGGTTCAAGTGCATTGACACTTCATACAACAAGCAATAAAGTTAATGTAATCTTAACGTAGTGGTCCAATATCGGTAAGTTTCATTAGAATTAGGGGCGCTATTGGATTCTGCTACTTCAAATGAGAGTCATGATATCACAATAGATTCTACAGTATTCTCAATGCATTTTCGTAGTCTCGTATGGTCAAATTTTGGAGGTGACCTTAAGACTCCACCAAATGCAAAGGTAGCAACAAACTAATGGTTGTAAAAATGGTGCCATATGATGTTGATTTGATTACACTGTGATAGGAATCAATCCCTTAGACCAATCGTGCATAGTCGAGTTAGAGGACTCCAAGGACTCGCTCAGAGGATACTAACCCTAGGCTATGTCCGAAACGAGGATTCCTATCTTGAGCTAGTCTCCTACCAACCTGACTATCAAATCTTTACATGTGTTAGATCTACCCTTGTTCAATAACGACGCTTTATGCCAGAAGATAGCCTAAGAATAGCCAAGGTAAGCCCTCGACTCAACCTCAAATCGAGCTGACTTTCCTTCAGAGCTAATTAGTCCTCGACCTGGTCCTAATAAGGTCAGCCCCTGATCGTAAGCATCACTCTATTTCTACTTACCTTGTACCATATTCCTCCTATCTAGACATCAAGTGACACGTGTCTTCTGACATAATATTCCAAGATGATTCTTTCTTTTTCTCACTGCATATTCTTTGTCTCTTTTACCCTTTTTAGTATGCCTTATGTAACCTAGTTGTAGAATACCCTTTTGTCTTTTCATACATATAAAATAACCTTAGTGGATGTATATATAAACCCCATTTGTTTGTACACAGCAAACATCATCAATATTAGATTATTCAAGTATCTTTTGAGTAACCTTAGTGTTTTTGTTACTCTTCAACTATTATCTATTCCCTTTAGCAAAGAGTAGTGGCGAGTGACCCTTCAATTTGGATTGGTAGGTCATATTCAGGGAATTATAAGCTGAGTAGGATTGAGTGGTGCATTATATTCATACGGTAGCTATACGATTTTTGCTAGCTTTTTCTTCTACTTCTTTTCGATTCATTTCATTGTGGTGCTTCTTCATTTGTCTAACCCCGAAGACTCATTAGCTTCACTAGTATTAGAGCATGGTTCTGAGAGGCAGTATGTGAAGTTGCAATGGAGTTTTGGTTCGCTTTATTGTTAGTGGCTGCTGTGTTCCTTCCGTAGCTATTGTAGTGTATTTGTGTGATAGGAAGTGTGGTTTCATTGTTAGTCTATTCTTACTTTGTTTTTCATTACAAAAGCAAAGCAAGTTTGTTTCTATTCTATTTAAGTGATTATCAGGTATTGAAGTTGTTAGCAAGTTGTTAATCTGTTTGAGAAGTACTATACCATGTCAGATTCAAGTGTTTAGGGTATCATTGGTTACTAAAGTAGTGGTGCTCAACCTAGTCATGGTCATAATAGTAGTAATATCCCAAGGTCGGTTGATGACAAACTTGATAGACTAACAAACCTTATTGAGAGTCTAGTCACGATAATGCAAGTTAATAAGCAATAACCTCAAGGTGCACAACATCAAAACTTATATGAAAATGCCCCTGAGAGACACTATGGGTAAGGCAATCGAATCAATCACCCAATTCGACTACCACGAGCTGGAGGAGCAATAGACCAAGCTGCTAGACAAAGACTAGAGTTAGAGGAGATTGTGGAAGATGATAAAGAGCTAGATGTTGAAGAGTTTGGTGAAGAAGAAGAAGAAGAAGTTGAATATTACTAAGCATAGGAATGGGGACGTTGAGTACCTCGAAGGCTAGAAAATGTGAAGTTGCAAATCCCGCCCTTCAATGAAAGTAGAGATGCAGATGAATACTTGGAGTAGGAAGAGAAGGTCGAAAAAGTATTTAAATGTTATGGGTATGAAGATGCCATTAAAGTCCAACTTATTGCATTGGAGTTTACAGAGTATGATACCAGGTGGTGGAAAAATCTAAATGCAGCTAGAGCCAAAGATGGAAGACAAAGTGTTAGGACTTAAGATGAGATGAAAAGATTATTAAGAGGAATATTTGTACCCGAGACCTACCTATAAGATACGTTTGCAAAATTGTAGGAGTTGCACCAAGGAAGCTGATTTGTTGATAACTATTTAAGAGAGTTCCAGATGTTAATGATCTAAGTCGACATGGAAGAACCAGAAACTCATACAGTATCGAGGTTCATTACTGGGCTTAAGTATGAGATTTGCAATATCGTGGAAGTTTAGAGGTTTTGTACCTTAGAAGAGGCGATCAAGATTGTGTAAAGCATCAAAAAGTAGAGGAGAAATGCTCTAAGTTAACCTCAGCCAACATTCTTATGAGGCCCAGCACTATGTTAACCTGTTTAAGTCAACCCGAAGAGACCATACTAAGCTGAGGAAAGGAGTGACAAACCTGATGATAGCTGGCCAAGCCAGCAGGGTTGAACCAATTAGTTAGGCCGATCCAAGGTTAGGCTGACTTTGAGGACATATGAGAAAAGGTAGACTTCCGAATGGAAGACTAACGAGGTGAAGTGCTTTAAATGCTTTGGCTTTGGACACATAGTTGCTGAGTGTTCGAACCGACGTGTCATGGTACTCCAAGGAGATGTAATGGATAGCACTAATGAGATTGAGCCTAATGAGGAGAAAGATGTTCAAGAGGTAGAAACCGAGGAGGAAGAGACTTGTATCTATGCAGACTAGGGAGAAGTAATGACCTTAGTCTTGAGACATGTATTGAGTTCCTTATCAAACTTTGAGGAGGACTAGAGGGAGAATCTGTTCCATACCAAATGTATTGTCAAAGGCCAATTAGCACGATCATAGTGGATGAAGAAAGTTGTACTAATGTGGTTGCACAATCCTTTATGTAGAGGTTGGGTTTGTTGACCTCAAAGCATCTCCAACCTTACAAGTTGCATTAGCTTTATGATAAGGGTACTTTGCACATGACTGAACAAGTGGTCGTACCATTCAACGTTGGGAATATATATAGGGACGAAGTGGTGTGTAATGTTGTCCTTATGGGAGCTTCACATCTACTTTGCTTGGACAACCTGGTTGTACGACCAATGTGTTATTGCAACCTTTGACCCTATCTTAAGTAAATGAAACTCGTAACTAGCTTACTCGAGCTAGTAAGAAGAAGACTTTAGTTATGAGTCAAAGAGAGCTTTGATCTGCTAAGAAGGCTAATGAACCCATGTTCCTGTTGGTTAAGAGATTATTGGAGATGAGGGAATTACATGATGTTCTAGAAGAGATCAGAAGCTTGCTAAATGAGTTTTCTAACCTGTTTCTAGAAGAACGACCTAGAGGATTGCCACTAGTCTGAGGAATAGAGCACTGTATTGATTTGCAGCTAAGCGTCGCCCTACTAAACCAACTTGCATATAGGACAAACCCTGAGCAGGCTATTGAGTTGAAAAGATAGGTGGATGAGCTCATAAAGTAAGGCTATGTGAGGAAGAGCATGAACCCTCATGCTGTACTAGCTTTACTCATTCCGAAGAAAGATGGTTCATAGCGTATGTGCATCGATAGCCAAGTAATTAATTGAATTACTATCAAATACAGATACCCAATATTAAGGCTCGATGACATGTTAGACGAGCTTCAAGGCGCCAAGATATTTTCAAAAATTGATTTGCGAAGTACCTACCATCAAATTCATATTAGGCTAGGAGATGAGTGGAAGACTGCCTTCAAAACTAGTCACGAACTCTATGAATGGTTAGTCATGCCATTCGGACTTACTAATGTGCTAAGCACATTCATGAGGTTATTGAACTATGTGTTGTGCCCTATGATTGAAAGATGTATAGTCATGTACTTTGATGATATATTGGTGTATAAGGCCGACTTGAACAGCCATATTCAACATCTTCGTGAAGTATTTAACATTTTATGAATTAAGAAGTTGTATAGGAATGTGAAGAAGTGCACATTCTACTGGAGAGAGGTGATATTCTTAGGGTTTGTAGTGTTAGGGGAAGGAATTCAAGCAGATGAGGAAAAGATTTGAGCTATTCTAGAATGGCTGATGTTGAAGAATGTCATTGAGGTCCGAAGTTTTCAGGGCCTAGCTTCTTCCTATAGGCGATTTATTAAGGACTTCAGTACAATAGCTAGCCCATTGACCAAGTTAACAAAGAAGAGCGAAGGATTTAAGTAGAACAACTGAGCTGAACATAACTTTAAGGAGATCAAGGAAAAACTCACCTCGGCACCTATCCTGTCACTACCAAAATTTGACAAGCCCTTCAAATTAAAGTGTAATGCATTGGGAATTGGAATTGGTATTGTCCTGATGATGGAGCAATGACCTATCACCTACCATAATGAGATCCTTAGTAGTCTTGTCTTGAACTATTCCATGTATAAGAAGGAGTTATACTCTCTTTACTAAGCCCTTATTGTTTGGCAACATTACTTATTGCCATGAGAGTTTGTTATTTATACAGACCATAAGTCTCTAAACCATCTTGAGAGTCACAATAAGCTTTCGAAGAGGCAAGCCAAGTGGTTAAAGTTCATGGAGAGTTTCTCGTACGTCATCTGGCATAAGAAAGGAAGTGCAAATGTGGTTGCCAACACCCTATTACGATGACAAACCTTGTTGACTACTTTGCAAGCGAAATTATTGAGATTCTCACTCATCACTGAGTAGTATGTTAAAGACCCTCTAGTCGTAGTGTTGAATAGTGTCGAGAAGGAATAGTTGTTAGAGGATATTATCTTAACGATGGCTATCTGTTTAAGGACCGTAGGCTATGTATTCCAAACTACTCCATGCATGAGCTATTGGCCAAGGAAGTTTATAGTAGAGGATTATCTAGTCATTTTGGGGAGGTTAAGACAACTAACCTATTGAAGGAGAACTTTTATTGGCCAGGTTTGGCCATGGATGTCCATAAGGTAGTTGGTAATTATGAAGTGTGTAAGTGTGCTAAGGGGAAGAGAGAACACCATGGAGAGTACATGTCTCTACTGATGCCAACATTACCTTGAGCCAACCTCAGCATGGACTTTGTCCTAGAGTTGCCTTGAACATCTAAAGGAAAAGATTCTATTTTTGTTATAGTGGATTACTTCAACAAAATGGTACACTTCATTTCATTCCATCAGACTAACGATGCTTTATGTATTACTGATTTGTTTGTATAGGAGATTGTCCAATTACATGGGGTACCAAAGACTATTTTCTTAGACTAGGATACAAAATTCTTGAGCTATTTTTGGAAGACTCTTTGGAGAAGTGTTAGGATTAAACTTGTGTTCAACTCCAATAGCCACCCTCAGACTGATTGTTAGACTGAAGTGGTAAATAGGACACTAGGCAATTTACTCAGAGCAGTTGTAGGGAAGAATTTGAGGGATTGGGATCTATGCTTACTAGTTGTGGAGTTCACATACAACTGAATTGTCCATAACACCATTGGGAAAACCCTATTCAAGGTTATCTATGGCCTAAACCCTACCATTCCCTTGGATATGATTGGCACCCCAATAGCTACTAAAGAAAGTTAATTCGAAGTGGACCAAACCCAAGAATTGCATGAGTTACACCAGTTTATAACCATGAAGATCACCAAGTTCAATTAGAGATAGCAAGAAATTGGTAGCTGAGGCTGCTAAACTGTTTCTTTCCACCTAGAAGACTTGGTATGGATACATCTCAGTCGAGAACGATTCCTACAGTTGAGATAGAATAAGTTATCTCCTCGTACTGACTATCTTAAAGAAAATCAACCACAATGCTTACCACATTGAGTTGCTTAATAACTATGGTGTTTCTTCTACCTTCAATTGTCTGATCTAATCCCTCACCAACTGATAGAAGAAGACCCCACGAGCTCCCTAAAAGAAAGAATAGAGACCACTTTTGATTTGATTTAAGGACAAATCTTCTCGACCCCTATGCAGATGATAGCAATCAACCCCTTGGACCGATCACGCGTAGCTAAGTTAGAGGACTCCAAGGACTCACTCGGAGGATACTAACCTTAGGCCATGGCCAAGATAAGGATTCTTATCCTGAGTTGGTCTCTTATCGACCTGACTATTAGATCCTTACATGTGTTAGATCTACCCTTGTTCAACAATGACGCTTTATCCCAAAAGACAGCCTAAGAATAACTGAGGCAAGCCCCCAACTCAACCTCGAATCGAGCTAACTTCCCTTCAGAGCTAATTGGCCACCGACTTGGTCTTAATAAGGTTGGCTCCTGATCGCAAGCATCACTCTATTTCTGCTTACCTTATACCATATTCCTCCTATCCAAATATCAAGTGACACGTATCTTTCAACATAATATTCTAGGATGATTCTTTTTTTTTTTTTTCTCACTGCATATTCTTTATCTCTTTTAACCTTTTTAGTATGTCTTATATAACCTAGTTATAGAATATCCTTTTATCTTTTTATCTTTTTATACATATAACATAACTCTAGTGGACGGGTATATAAACCCCCATTTGTTTGTATGCAATAAACATCATTAATATCAGATTATTCAAATATCCTTTGAGCAATTTTAGTGTCCTCGTTAGTCTTCAACTCTTATCCATTTGCTTTAGTAAGGAGTAGTGATAAGTGACCATTCAGTTTGGACTAGTATGTCATATCTAGCGAATTATAGGCCAAGTAGGATTGAGTAGTGTATCATATCCATTTGGTAGCTGCCCAAGTTTTGCTAACTGCCCAAGTTTTGCTAACTTTTCCTTCTACTTCTTTTCGATTCATTTCATTGTGGTGCTTTTTCGTATGTTTGACCTTAGAGACACATCATATTGACACTCATAAAGGATCGGATTGATGAAAGGATTAAGAAGGGGAATGATTATCTTATTAGAGTAAAGGAAACTGAAAAATGGAATCCAAGGTCCAAAAAGGAGCCATATGCACAGTCCATAGTAGAAATAATGAAGCTAGCTAAATAGATTGTCGAGGACTTCGTTGAGATTCTAATCAATTATAGAAGATTTAGTTGAAGATCTCATTGATAACTTGGAGTAGTTTCTAAGTGGATTTTAGTTGGAAACTCCAATCCTGATGTGTTAGGCAGTTGCCACTTTTGTAGCTGCCCCTTTGATAATTATTCTCCACGTTACTGTTATACCTATTGTAGAATGCTTGTTTTGGTTTGCAATAATTGCCAGGTCAAAGGTGGAGATTATGTTTGTGAGCCTTGCCAAAAGTACGATAAAAATATTCTCTCTAATCTATCTATTGATACCGATTCCAAAGTATTATTACAACAACATGGTCAGAATGCCCTTCAAATTCCAAATAGAAATGTTCATGCCATAGTTTCTAGGTGTATGAGAAAGCTAAGAATATTATGCTTACATGGGTCTCGACAAAATACTTCCAGCTTTAAATGGAGAACTGCCTCGTTAGCCAAGAAATTGAAGAACTTAGTTGAGCTCTTTTATTTTCTCGATGCTCCATACGAGTTGCCCTTCATTTATCAACCATCTGTTAGTAAACATTGTGAAAGTGAAACATCAATTAAATAAAGAAGTCCTCCAAAAGTTAACTACAACAAAAAGTTTGCGTGGTTGGGCTCAAGAAACTCAAATTAAGTATTAAACCAAGTCTTTTTCGTTAAAGGCCTGCAAATTTAAGTCAAGTTTTGCATCGATCCTCTCGGGTTGCCACGTATAATGACTAGCAATTGATATGTCATCAGTTCAGAGAAACTTGGCTGAGATAGCCAAATGTGAATATAGACTAGTCATGTATGGACTCAGGATTGGACTTTTGAGTGCTCTGTTTGGTTGAGCAATATATTAAAGAGCTAGTGGTGCATAATGAATGGTTGAACTTCCTTTCCTTCCTACTGATGCAGATGGTGTGACATCTTTTTTTATTTCTATTTTTTTTTTTGGGTAAATGTTGACGTTTGTTTCTATTTAGATTCTATTAAAGTATTGTTTAGATGAAGGTTGCCTTAAGGGAACTTGGATACTGATGTTGGAGCTAAATATAGTTACTCCTCACATTGGATCGTCCATAGCTTTTATTCTAACTAGGTTAGGTCAATTTAAAGAAAAATGGTGCCCTAGTTCAATGCAATTTAAACTTCATCTTTCTCGTGCAACATTTAACCTGAAATTGTTGTGTTAGAATAATATGTTAGTACAAATTGGAAACTTGGTTCGGCGACTCTTTCCAAAATAAAAAAAAATAAAAAAAAAAAAACGTTGGAGGAGTCAAATCTAGTACATGATATGGCCAAATGGAAAATTTTATCTTCAAGTTTTATGAAGGTGTTAAGTGGTGCAGAGCTTGCATACTTGTGTTACTTTTATGCACTTGCATAACGCATAGCGTGTCTAAAATGTAGAAAATTGAGGAAGGTTATAAGGTAATAGGAAGGAGAAAGAAACAACTACACACTTCACCTTGAAAAGGAAGCAAAGTTCACTGGACATGGAAGGGGCATGAGAATGAGGACTATCAAATGAGATTCTTCCTAAACCACATGTTTAATCTTGTAAGCAAGAGTAGCCTAGATCGATTGTTGGAGCCATATAACCTTCTTCTCTTTCTTACTAGGTTCTAAGTAAATCGTCTGTTTGGCTTCTAAGAAACACAAGAAGGAAAATAAAAGAAAATAGAGTGACCAAGGGCTTCAGGTGATGAAGAAAAATTATACATTGTAACCAACTTGAGCCTCTTCAAAACATTAATAGCTACTTACTTTGCGACATTACCGGGTCAAGCTCTATGTAGTCCACTCCAATTGAGAGTTCACCTAAACAG
Organism: Lumnitzera littorea; assembly: GCA_024138015.1. Classification (NCBI taxonomy): domain Eukaryota; kingdom Viridiplantae; phylum Streptophyta; class Magnoliopsida; order Myrtales; family Combretaceae; genus Lumnitzera; species Lumnitzera littorea. The sequence goes on along the minus strand of JAMXBB010000009.1, from coordinate 71,794,010 downwards.
CAGCTATGGGGTTCAATAAGTAGCTGATATAAGCAGGCAAAATGACAACCACCATAAGCCAAGCCACCGTATGCGACAGCAATGCATCTAGTAGAGTTGGCTCGAACTAATAGCAGTGAGCCTCCCAACAGCAGCTATGAACTTCATTCCGACCTTTGATCTTCGAGCCTTACGACTTCAACACTTCAAGGTCGATATGGATTTACTTACTCAGCATAAAGGGAGCACCATGCAGCGCTACAAGGAGAAGAAGAAGACTTGAAGATATGAAAAGCACATTCGATACAAGTCGAGGAAGGCAAGGGTGGACACAAAGAAGAAGATATTAGCATTGGTGGGGCAAAGAAAGATAGAAAGTGTAATAATTTGTACTGTACTCATTAGAATTATGACACCTTAGCTTATAATGCAGTACACCAGCAAAAAAAATGCAAACGGGCTTTAATTGGTGCGTTAGATTCACATGGAGAAGAAGTTATGCTACTGCTTTATTTTCCTTTTCCTGTGAGAGCTTATAGTTGTACTGAGGGTCAATGGAAATGAAGAACCCATTACTATAGAAAAAAAAAAAAAAGGAAAAAGTAAGTCGAAACTTGTTGATTTCTCAAAGGAATGAAGAAATAAAGAAATCCTACTATTGTCACCCTATTTCTCTATTGAAATAGTAATTGAATATGGGCTTATGGATCATATGAGTAGGGATAGGCCGAAATTTGTAAAGCATGGGATGATTGTGTTATGAGCATCATTTTATGAAGAGATTTAGTTTATTGATGTAATCCATTTAAGGGGCTTGCAGATGCTTATTTCTAGCAATGGACACGGCATTTTAATTCATGGCTTTGTGAAATTTGGGGAGCAACACAATGTTGATATGTGCTAGCTATTATGATTTGAACCAATATATATATAAAATATATAAAAAAAATTCTTCAAGCTCGGGCCTATCGGTCCTCACTTTCCACTCCCATTATAGACCTCTGCAAAAAATCCACTTTCAAAATTAATTTTTTGAAAAATTTCACCCAGTTGCAATTTAAGTCATGTGACTACAATTTTGGACATTCAACTATGTGCATACGAAAAGCTCTATAAGAAGAATTTTTTCTCTATTTGAAGGGGATCAAGACAACATTAATACATGGAAGCTAGCTAGCCCTATTGAGATTACTAATGTGAAGTTGGCGCATAAGATATGGCTTGATGAAATCAATAACTCATGTAGATCGCATCGAAGAGACAAATCAACTTAAGAAGAGGCAGCTTAAAGAAGACTTATTTCAGAGTGCTGTCTTGGAGGCAATATACAACCTAATTCAGCTGAGGTATGACATATGATTAAGAGGTGCTATAGACTTGTGCACTAAGACAATTCTCAAATTAATCTAGTAGCGATGTAGTTGTTTAATAGCGTACATGCACCTAAATCATCTAAAAGGCTCATCCGATGCCTAAACCCCTTCGACTACGTTTGAAGGACTTTAGTTAGGGGGTAAAATTTAGAGAGTCAAATTTAAGATTGGGCTTGAAGTCTATTGACTAAAAGGATTTGACTCCTTGAGCTAAAGTGATAGGGTCTGAGGAGCCAAGCCTATAAATTACTAAGATGATCAAGAGAGATTTGGCATGGTAGGTTTAGAGTAAAGCTTGTTGGATTAGTCTATCTGATCTAACCTTTCTTAGTTTGGCTCACACTAAAATAATAAATAAAGCCTTTATTTAGGCCTAAACTAATGAAATAGCCTACTTAAGATCTATTAATAAAGGGCTTCAATTTTAATCATTGATCACCATCATGGTCTGATGGATATGATTAACTATTATTTCCTATAAATACCCCATTCACATCCTTATTTGGATAGGAGAAAACCCCTATTAACACTGTTACTCTACCGAAGTCTTGTCTTAAAGATCAAACACTTAAGCACCTCAAGAACTCTATCTTATTATTCATCAATTATGGAGTTTGATGTCATCACGCTCCTCTACCTATCACCATACATATTAGAGCCTTACTAAGATTACCTACTCTTCCTCCCTATACTTCTCTCCTAATCATTCTGTATGAGTTACTTAAGTCATTTTCCTAGTCACGTGTAGTGCGACTTCATAGGTAGCATGCATGTGACATTTGCATCAGTACCCACACCACATATATGTCATATAAAGGGTCGTCGTTTGGAAGGAAAACCAATCTACGGTCTTTTATGCGATATATGGTGTCTGCCATGATCAAGCCATTCTCGGATTGTAACTAAGGTCATATTTTGCAATAAAGGAAAGAATACAGCTTAGAAAGATAACTAAGTGCTAAATTCTACTATTTCTACTCTAATCTAAGCAACCGATTGGCCAATTTTAAGGGAAAGAATATACAAGTTATCTAAATAGAAGTAAAAACTACAATGGAATTAATTGTAGATTTTAAAAATTTCTTAGTATTATGATGTGGATTTCTCTAAAAAGGATATATGAGCAACGAGTAAACAATTGTCTAAGATCATTGTAGCTATGCTATTAAAGTACTTGTGATAGTTTAAACATAGACTTTACATACAATCGTAGAATTTATCCAACTCTCGTCTCGTAAATTCTATCATGTAGTATAAGCATTATATTATCAATATCTCATCTGCACTATTAGCTAGCTATTTAAGTCTCATCACTAGTTAAATGACTTTGTTAGAATTGATTTCTCATTCTAACCAATTTTTAGGTCTAGGTGAGTACAAAGATTTAAGTCTTAATTCTCAATAATTACTCCTTCAAATTAGGAATCCTTAGTTCTATTTAGGGTTTTCTAATCTTATTACGGTATCTAGACCTTGTTAAGATAATAAGGGAGAAGGCCCATTGTATGGGAAACGCTATTTAGCTCGACATTAACCTAACACTTAAGTTACAACTAATTACACCATAGACTGAAGTAAAATTCTAAATTTATACTATCACAATACAAAAACATCAGTAGCCATAACTACTTCATCATGTTTACACACTACCCATAAGCATAATAGGCTTTCTTTATCACATTCATGGAGAATAAACATTTAACACATAATACACATAGATATGAAAATAAATATTGCATTAAACATAGAAAAAGTATGAGAAATATTACAAAACCGAGCTCCTCAAACTCAATAATAAAGTTCTTCAAGATTTTCCCAACAATCTCTATGGATGCAATGAAAATCCACAAACCCAAACTTTGAAAAGAGCTAAAATCCACTAAAAGTTTATGCTACAATCATGAAAATACAAAAAAACTCCATGGAAATCATAAAACTATGCTAAAAGTAACCTAAGATAGCCTAAAGAAAAGACAACGGTGGAAATTAGAAACCTAAACCTTAGAAATTACCAAGTAAAATCTCTAGAAAATGAAGAAAAAGAAGTTTTTATATCAGATAGGTACCCACATGACGGTAACCAAGGGTACCGTCATGATGATGGACACGTATCACATACTTCTCTTTCCTTTTAATGAAACAATGCGTTTTTGCTTTAGGGGTCATGTATATTGTCACGACGGTAGCTGGGTATTGTCATGATGGTAGCTGGGTACTGTGCTGGTACACCCTTCTAGTTTTGCAACTTGATTCAAGTCTATTCAAGGTACTATCTTGATGGTAGAGAGGCTTATCATCATGTTGGTAGTTTTAACTCTAAGTTTCCTTCTTTTTCTTTTTTCTTCATTTTTGGCTCCTTGAATTGGGGCTACCATGACATGGTAGTCTTAGGACTTGCAAAATTAAACACAAAGAGCTTAAATTCTTTAAATATATGCTACTTTTGAGCATCAAAATACAAAAATATAAATTACACTTATGTTGAGAAATTATATATGTTTTAATAAAAATTCACACTTTTGGGTCAAAAACCTATTAAATTACATATGTTTGTTAAAAAATCCTTTAGATAAGTGTATGGTTTCACACACTTATTGGTAAGATATAATTAGAATTAAAATTTAATAGAGAAGTGATTCCCATTAAATTAGCACTTAGGTTCCTCCAATTAATAAGAATAGAAAAATTCATTAAAAGCCCTGGGAGACTACTTGTTGTACTCATGGTGATTAGAGTCTAGATATCTTAATTTAAGGTCAATTAGTTTTATTTCATTGCTGAATTATTAGTTAATCCTTCAATAGTTCCTATTCCTCTATTTTTCATTCGATTTATTATCTATATTGAAATTCATCATTAATTAGAGTAATTAGAACGGGTGAGTAAGTGTTCAGTCCTCGTGGGATTGATAACCCTGGACTTTTATTGTTCTCTATACTATTACTTAATAGGTACACTTGCCTATTAGCGAGGTACATGCTCCATCATTAATGAAGATCTTAACAACCATATTTCAAGTTTTTTAGAGATCTATAACACATTAAAAATCATTGGAGTCCAAGATGATGCAATGAGACTCAAATTATTTACATTTTCACTAAGAGGTATAGCTAAGCAGCGGGTTAATTCACATCCTAAAAGATCAATCACCACTTGGGAAGAGTTTGTTGAAAAATTTTTAGGGAAATATTTTCCACCTATTTAAATGGCAAAATTTAGGAATGATATTTCTTCTTATGCCCAAATTGATGATAAGATATCGTGTGACACCTAGGAAAGATTTAAGGAATTGTTGAGGTGTTGCCCACATTATGGGTTGCCTTTATGGATATAGATTTAGATGTTCTATATTGTACTCAATTATCTTACTTAGTAAATAATTGATGTTGCATCTAGAGGTACTCTAAGTGCTAAGACACCACATGAGGTGCAAAAGCTAATTGATAGCATAGGCATGAACAACTTACATTGGGATAATGTAAGATCTAAGGTTAAAGTGATAGGAAATTTTGAAGTGGATTATGTTGATATCAAATTTTTGTTTTCAATATCTAGATACCTACAAAACAAAATAGGGTTATGGGAGATGCTAAAGGGTGTTTTGACGTAGCCATTATGATGTAGTGGAATAAAATTGTAGGACGGAAAGAATGAGAGAGCTCGAACCCCTTACCTCTAGGGCAAGGAAGGTGTTCCCCTTATTTATAGTAGATGAGATCATGATGTACTAGGACTAGGCTATTGGAACTAGGCTCCAACATTAGGTTAGTCAATTTAGACTTAAGGCTTATTTATTAAAAAATTGTATCAACACTTGCCTCCTACTCTCTTTGGCTACCATTTTGGCAAAGAGTGATAAGAATTGGCCTAAGACTATGATCGGGTCGAGGCCGACCTATTATAAGCTGAAGCTAACTTGTATGAAGCCAAGGTTAATGTGTCCAAAACCGACGCTAAATTGTCCTAGACAAAGGCCTACCTATCCTTGGATGGTGCTGACTTGGTATGCTTGGGAGCAAGTTGATACTAAGAGGTTAAGAAAGGAAAGGATAGCAAGACAACGACTATACCATTTGTAAAGATGTTGAAAACCAAGCAGTTGAGGCCTTAAGGCCAAAGAATAGCTTGGCATAGCATAGGAGAGCTAATACCAAGTAGTCCATAAGTGTAACAACTTTGCGCTGACCTTACTAGGAGCTTGGCTAAGCATAATAAGACTTCCAAAGATCTTGCCCTAGCTCGGACATCCGACTACCAACCGACCCTTGCTCAGGTTCGATTCTATAGATAGTTGGATGACTGCATGCTGACCTTTTTTGTTAAATGCATAGTTTTGTATACTTTGTAAATATTTTCCTTATTTCAATTATAAGCCCATTCTTTAGGGGTTAAAGGCCTTATATATTATCTACAATTTGCAACTAGGGTTCTAGAATTTGCTATAAATAGCAACTTTTGTTATTAGCCAAAGAGAGATTAGAAGGAAATATATAGTAAAATTACATTTTGAACATTCCTTTTTGAGTAACGATATTCTTGAGCTCTTCAAGCTTACACTTCTGATTATTAAGTGCTGACTAACTCTTTAATCTTCTTTGCATTCTTATTAATCTTGATCTTAAGATTGTAACGTACCCTTCATTTGAGCGCGCTAGTGAGTCGCATCTGTCACGCCCCGAAGCGGCAGAGTCGTGACAGCCCCGCCGTGTAAACCACCCTAAGATAGAAGTTGGCCTCACAACCGCTATCCTAGACCTGATCTACACAAGGCGTCCACAACTAACCCGCTTTGAAGTAGACAATTTGTAATTTAAATAAATCATTTACCTATAAAAGTGAGGAATCATATACATATGTTATTATCCAATCATTGCAGTTAAAGTTTACAACATTTCTCTATAGTATATTCCCTAGTTATTACATCACTCGGAAATTAAAAATAATTCTAAAATAAAAACTTAGACCTTAAAATATGTGTTTATTCTTCAATGTTTTTCCTCACTCCCCAGGATCCAGCAGTTGCTAGCTTCTGAGTAATTGGTTGCCGCTTCTTAGCCAGCACCTGCACGATGTCTATAGGGATGTGAGCAACCACAGCTCAGTAAGTAGGGACGGAGGACTTAAAACTATACCATACACACAACAAGGTTTTCAATCACTTATTAAGTGCAATGTATGTGCAAGCAAATGCCATCGCACGACGTTGTCCGGCCCGTCGTGAGATTAGAGAAATTGCGCCCGCTCTAATCCGGGTTGAGGAGTTACCGTTAATGCAACAGCTCACGACTAAACCCAGGCTTGTGTAATGGAGACCTTGCTCCTCCCGCGACTACCTTCGAACCACTGTCTTCATCCCCGCCGCGACCTCCTCTCCTGTCACTTAGTTCGACTGAGGATGAAGAAGGGACCATTTTGCAATCCTGCGCTATCCCTTCCGAAGGGGTCGGTATTTGGCCGGAGAGTCCTAAATCCCCTAACGGGTTGCCATGCATGTTCGATTAAGATTACTGGTCGTATATTTGATTAAGTCCAATTTAGGGTGATCAATCAATACATACAATTCATATAGTATGTACCAGAGCAACAAACAGAATCATGGCATCACCCATAATCAAGCACATGCATACATTCAATTATCTAACAAGCACAACCAAGCATAATCTTAAGCCTCCCAAAATACAGCAACGTATTAATCCCAACTTACCTCGACTCCTCGCTCGCTCACTCGAGGTCCGATTTGCTCAGGCCATCACCGGTTATCCCTATAACACGAACGTGGTTTCAGCTTTTCATATAATTGTTATAGGTTCGTTTTATCCTATAATGCTTCTTGTTAGGTTTTGTTTAAGGTTTAATATGCCCAATTATCTAGGTATTGAGTCTTTTACAATTATTCTAGGTTTGGGGTTAGGTTCAGGTTCGGTTTTCGCATCGATTTCTAAACCAGGTTTTTAGTTCGATTTTTAAGTAGCGTTTTATATTCCAACCCTAGAAATTAGTTTCAACCCATAATGTGAAATTAATCACATTATTTCCCGATAACCTAAATACCATCACTATCCTTTGTCAGTGTTTATTTTACTCGGTACACTTAAATCCATATCAATGTACCGAATTCACTCCTAATGTGATAAATTTTTACATTTTTCATATAATTCCATAAATTCAAGTTTCCTATTAGATTTATTGTGCATTTTTATTATTCTCAAAATATCAATTTTTTATTATAATATTTTCTATTTATTATATTTTCAATAATTACACATTATGCATTATTGCATATTATGCACATAATGTATTTCTAATATTTCTATTACCCTAATTACCATTTCTAAACACCAATTATTATTTCAAAATGTCTAAATCCATCCTAAATCAGATTTTACTCCAAATTTCCCTAATTTACAAAATTAACTATTTTTTTTTCCTATTACTCATTTATTACATAATTAACCTAATAATTACACCTAACACCCTAAATGCTACATGTATCATACTCCATCAGATTTCCACATCCTAAAACATATAATTATTCACTAAATCAGAAATTAATCATTTAATTACATAATTAACCCTAAATCACCTAATTTTACCATCATTTTAGGGCTAAAAATTAACTTAAAAATTTTGAAAATTAATTTTAAAAAAATGGCTTCATAGCACTGTTCTATGTCACATGAGCATCCTACAGAAAAATTTTGTGCCCCAAACTACATCCCTAAGCCTATTTAATTTCCGGTTTAATCATGCTCGGTTTTGAACAATTTGTTAAGAACCCTATATTTCCAGACATAATTAAACTAAATCAATATTTTTCCCTAAATCTACATACAATAAAACCTCAGAATAACAAGTTTCATAATTTTCTGGGCAAAATAACTAATTTTACAAAATTATACAAGATTCGGGCTGGAAATTGGACTCACCGGTTTGGGTGGCTCCGGCCACCGCGGGCCACCGTGGGGTTGTCGGCCGGCCTAGACGCTGCCACCACCGTGTGGTGGTGGTGGCCGTCCACTCCCAGCTCCTCGTTTGGTGTGGGTTCCCTTTAAAACCCCTAACTGCACAGTTTTTCTTATTTTTTTTTATTTTCTGGATTTTCTCTCGAATTTTCGACTCTCCCTAATTTTCTCTGATTTCTAACTGTCCAAATGAGTTCCTGGATTTTTCCTGCTATTTATAGGGTTTTAGGGGATTTATTGAGCATTAATTTGGACAAGACAAGTGCTTTATCCCTAAATTTTTGGCTTTTATGTTGTTCTAATTTAATTGGTTGAATTTTCTTTTTCAGATTCTGACTTGCCACGACCAACATTGCATCATTCCACACCCTTCTGATTTTTTTTCTGATTTTTCCTCAATTATTTTATAATTTTCTTTAATCATTTGCTTACTTTTTGGTAAATTTAGGTAATTTCGCATATTTTTATCTACACGTAAATACATGTAGGGTACACGTGAACATTCCTAAATATTATTTTGGTCATTCTAAAATTTTTAGTATACATATAATTTATCTCTAATAATTTATTAGTTATTATATTACACTTTTTGCCTTTTTGGTAATTAGCAGTTATTATGCTTAAAATTTGAAAATTTTATAGTCTCCTATTTTACTACTTATTTTCTTAAATTTAAGTTTACAGGGTCATTTTTATTGGTATCTTGTTAAATAGTTTATAATTTGGATTTGATCGGATCTTTTAACCGTTCGCCCTAAACCTTGAGTTCTAAGTTCAATCCTACGGTTACTTGGCTGAACTTTGGGGCTTACAGCATCTAACCCTCATTTGAAACCTCGAGCCTTGGTTTGGTTGTTGTGAGTCACATCGAAACTTATCTTGAGCTCAACCTCTGATTGTATTTGTGTCTTGATGTATGATATCCATCTACATTCGCATTCAAAACCCATTCGTAGTTCGAGATCACTGCCTGTTCTTGGATTCGCATCAGCTTCACTGGTATTATAGCTATTGGTGAGATACGTATGATAGTTTTCATTAGAGTTTAGTCCATGTTATTATCTTCTATTGGTTTTTATTGTTCTGTAGTGTGTTGTTCTTATTCTTAGTAGTCATGGTATTGTACTGTTTGTAATGGGTTGTTTAGTTGAGTAGTAGTGATTTCAATAGTTGATTCTAGTTACAGTAATGTTTATCAATTGTAGGTAGCTGTAGAAATCAAGTAGTAGTAATTTTTAGGTTACTGCTAATTGCATTTTGTTAGCAGTAATGTTTTGGGAATTACTTTAGTGGTGGTTCTAAGTGTATTGCCTTTGTTTAATCCTCTTTGTAGAAATTACTCTATAAGCAAGAATGTTAGAAGAGAATGTCAATAATAGTAGTGGTAACCCTTACGGAAGTTTGAGGTGACGTGTTGATAACTTAGACTATCAGATTTAGAATCTTACTAACTTTATCTAAGAGCTTATTGGTTTAGTTAGAGGCCGTAAATGCGTTGGCTAAGATGAAAGAAGAGATCGAGCACCAACCAATAGAAGTGGCTCCAATAAGTATGATAATGGTGAACAATAGTTAAGATGAGCTATCGAGCTGAAAAGAAATATGTTCAAGCAGAGCTTCAATTGGAGTGGTCAATTCGAGGTGAGCCGACTAGCTTAGAATACAAGGGATGAACCCTTAGCACATAGCCGAAGACTTGAAAACATCAAGCTTAAGTTGTCGACCTTTAGTGGAAATAGCCAACCTAAAGAGTTTCTTGACTAGATTCTCCTAATAGAAAAGTTGTTCGAATGCTATGAGTACGATGATAAGACTAAGGTCCAGTTAGCTTCGTTATCCCTTATTGAGTATGCTAGTCTTTGGTGAGATAAGTTAATTACTAAGCAAGATGCTGAAGGAGAAGAACCAATTAAAACTTAGAGGCTTATGAAGCGTATGATGAATCAATGCTTTGTGTCAACCTACTTTAAGCAAGGATGCCCCATGCTTTCTAGTACTCGAAGTGATGTGCCTAAGAGCTTAGTTATCACTAGGACTTACCGTAGTAGATTTGAACCAATGAGTCCTTCGAAACATCGAAGAAAATAGAGTGAGTAAGTTTATGAACTGACTGAAGTAGCTAACGTAAAGCTACTCGAAGGATATGGCACACTAACTAACATAACATTACTTGACACTTCACTTGATATGACGTACAAGTTGATGTCAAGGTCTACTCTCCACTAATCTTAACCTACTCGGTAAGATTAGATAAGAGTGTATGAAAATGTACTTGGAGAGAGTTGTTTCACAAGAACAGTATATTTAATGTCTATCTGTAAGGTAAGATGATTCTAGCTTACAGGGAGAACGAATTATTTATAGTAAGTTCCTAAGGCAACAATACAAATAAAGAAAGTACAAAAAGGCATACAAAAGGGGGATTCCTAATACATACAAAAAAGGTAATAAGGACAATGACATAAAGGGAAAACAGTACAGTGTCAGATGAAATGGACAGGTGGCAATGCAACATTAGCTTTGCACATAGATTCTCTGATCACAACAGGTGAGAAGAATCAAGATGTTGTAGCAACAAAGAAGCCAAGAATAAAATTGATGCCATGAGAATTGGAAGGATGCTAAGAGAGGAGTACTCGACTAGGGTAAGGTTTGCTTAAGTTACTCCGTAGGAACTTTAGGTGATAGAAAAGTTAGATCACTCAATGCAGAGTACTTGGCCAGAGAATGGTCAACATCAGCATTAGAGAGGGAACAGAGTTAAGTGTATCCTTCCAGAGCTGTCAAGGAATTTAACCATCCTTCTTTTGCATAGAGTTTCTCGTCATCGGTAGGTTGACGGGAGAGAATTTTTCAGATGAGGGATTGGAGGCCTCGAAGCTATGTACGAGTAAGAGGACTAGTGGTCAGCAGTTCATAAGTTTCCTAGGGTTGTTGAAGATGTTCCCTCAAATCTTAGCCCTCATCTTCATCGGGTACATAAGGTATTAGATCAGCTACATTAAAAGTAGCAGATATACCGTATCTATCGAGCAGCTCTAGCTCATAAGCATTGTTGTTTATGCTCATAAGGATCTTAAAAGGTTCATCTAATCTTGGGGGAAAGCTTATTCATTCTCTTCCCAAGGAAATGTCCTTGCGGAGGTAGACCCTAACAAGGTCTTCGAGGTTGAATACCACTCGTCTCCTTCCGTGGCTTTCCTATTCCTTCAGCTGGGCTATAGTTTGTACCAGTTGTTCGAAAACCTTTTTATGCAACTTCTAGAATTCCTTAGTGCACTGCAGGTCGAATTGACTTTCTCCTTGTACGGTTAGGCTAACAGCTATATGTAGGGGCAAGCTCAGGTTAAGTCTACAAATGACCTCAAAATGTGACCTTTCTGTCGAGCTGTGAACTAATCAGTTGTAAGTGAACTTAGTGATAGTAAGATATAGGTCCTAATCATATAAGTTCTTCCCTATAACCGTTCACAAAAGGTTTCTAACTATCTTGTTTACTACTTCAGTTTGGCTAACTATTTGAGAGTGGTAAGAAGTACTATACATAAGCTTAGTATCAAGTTTTTCTACAGGGTTTTCTAAAAGAAACTCGTGAACTTCGAATTATGGTTGGATATAATACTTCTCGACAGTCCATGTAGACATACAATTTCTTAGAAAAAGAGTTAGTGATAGATAAATCATCATTAGTTCTATGGTAGGGAATAAAGTGACTCATCTTACTGAAATGGTCTACCACAACCATAATGGAGTCATGTCTTCTCGGTGCTTGAGGAAGGCTGAGCATGAAATCCATGCTTAGGTTTATCCATAGGCTTTTATGTATAGGTAGGGCTATGTACTCTTCATACGACTCTCTCTTTCACTTTGTATGTTTACATACCTTGCACCTCTAAAGAACTTAGTGCACATCCCTCATTTCTTTCAATATTTCAGCTATCTTGTTTTCTTTGAAATGGCTGGCTAAGCCTTTAGCATGAGCTTTATGGGTGAGTAGTTCTCTAGCTGAACCACTTGGTACACAAACTTGCTTACCCTTCATTAGGAACCCCTGACTCAAGTAGAACCCATCGACAACGCCTTCAACATTGCACTTGGCCACTAAGGGCCTAAAATACTGGTTATACTCATACTGAATAGGTAGGGTGTTGAATCCAAGTACCTTGGCTTTTATAGTTGTAATAAGGGTATGACGACGAGAAAAAGTGTCTATAATAGTGTTGGTGCTCCCTTTCTTATATCGGATGACATAGTAGAAAGACTCTAGGAATTCAACCCATTTAGCATGACGCCGAGAAAGTTTCTACTACTCATGAAGATGCTTAAGAGACTCATGATCTAAGTAGATGATGAATTCTCTCGGTAACAGATAATGCTGCTAGTTCTATAGTGTTCAGACAAGGGTATGGAACTCCTTGTCATTGGTTGAGTAATTTAAGGCAGCACTTCGGAGTTTCTCATTGAAATAGGCAATCGGTCAACACACCTACATAAGGACAACATTAATGCCGATGCCAAACGCATCATACTTTACCTCAAAAGCTTCCTTGAAATCTGATAGGGTGAGTATTGGAGCAGACATCAACTTAGACTTCACATCTTCAAAACTCTTATGAGCTTTCTTAGACCACCTAAACTTAGTGTTCTTCTTGGTCAATTCAGTTAACAACACAATTACGGAATTAAAGTTCTAAATGAATGTTCGATAAAATGAAGTTAGACCATGGAAGCTCTTAACTTTAGCAGCACTAATCGACATATGCCACTCAAGAATAGCTTTGACTTTCTTGTTGTTAACTTGAACTCCTTTCCTTGAAACAACATATCCAAGGAATACAACCTCGCTTTGATAGAACATGCATTTCTTCATGTTGTCGAATAATCTCTTAACACGGAGGATGTTGAACACTAATTTTAAATGCCCAACATGAATGATGAGGTTAGCACTGTAGACCAAAATGTTATCAAAATAAATCATAACACATTTGTCGATCAATGTTCTAAGCACATGATTCATTAGCCGAATAAATATACTTGACACATTAGTTAAGCCAAACGGCATTACTATCCATTCGAACAGACTATCCTTTGTCTTAAAGGTCGTCTTCCATTCATCTCCAAGTCTCATCCGTATTTGGTGGTAACTACTCTTTAAGTCAATCTTTGAGAAGATGTGGGCACCATACAACTCATCGCACATATCATCTAACCATGGGATTTTGTATCGGCACTTAATGGTAATTTTGTTGATGGCACAGCTATCGATACACATTCTCCATGACCCATCTTTCTTAGGTATTAGAATGGCTGGTATGGCACATGAGATCATATTCTCTCGGACGTATTTGTAGTCTACCAACTCATCTACTTGTTTCTTCAGCTTGGTTGGTTGCTCAAGATTGAGCTTATAAGCGAATCAATTTGGTAAGACAGCTCTAGGCTAAAGGTCGATGTAATGCTCAATGCCTCTTAAAGGAGGTAAACCTTTCGACATCTCATCAGGAAATAGGTCAGCATAGTCTTAAAGTAATTGCTGCACCTTGGTAGGTAAGCTCTCGGCTTATCTCACCTCCAAGAGTCTCCTAACTAAAAGGAGTACATAGTCCTCAGGCTTGACTTCTCGAGCAAACTGAGCTCAAGAAATCACTAGGGACTTTCGCTACAGTAACCTAACAACCTTCTCTTAGGCTTCCTACACTTCCTTAGGACTCATAAGTGTTAGTATAATTTTCTTCCCGTCCTTCTAAAACATGTAGGTGTTCCTATACCCATCATGCAACTCTCCCAAGTCAAACAGTCATGGTTAGCTAGGTAATATGTGAGAAGTGCACATCGGAAGGACATCACACAACACCTTATCCCTGTACCTATCACCAATGGTAATCGGCACTCTAACCTGCTCGGCAATGTATAAGCCTCCTTTCTCATTCAACCAGTGAATCTTGTACGATTTAAGGTATGGGAGGGTTGCCAATTTCATGGCCTTAGCTACCCTTTATGTTATGACATTAGTATAGCTCCCTCTATCAATGATCAAGTTGCATAGCTTACCATTCACTCAGTAATTCGTATGGAAGAGGTTTTCCCTCTACTAATTCTCATCTGCTATAAATGCACTAAGAGACAGTCAAACAACAAAATAGTATTTGGTACCGCCTTCAAGAGGTGCCTCGACATCGGGGTCTTTTTGAAACTCTTCTAACATATGTTCAACTACCATCTCTTCCTCTCCTTCGCTTGCACCCTCTACTTTAAATTGGGGCTTGTCTCCCTTTATAGTCATGACTCGGTAGTTCGAACATTGACTAGCCATGTACCTAAAACTAAGACATTTAAAGTATTTGATTTCTCAAGTCTTTCTTCTTGAGCTTTAAGCTTAATCTCTTCGGACCTTAGGTTCCTCGGCCTTCTTCTGGTTAGATTGGCACTTGCCTTTAATGTTCTAGCTCTAAACTATTTGATACTTGGTCATTCCTTGGTCAGCTTGGCATGCTAATTCTATTTGGTAGCATAGGTCAACTACTCAGCATTCCACTAACCTAGTTTCACCTCTACCTTTTGACTCTCTATGTCACCCTAATGGCTTCATCCAAAATTGCAAGACTTTGCAGCTCTATTATGTTACCAATCTCGATCCTTAGCTTAGAAATGAACCTTATGGTAGTTTGCATCTCGGGTTCATCGATGTTACACTGGATCATAAGTAATTGAAACTCTCAGACATAGTCGGCCATCAGTTGGTTACCTTGTCACAAATCTTATAGATGTCAGAAAGTGTCTTGCTTGTAGTATTCAAGAATGAACCTACTTCTCAGAACTCTCTTCATCTCATTCCATGTTCGAATTTCGTATCAAGCTCTCAAGTGAACATTCTATAGCTTCTTCCACTACATAGCTGCATATCTAGAAAATTCCAATTTAGCTACTCAAATATGGATAACGTCTTCATAATTGTAAAAGTCAAATATCTTATCGATCTTCTCCTCCCAATCTAAGTAGTCGTTAGCACTACTAGACCCATTGAAGCTTAAAATCTGTACTTTGAAGTGTTTGGTACCCCTAAGAGCCCTAAGTTCATGCTTGTCAACTTCAACATACTGCTCTTCGTCTTCATACTCCTTTACTTCATCCAATTCTAACGTCTTTCTCTCTATTCTTTCAGTATGTCGTAGTGGTGCTTGGTTTACGGGAATAGGCTCTAGTGTACGCAATTCATTCATTTGTCTTCTTGGCCTATCTCTCATTTCTTGGCCCTATTCAACAACTCTCTCTCATGACCCAGTCTCTAAGACTCTCTATACTGAAACAGCTAGATTAGCCACAATAGCAACAAGGTCTTGTATCTGGTCATTAGTAGTACATGGTGTTTGTTGGGTAACTCAACCATGACCATGAGCATCACTCTTGATATCGTTAATCTCTCCTTGAACACTAGGATTCCACATTTTCAAAATGAAGTATCAGAAAATACTCTTCACACAAGAAATCCTTATGCAAGTATCATACAAATTGTAAACTGTAAACTTACTCTGTTCTTCTAAATGAAAACAGAGTATCACAAATAGCAAACTAGTAGAGACTATCACCATACAGCTTTCGGTCACAATCTCAAGCTCTAATACCAAGATTATATGATGTGCCTAAGAGCTTAATTATTACTAAGACTTACCGTAGAAGATTTAAACCAATGGGTCCTTCGAAATATAGAAGAAAATAGAGTTAGTAGGTTTATGAACTGACTAGAGTAGTTGATGTGAAGCTGCTCGAAGGATATGACACATTAACGAACATAATACGACTTGATACTTCACTTAATATGACGCATAAGTTGATGTTAAGGTCCATTTACCACTAATCCTAAGCTACTTAGTAAGATTAGATAAGAGTGTATGAAAATGGACTTAGAAGGGGTTGTCTCATAAGAATAGTATATTCAATGTTTATCTATAAGGTAAGATGATTTCGGCTTACAAGGAGAATGGACTATTTTGGTTGACAAGGAAAAGGGACTATTTATAGTAAGTTCTTAAGACAACAATACAAATAAAGAAATTACAAAAATGCATATAAAAAAGGAGATTCTTGGTACATACAATAAAAGGTAAAAAGGATAACGATAAAAAAGGAAAAATAGTACAGTGTTAGATGAAATGGACAGGTGGCATTGTAACATTGGTTTAGTACATAGATTCTCTTATCATAGTAGGCAAGAGGAATTAAGATGTTGCAGCAACAAAGAGGCTAAGACTAGAAGTGATGCCATGAGAATTGGAAGGATGCTGAGAGAGGAGTACTCGACTAGGGTGAAGTTAGCTTACGTTACTCAACATGAACTCTTGACGGTCGAAAAGTCAAATTACTCAGTACAGAGTCCTTGACCAAAGAATAGTTGGTATTGGCACTAAAGAGGGAACAAAGCTAGGTGTATCCTTCTGGAGCTGTCAAGGAGTTTAGCTATCTTTCTTCTACATAGAGTTTCTCGTCATTGGCAGGTTGACGAGAGAGAATTCTTCAAGTGAGGGATTAAAAGCCTTAAAGTCGTATATGAGTAAGAAGACTAGTGGTCATCAGCTCATTATGAGGTAAGGTAGTAACACCATTAAAGAATACTTATAAGAGTTTGAGACCTTGATGATCAGATATGAGATTGTCGAGCCCCAGGATTGCACTATTGCTAAGTTCTTGAGTGAACTCTAAGATGACATTGCTGACGTAGTCGAATTGCAACTGTTCAACTCATTGGATGAGCTGATCAATTTAGCATTAAGGGTGGAGAGATAGAAGACAAGGAGGCACCAGAGGCAGACTGCCCGACCTCAACAAGGCAACCTTGAGCCTGAGACATATGAAGAGAAGAAAAAGCTTAAGAAGAGGATGGAGAAAGGAGAGCTTAGCTGACCTAACCAGGTTAAAACCAAGAAAGTAAAGAAGGAAAGACTACCAACACCAAAGTTCAAGAAGTTAAGTGCTTCAAATGTTTAGGCTACAGATATATTGCCTCCTAATGCTCGAATAAGAGGGTCATGATCTTGAAAGGCAAAGGACTAGACACTTAAGTGGAAAGCCATAGTGATAAGAGCTTTGAAAGTAAGGAAGCAATGAACTTCTATCCTAAGATGAGAGAACTTTTAGCCCTAACGAGCAGACGAACAGACATGAAAGGAGACCTAAGTCAAAGGGAGAACTTGTTCTAAATTTGATGTTTAGTGAATGGGAAGACCTATTCCCTAATTGTTGATGGAGGTAGTTGTACCAACATCATTTTTGTCGAGCTAATTACAAGGATGAAACTGCTAACCTACCTGCATCCTCGACCTTATGGGCAGTATGAGGAAGAGATTGACTTTGACATAGTGCCCATGAATGCAGCACAATTAATTCTTAGCCGACCTTGGAAGTATGACCATAGAGTGATCCATGACAGTTTCCTCAACACTTACATAGTTCGAAAGGATGAGAAGAGCTACCGCTTGACCCCCTTAACCATTGAAGAGATTCAGAGTACCCCAAGACCTATGGTAAAGAGAAAGGGGAAGAGGCCCTTATTTGGCATCTGGGCTCGTGCTCATAGTCTAAAGTCAAGGATTACTTTTTTTCAACCTCATAGTGATGAAAATAATCAATCTATTGTAAGCCAAGGTTGACCTATCCTAAACCGATGCCTAATCATTCGAGATAGAGGCTGACCTAGCCTTGGCCCAAGCCAACCTAGCATGCTCGGGGTCAAGTTGATACTAAGAGGCCGAAAAAGGAAAGGATAGCAAGATAATGGCTTTGTTGTTTGGCGAGAGATCGAGAAACCAAGAAGTCAAGGCCTCAAGGACAAAGAACAGCTCGATACAGCATAGGAGTGTTAGTACCAAGCAGTCCATGAGTATAACAATTGTGCACTAACTTCATTGGCAGCTCGGCCAAGCATAATAAGACTTCTAAACATCTTACCTCAGCTCGAACATCCGAGTACCAACCAACCTTTGCTCAGGTCCGATTTTGCAAACAGTTGGATAACTACATGTCTACCTTTTTTTGTTAAATGCATAGTTTTGTATACTTTATAAACGTTTTCCTTCTTTCAATTATAGGCCTATTCTTTAGGGTTTAAAGGCCCTGTATATTATTTACATTTTTGCTACTAGCATTTTAAAATTTGCTATAAATAGCAACTTTTGTGATTAGCCAAAGAGAGATTAGAAGAAAATACACAATGAAATTACATTTTGAACATTCCTTTTTGAGTAAGGATATTCTTGAGCTCTTCGAGCTTGTACTTCTGATTATTAAGTATTGACTAACTTTTTAATCTTCTTTGCGTTCTTTTCAATCTTGATCTTAAGATTGTAGTGAACCCTTCATTTGAGCACCGATGAGACATATCTAACCCTCATTTGGAACCCTAAGCCTTGGTTTAGTTTTCATGAGTCATATCGAAACCCATTTCAAGCTTAACCCCTTATTGTGTTTGTGTCTTGGTACGTAATATCCATCTACATTCGCATTCAAAACCCCATTTGTAGTTTGAGTTTGTTGCATGTTCATAGATTCACATCAAAGAGAGTACCTATAGGGGTAACCTTATTGTAGAAATCTTGAAAAGGCTTGGGATCATAGACATAAAGAAACCAGGATGTTATGAAAGCCTGAAGAAGCAAAGGTCAAGAGAGATTGGAGAACTCGAAGATGTTGATATGCCTAAAAAGATAAAGGCTTGAAGAGGCTAGATAGGCTGAATTAGTGAGAGCTTGAAGAAGTTGAAGTGCCTAAATAAGTGAAGGCTTGAAGAGGTTGGTTGGCCCTGAGTCCATCAATGTTAGAGGATACTGGGCTCATTTACTCATTGTTCAAACAAGGTGTTGGATTAGAGTATTTAACCCATTGTCGCTTGGTGGCTTAGGGGTTTTTAGTTAGCTCGTCGTCTATTTATTAAACTTATAACATTACACTTGTCGCCAGTTGAAGGCTTATAGCCTTTCAAATGACTCATCATCCTCTATTAAGATTTATAGCTATCATTCTTAAGAGAATTTATAGCTTAAATAGCTCGTTGTCCTTAAGAGGACTTATAGCTTAAGTAGTTTGTTGTCCTTAAAAGGACTTATAGCTAGCATGCTTGTTACTCTTAAAAGAGTTAAGGCTTTATATCTCAACGTCTTTTCTTAAAACTTAGAAATCTATGGATATCCTTTTCTTATAGTACGTTAAATATAGGATATAGGGATTAGCGCTTTATGATTTATTCGTCACCTATAACCCAGCTCTCATGATGTTGCCTGTTAGCAAATTATACTCATGTATACTTATAGTGAAGGCAATTTCTTTAGCCTTAATCTATTTTTGAGTTCTCATACTCATCTCTGCGAGAAGTAGAAATAAACTTGCTAAAAATTGAATAAATCATTATAAGTGCTAATTAGTCGACACTTTTCATTATCATGCTTGCTAAAGCTCAAGTCATGGAGTAATAAATAAATGGATATAACTTTATATAGATATAAAGAGCCAAGTAAGAATATTGATAACAGTTTAGTACCAAGCACAATATAAAACACATGTAATGAAAAACAAATAACTAATAAATTATTAATAGACTTATCGTTTACCAAGGAAAGCCAGCATGTGTGGTTGAACTATGGGTTTTTGACTGGCACAGACTTGTTGACCAAATATAATGGCAAGCTTGTAAATAGACACGTGTCCAGGATTTCCACTACGTGTAGATCATGCTTTGTCAAAAGGAATTTGGGGCTTGGAGTTCCAGTTCAAGGAAACTTGGTAAACATAAAGAAAGCAGATCGGAAGGATCCATTCATGTGTGTGAGGTCAAACGCCTTCAAAGCTTTTAATGGCATGCTTAGAAAGTGGACTCTTTTTAAATTGTTCTGAGCATTTGAGCGCATAAAGCTAATGTTCTCCTTTGTATTAAATAAAGTGAAACTCCATGTATTAATTTCCTTTTTGTCGAGTTAAGATACTATATGACCATACTCTACACAAACTAACTTGCCGACCTGTTATTGCATTTGGCATATCCGAAAGCAGCTCAAATTATTACCGTCCATGCAAAGCTTGGTCGACCTGTTATTGCATTTGACATGCCCTGAGCTTGCTCCTTTATCGAGATGCTTGGTTTGTTCGTAGCCGATCGGTAAGGAAATTCTATGCAAATGGTCGACAAAGCTCCGATGTGTAACTCAAGGAGCTCGGCGCCTGCTTGACAAAGCCCTGATGCGATTTCCTCAATTGGCGCTCCGACATTGGCCGTAATCGAGCTAGGTTACTGCTTGCTTTCGGGGAAATTCAAGCAGTGAGTTGCTCTACCGTGTAATATTCTGGCCGAATGCAGCTGCTAAAAATCTTAGCACACAATCTGCTACTTGGGTGCTTGTAGAAGAGTTTGGATCTATTCATGTAGGTGCTAATGCTTGAATGAACCCAGATTAAAGCTTCCACCGATCTTTCAAGTACGGAGATCGGCAACTATCTATATAAGTCGGCAAGGAAGTGCTTGCGAGCCGCCTAAAAGTACTGATCCGAGCTCCGATCTCTTTGGAATTTGTACTTGGTAGGGAAGCTCGGCTAAAAGGTGCTCAAATCCTCCGATCTGCACAAAGGAGCTCGGTAGGATGTGCTCGGTCAGCTTGGTCATGAGATCGGTGCTTGGGCTCACGCATTACAGCAAATAATAGTTCGACCTGGCATTTTGCATAACTAATGGGCAACTGTTGATCGGCTTGATGCCGCTGGTAACTCTGCTTGGCCCATGTCTTGAATGCTCGGCGACAAAATCATGCTTACTTAGGTCGGAAGCCCTACTGTCGCATTAAATGGGTCACCTTACGTACTGCTTTTGACTTTTGGCTTAGGGCTTTCTTCAGACACTTCTTAGCCTTACTACTTTACTAGCTCAGAGTTCGAATAATGTGGGACATGATGCTGTCATGAAACACTTCTGTTTGGTTTAAGTTATGCAGAACAGAGCTCGGCAATTTGGACCTCAGCGCGGCTATTATTGTGCGAAGGATGCTTGCACATGACAGCTGCTTTGTATGAAGCCCGAAGCAGGAGATGAAGTGCAAAGCTATCGTTTGCAGCTTAGTTTGGCCGAGTTGAAGCTCTGTTCGACCTGGATTAGATAGTTCACGTACGTGCTCATCCCTAAAAGAGCTTAGATCAAATGACTTAACAGAATTGTTCTTCACTATTGATGCCCGGACAGCTTACTATGGAGAAAGATGATCAGCACGATGACTATTACGCATTGAGCTCGGAATTGCAGCTGCTGATCAGCTCCTGTGGAGTTCAGCTTGGTATACACTCAAATCAGATTTCTTATGTTAACTGCTTGGGTTGTCTCAATGCTGGCATCTACCGGCCGATGAACATTCTACATGAGCTCGATCAATAGGAGCTCAGAGCTCAGGTCGTCTGTTGAAGTTCCCATATCGGCAAGTGGAGTTTGCTCAGATATTAAATTGCGCGACTTGGCACGGCGGGGTTCTTGGCTCTCTAAAGCTGCTCAACTCAGTCTTCCACAGTGGTACTCGGTTTCAAGCCGAAGATGGAGTGAGAAAGTTCGAATCTACATCAATTGTCATAGATTCGGCGCTCCCTTCTTTGCCATCAAAATTCCAATAATCATAACAGCACTAACAACAAAAACCTCCAACTTCCCAAACACGACTTTGCACTAACACTTCCTACTATTATTCCTCAGATCACTTACGATGTATCTCTTCTTTGTCTTCACTGTCAGATTTGGAATTAAATTAGAAAGTCAAGTTAAACGTTGTTGACACAAATGCATTGAATGTCGCTGAGTCAAATGTAAATTTTTCCGGCACTTATGAGAGTCCAGCTGCAATAGATCCGACCGATCTGACCTTCGAGCTGTTGAATTGGCATATTATTTCTACTTAATCCCTAAGTCTTTTCTCTGGGCAATCATCTTGAGGGTTCCACGATCAGGTCTTTGCAAGATGCTGGTTTAGATTATACTGTCTGGTAAGCAACAAGCTGAGAGCTCAAATAGAGGCGGACCCCCAAGGAATAGCTCGGATTAATCTGTTGTAAGGAGCTCGCCATGGTGATCTTTATAGACAAATCAGCTCCTCGGTTACTAAAATTCGGCTACTCAGTCTCGATTTCACTCCAAATCATCTCGGAGTTTTCATGAAATTCGGCCATACATGGAGCTTGGTTTAAATGCTGACATGGATGGACAGCTCGGACTTCTTGCGTCATCTCAGGATTTGGATTTGTAGCTCAGCTGTCGATGCTTAGCTCGGATTGAACAATTTTATCTCAAAAGATGAAGCTCACTAACTTTGAAGCAATTCAGCTCGGTTCAAGAAAGATAAAGCAACAGTTCGTATGACTTCGGCAGCTCGGTATTCCAGAGATTAATTACTGTTCTTGAACTCGACCAAAACGGCGCGATCTCCCTTCATTTTTTAGCTTTGCAAGAAATAGGCAAAAAGCTCAGAATTATGCGGCCGCTGTCCATTATGCAGCCGTCGAAGCTCAGAATTCCTAAGTGATGGCCTGGATTTGTTGTTTATCCTAATAGCTCGAGCTCATGTTTAATCGTGCAGCTTGGATAAGTGAACTTAGTGATTACTGCAAGAACAAATTAGAGAGAAAAGGAAACTAAAAAGAAAAAAGGAATCCGAGTTTTAAGAACCTGTTTGGTGAGTTGGAGTTCGGATCTTAAAGAAGTTAAAGGCACCAGTTGCACCTTTGCGTGGCGTGCCATTCGCCCCTGCCAACGAGTCAAGGTTGGCAAAATAGGTCGCGTCTGAACTGTCGTTAGTCCCGACTTGGTTCTTGGTCAGCATATGCCAAGCACGGATCCTTCTGCTATTGATAACTCGAGCGAACAATTCAACTTAGGAGCCGCTCAACTTGGTTATTCAAGGAACCATTAGCTGCTGATATTCTCGATTGCAGCCACCGTTAAATTTTGAATGGCTTTGTTATGGGGCCTACGGGTAATGAGAGAGCTCAGCTCGAAGGGCATTTAAGTCGGAAAAAACTAGCTCGGATTCAATTTTAAACATAGCTCGACCACGAGCATATCGATGATAACTGCTCAGTACTCTTGAGCTTTCCATGACGCAATTGCCTGCCTATGGTCATATCCATCGTAACCGATTAGCTTTGAGCCGCCAGAGCCAGGTTCGTTCACATATGTAGCAACACATGCGGACTGAGTTGTCTAATCCATATTTGCGTGTGATTATTTGGATCTAACATGCAGCTACTGCAAAAGCAAAGTTTCCACGGCATTTTTGTCTTCATAGGTCAAACCGTTTCCTGTTGATATCCTTCCTCAAGATCAAAAAGAGAAGAGAAAGCTTAAAAAATATATAGCAAAGAAAATATGATGCCATCAAAACTTGGATTGGTGTATTTCACTCCAGATTCGTCCGCAGGCCACTTTTGAAAATAGTTAAATGGAATAAAAGTTCATACTATCTTCCGGAACAGTAGGTAGTGCGAAGCAGTGCAATCCTTCATTAAAAAACAAAAGCATGCTACTCCCATCAAATTCTAATTTCGAGTATTTGGAAAAGAAGTTTGCGTTGTTTTCGGTTACCGTCATCCGAGACACCAGTTGAAAGGTTATACAATAGGGCTTAAGCCAAACTGGATGGCAGTTACCTGACGGTTTTTCCAAATCTTACAGCCTAAACAAATCTCAGAGGAGAACGAAACCGTATATTCAAATCGTAATATCAACAATCATCAATATATGAAGAAGATAGATGTTGGTTTGCAAAAAGGAAATAAGAAATCGGAGAAGCTAAGATAAACAAATAGATCATGAACAAAATTAACCTAATTTGGAGACAAAAATACAGGAAAGAAATTCCAACAAACTAGACTCGAGAAAATCCAAATAGGGAAGAAACAACCTATTATAAAGTTTTGAAAAATCATTAAAAATTGTGAGACGATGCCAATTGTTGATATCAAATTTTTGTTTCCTACATGGATACCTACAAAACAAAACATGGTTATGGAGAATGTCGGAAAATATTCCAATATAGTCATTTCGATGTCTAAATGAACTTTTATAGTGAAATAAGATTGTAAGAGGGAAACAATGAAAGAGAACCCTTACTTTTGGGGGGATGGGGGTGGTAGAGAGAGAGAGAGAGATGAGATCATGATTAGGCTATTGAAATTGGGTTTTAGTATTGGGTCAATCAGCTCATAAGTATGATGAAATCGATAAATGTAGTACATGATGAAACATTAATTGAGATGGAGGATATTAATTTTATTGCTAACATGACTCAAAATAATCCTTTTAGCAATACTACATTAAAAATAAGGATAGAGTAAATTTTTCT
The DNA here is from genome assembly GCA_024138015.1 of Lumnitzera littorea. Lineage (NCBI taxonomy): Eukaryota > Viridiplantae > Streptophyta > Magnoliopsida > Myrtales > Combretaceae > Lumnitzera > Lumnitzera littorea. The sequence continues at coordinate 71,769,344 of JAMXBB010000009.1, read as the reverse complement.
AGAATTAGCTAACAATATTTAATATTTTTAATAAAAATTACAAAACTCGAGTGGAAGCATGACATATGATTTTGATTGGCCTATGGCCATCGTTGACTACTACTAACCTATTGGATGTTCCGGTGGTGCTAGAAGCTTAGGTTAAAACTGCTTAGTAGTAGCTTAACCCTAACCTATCAAATTACCTAAATCAGTTAATTATCCTATTTTCCCTTTATTTTATTGATCAATTCCTCAAAGTTATACTTGATTAATTTCCTAAGATTAATTACAAATCTTCATCTAGCCTCACATGTGCTTGATTTTGGAAAATAGAGATCAGGATTGATGGGTTTTTAAGAATAAATGACAGAATTTAGAAGGTGTAGTTGATGTATCCAAATTATATAAGAACATAGTATATCTTAAGACTCCCTTCGATAACTACCATGTATTTTCTTATATTTAGTTTTAGCCTCCATCAAAATATTGAAGGTCCAAAGCCTTACAATAATACTTGATTATTTTATTAATTTAGCAATTGGGGGCATATATACCTATTTTTATTTAAATACCATAATTTATGTACATGATTTTACTAGCTACGATATATATTTGACCCATCAACATATTTTGTTGATATATTTTCATTAAGAAATGTCGATTTTATAGGTTAATTGAGGATCTTTAGTATCTCACTATATATTGAAACTCATTATTCAATATTATTTTCACATTTATAATAAAATTAATTTGTTTATATTCAATATTTTATAAAACATGCTTTATGAGGTCACTTTGGCTAACACTCGTATCACATTGTAAAGTTTAGTCTAATTTGGAGAATGTTGATTCGAATTCTAAATTGGTTCAGAACTTAAGAATATCATAATAACGAACTAATTAATATATGATTCCTTCTTTTCCTTGAATATCTTTACTAATTTATTGTGTGATATGTCATTATCAACCAATGTTCTATTGACTAGGCTTCCAAAATGATTAGAGCAGAAATTGAATTGCATGCTGGAATTGCCGCAATGAACTTTACAGTCGCTACTACCTTGTAAAAAGGCTAGAGGTTTCAACTCTCTTATTCAGGAGTGATAAATCTTCTATTAATTCATTACTAATACCTTATGCTTTGTTTTATATTCAATAATAATACTATTTGCAATCTCTAATAAAATTACGTTGAGAACATCGAATTTTGAGTTTTTGCACGTAGTAAATCAGAAGGTCACTTATACTCGTTCTTCTAAAGTAGGGGTTAGTAACATTTAATATACTATATTTTCAAACGTGGATCATGTCTAATATACCTCTTAAATAGCATGGGCATCTACTTATACGACTAGGATATTCACTCAGGATTTAGTTAAATGACCGAAGTCATTACATTTGTTGGTTTTCTATTGGCTTCCTCCTATGTTATTGGGACCAGCTGTGGCTTTTGAGATCAGTAAGTAGATGTCTCACCGACAATGAATCACCTCGTTGCCATTCCGTTCCAATTACTTTATTCATCCTTTTACATAACTTTATTGGGTGTGATTAAAAAACACATTAACGAACGTTTGTTGCTTATTTCCCGGTTAGGAAATTGATGTTCCCATGTACAAAAGTATTTTGGCAGGCTATCATGCCGCTAGAAGTATTTAGCGTGCAGAGATATTCATTTTGTAAGTATTGGAAGGAACTTTTGACCATTCGAAACAGTACAACTATCAAATCGCTTTTATTGATGGCGTGCAACTGTCCCGATATAATTATTGGTGTTCTAGTAGAGGGCTCACATAGGCAACAGGCTGAATGAGGGACATCGCTAGTACTAGAGTAGGTCTCTTTCTAAGGGGTTTGGCCTCCCGCTATTAAGTTGGCCGATATCTATTGTGCCCAACGCAGTAATACATATGCCAGTTAGTAACGTTTGACATACAATTTTTATGATAATTAATTGGATAAAAAAATTTATTTTATATTTAATTTATAAGTATACTTGATGACTTTATAAAAAATTAGAACGAAAGATTGGATAAAAAATCTAAATTTTATTTCATTTATACTATAGTATAAAAACGAAATTTACTAAATAAAAATAAAAATAAAAATATCTTACAATCTTAAAAATATACTTTCATGTTATAATATTAAGTTAGTTTGTACTATTTTTATTAAACATTACAAAAAATTATTTATTTTATAATATTAATAATGTATTTTTCAATAGATAACAAATTTATGGCTTTTTATTTAATTATATATATAATTTGTTTAATTATATTAATTTAATAATCCATATAAATCGTATTTTAAATAATATAAAAATATAATTAAAATATATATTTGATGATATTGAGAATATAAATATCAAAATATAATAATAAATTCAGTACTTACGTATATCAAATAAGGAATAGTATGAAATTTTGTGTTAAGTGCTATATAAACTAAATAAAATACAATAAGTTTGTATTTATTATGTCTAATTTTTTTTATCTAATTCAATCCACATAACTAAATACTCCCAAAAAGAAACAAATATAAAAGCCTTCAATATTTAATGGATCAATACGTAGACATGCCAGCCATATTTAATTTATAAAGAAAATTGTCACATTCAAAACCGTCTTCAATTTTTATTTTGTCTCCGAAGACAATTTTTAGGAAACCAAATTATCCATTGATGAAGAAAGTTGGCAGTTGGCGAGATTCATGTCTTGGATGAGCGGAAAATACATTGTAAATGCGTGACCTTCTGTAAAATTATTGTTAACAAATTATTTGTACCATAAGAGTCCAAAAGGTTGCATGCAGAAGTAAATCAACAAATATGTTCTTATCAAATTTAGAAAATATGAAGTAATCAGGTGCCTCGCACACAAATTACAATGATTTTCTTAAAAGAAAAGTTTTCACGTGTTGTAAACATGCTAAATTATGGGATAATTTCACATTATATTTGGTAATCATGTTTTGCAAAATTGTAGTCTACACTTAAAGCAAACTCTAAAATTTATATTACGGCTAATTCATAACAATGACCTATTTTTCATTTCTTCCAATTGTATTAAAAAAAATTCAGAGGAAATTCGGAAACGTGATCACAAGTAATCACTGTAATTATGAAAAAAGAAAAATTTATATTATATTAGGTAGAGTAATCATTCATTTCTAGAATATGTTATACATTATATATTACCAAATAATAAAGTTAAATCATTATGTTATTTAATTATAAATTATTAATATTTATTATATAATATTGTAGTCTTAATATAATACAATTCATATTTAATATAAGATAATAATTCTACTTGTATCATTTGGTTAATCATAATTATATAATAAAGTACCATATTTATGTAGTAAATACTTGTATAAAAAATATAACAATTTTTAATTTTTATTTTAATATCAAATGTCATATTTTATGGATACATTTTTATTAATGTTATGCAATTACTTTATCATATTACATTATGTGTGACCTAAATTTATTATAACATTTTAAAATCCCATGAAAATATATTATCTGCATTTAGTTATAAGAATAGAATTATACACTATATAAGATATTACATTGCATTATAATGATTAAAAAATAGTATTATATTGTATTGTTTTTTAATATCATTATTACATATTAAATACATAAATTGTAAAGTAGATATTATTTAAAATAATTATATTACACATTATTTGTTTTATGATGTAATATAATTATTATTAAGGGACATAATAGTATTTCAATATATTAATCATGGTATAATTTTAATTTTATATAATCTCAATAATATTTATTTGTATAAGACTATAATATTATATACTTATTAGTCAGTATCATAATTTTGGTTTAACGCTTTTCTATTTACCAATATTTTTGCTTACATCACCGTAGTTGTGATGGGTTTAGTACGACCAGTAGTGACAAAAGGTCTAGTGATAGTGCTTAGTCCTAGCAATGGTGTGATTTGTCCTTTTAAGTATAGTCACCAAACGATGGCTTATTAAGTATTATATAATAAAATAACAAAGATTTACAATAAAACAACTTTTTGTTATCGAAATTATTTTCGAATCAGAGATTTTTCATGAAACAAATATTATATGTTTGAGTCATACTCATGAATACCGAATTAGCTATTCCACGAGCAATGGGAGGGAATAAATTTTCATGCTCCAAACCAACATGACATTAATTACATCTTTTTCCGCTGCGGTTAACAACCTGTATCCTGAGGTATTTTCTCAGTTTAGCCTTCCTTAGGTGCGCCTGACCGTGCAGCAGGACGCAGCAGTGGTCCAAAACCGAAAACCCTAAAAAATGAATCTACAAAATGCCTTCAACATGGGACCACTTAAAAGATACGACACTAGTAGTTGTACATTAGCACCATGTCTCTTTTATGTCCTAGAAGTAGTAAGCCTTGCAATAATTTCCAGTCGCTATCTTCCTGGGGCCACGAGAAAAACACTTCGCTACCCGCAGTTATATAGCTTTTCAATTTTACAATTCACATATTGGCATTGGGACTGCTGAGAAGGTCAAATTTAAAAGGAAAAGCAAAGGTCTGAAAGGAAGTTAATGATGGTCAAAAAATGGTGGTAAACATGGCATGAGAACACTGTCCCTACTAAGTCAATGAAATTGTCGAAGAAGAAAGTGTTCCATATTTTGAGAAAGACGTGGATGTCTGCTTTGTCTAGTCCCAATAACAGTAAGTCCCGATTCGCCTTCTTGGTTAACCGAAAGAATATCATTAAATTATATACAGACAGATATCAAAGAGTATCGTTATATATTAAAAACATATGAAATTAAGGGTTGATGGACAATTTGGCTAGCGGTGCTTTAAAAAATAACATATGATTAAGTAAATAATTCATAAATAAAAATATGTAAAAGAGCATGTGGACTTTTATTAGGTGATAGCTACTATTTATAAAAAGAGTGAGCAAGTGACATTCCATAAGCACTCGAAAACTATTTCCTTCCACTTCACTGATTTCACCATGGCTGCCTAGAGCCCTCTGGAGACTTTGGACCAATTTAGGCTACAACAAGCCCCCATAAGTTGAATATCACTATAAAATGAGAGGAAAACTCTCTAGCCTTGTAATTAAAGATGAGTGGATAACCCTATCTTACAAAGTATCCGGCCAAATCCTACTTAATCAGATAGATTTTGAGTGAGTAATTAAGATTACATGATAAGTTTTAAGTAGTGATTTTTTAGAACTTGTTCTTATAATGTAGAGTATAGGTAAGAAGTTAAAACCCCTATACCAATCTTAAAACGTGTACTTTAAGATATATAAGGTACGTGTTTTAAAATCCCCACCCTATGTAACACTCCAAAATGGAGTATGGTAGTTTTACTTAAAATCTTTATATCATGTATGCACTCATAATATAAAGACTATATTATAAGTTAGAGATTATAGGACTCTAATTAGTGATTTTGTAAAGGTACTTATTCATTTTACATGCATATGCCTAACTATATATATATATATATATATATATATATATAAAAGTGATTCAGTAATCTATAATCATTAGAACCGAAAAAAGTTGGAGTCACCTACCAAACAGTAAGAAAATATATCTATATCTTGACAATCATGAAGCTACTAAACACCTTAAAAGCTTAATTTGACCATATTACTTACTTTTCTAAACTTATATTCTACTTTCTTAGCATGATAGAGCACTCTGCACTTGAATCTTAACTTAGTCGTAGCTTTGTAAGACTTGCAAAAAAAGAAAAAATAAAAAATAAAAAATAAAAAACTATTATGGAGGGGGGTAAGGGGTAAGCTACGTCTAACTTACTGAATAATCTTCCTATCTTACCATAAAGATGATAACAAGTAAGTTATTTATCAAATATATAAATACATGTACATATATATGCAATGCAAACAATATATACAGTTGATTGGTAACAACTTAACTAATTGTGTTAATTGACAAATTAGGGACTAAATTAAAAGATCCATGAGAAATGATCTTAAAATTGGACCCTTAGGCCCAACACAAGGGGTAGCTTGATCTAGTGACATGAAAAAACATAAAATTTGGTTTAGACATAATATAGGGCCAATGACATAACTTAGATAGGCCCATCAAGAGTAAAATTGATAAAGTGAGTAAAAAGACCCATCTAAGCCTAAAATGTTAGAAGACCAATGGAGATTATAGCATAAGGAAATTTATTGTAAGCCTTAATAACAATTTATGAAGGCTTGATGTCATTTAGAAAGACTTCTATAGAGTTGGGGTTAAAAATACTTCAAAAAGGCCCATTAGAAAAACTGGAATAAAAATATTAAAAGTTGGGCCCAATAATAATCAAACCCATAAAATGTTAAGCTCACATTTAATTAAGGCCCAACAATAAATAACACAAGGCTCAATTAGAAGAATATATGAAAAGGCCCATATATAGTAAAAATAGAGTAATTTGTCCCAATTATATAAAACTTTGTGAGAAGTCCAACCTACTACTAAAATTGCAAATACCATCCCTTAAAATGGACCTTACTATTGAAAAGTACACAATCGATAGAAACCGATAAAAATTGATTGTAAGAACACAAAAATTAGACTTAAAACTAGAATGTTACATGCGATTTAAGATTAAGCTTAATTGGGAATTTTAAGTAAGATAGTTGATTAGGTGGATTAGCACTATAATTAAGTACATATTAGGTTTTCAATCTATTTTGTTTATCAAGTGATACTAATTTAGAAGACCAGTTACCTACCAATGATTATGATCTTTAGCAGCTATGGTCGTGTGAGTAATGTTAATGACTCTATACTTGATATGCACTTGTAGTAAGTACACTTAATTTATATATGTTAATAAATTGATGGTTGGGGTTCAAGTTATAGATGTGATTAAATATTGTTTTTTTGTTATGCAAGATACTATTAAATATAACAAGTGGATAATTGGCTGCATGATCAACAATTGTATGATTTTGATGGCTTGTTGATATTAGTTGATCATATGATAAATGGAATTAACTATATTTGGCTTACATAAATTAAATGGATCATGCACAACCATGACATTAAATTTATTATTTCAATTGTCACACCAAGAAGAAGGTAATGAAGGGTCTTGTAAGGGACTTGATTTCTTATAAATTGATTATTTGTGTTTCTGTACATTGTACTTTTACATCAAGTGCCCTACCCTAGCATGTGAGATTATTAAGTGCCCGAAGACGCCAACCGCCTAGCTAAAGGTTATTCCTTGAGACATTAACATAAGGCATGAGAGAGAGGATTATGGAGGCCACCTTACTCCTACACTTGATGCTTTGATTAATATAAGATCAATAGAAATATAAAATTCTTTTTTGTTTATGAAATGTAGATTTTCATAAATTGTTGGAAGCTAGATGCTACAACCCAGATCTAGTTGGTACCAATGAATCCTCTAACATTGACTCCAAAGAGCATTAAATTTGAGTTGTATTTAGCACCTAGTTAACCATATACATTTTTTGGCATATTAGGTGCTACATACAACTTGAATTTATTAGTAAAGATTGATTTGGAACCCGTAATATATTAGCACCTAGTAGCCTAGTTAATTGTATATATTCACTTATAAGGAGTTTTAGAACCCGCAATATATTAGTAATGATTGATTTCGGTTTATTATGACCTAATGTAAATTGCTTAACCTTATGACACAATTTCATGGTCAAATTTGCATAGCTTGAGAAGATGCCCAACTATTAAGATTCTTGTGCTAATTTAGGAAAATGTATCTTCATTTAATTTATTTGTTGCATCTTTTCTTTCCAAATTTATTGTATTGCCTTTATAATTCTAAGGGTTTAGAATTATAGATAACCTTATATGTCAATTTTATTTAGACCTTGAAATTATTACAAAGTTTTTTCCTTACATATATGTGTCTATATATATATATATATATATATATATATAAATGTATGTATATATATATTTCCATTCTATATGTTGATACAATAGGATAATGTAAAAACTAAAGTAAATTGTCACAACCTATAGACTTAACCCAATGAAGTAGCTTCATTTGAGAAGCTATAGTAAGCTTGCACCAAATATGATTTGAAATAATTGTATTAAACTTAAAATAACATCATTTGTCCTTTTGAAACTCATATTGAAAATTCAATTGAAACGGCCCATTTCTTAAGTGCAACATATTAAAGTTTCATATTTTAAAAAACTAGTATTTTTCCATGAAAGTACAATAAAAATAACTTGATGAAACAAATTTTCATAATTTTTCAAGTTAATTTACTATTTTTAATGAATTATTGAAAATCGAGTAAAAATCGAAACTCATTTAAGTCATAAGCTCTGGCCACCATGCACCACCAAGGCCTTATCGGTTCACTTAGGGGTTACCTTTGGAGCTTAGTGGTGGTCGCTTATTCCTAAGTGGTAGTTTGCCTTGGGTTCTGCATGCACTCAAATTTTGTGCTATTTTTTGATTAATTTCCTCTAATTTCTAAATAACTTAAATGAGCTCCCTAAAATTTCATAGAGTGAAATCTTGGCAAAGATTATAAAATGAAGAGGGATGAGGTTTTTATAGTAGGTTTGATGGGGGACAAGATTGCTAAGTGTTAAGTGATTTTTAAAAAACCATGTTCTCCCTAAGTTTTGCTTTTGAAAACCATGTGCATCTGTGGTTTTGGTTTTTAAATCTATATGCAGCACTTGGTTTTGATAAAATCACCTTAATTATTTTATTTATTTATTTCCTTGATTATTTTATGTTTTCTCCATATACATATAAGCTTCTATAAGAGGATTTTCCAAGTTTCTATAAGGCTATATTCCAAATCATATTTATTTCATATTTTATATGTATTTAATATATAAATTATAGTTTCCAAGAACATATCACTTTTAAATAATATTCTGAGCCTAGTCATAACCTTCACTATTTAAATGACTTTCAGTTTTGGTTAACTTGAGAGTTCATTTAATTATTTCTTATGTACGTATTATTTTAGTAGTCTAATTTCATGGAATAACCTCTTCTAATTTTTATAACTTAGCCATTAACTTTCTCTTTATTTTGTTAACGTTACTTGACACATTAAACTTAGGGGGAACGGAACCGTGGGGTATTACATTCTATCCCCCTTGTAAGAAGTTTCATCCTCAAAGCTTAAATGTTTCAATATTTATAGATTTTAAGTATATCATCGCGCTTTCTTTGTGCAATTCTAATCTCTATATCACATTATGATCATCAAGTGTTATCGAGGCCATAACTTTGGCAACTCTACAAATAATTATAGCTTCCAACCTTATCATATCATCTTACCATATCAGTTTTGTATTGTATATACTCCTACTCATAAATCAAGCCTCTTTTCATACTTCTTACCATCACAACTTGGTAGCTTTATCATTCTTAATCTTTTAAGTCTTTCAAAAGGAGATCTTCACTTTTCATATCTATGTATAGCCACAATATATTTAGACAAAGAAACTTGAGATCTCTCAATTTTTCATTCTTAGTCGTTAAGCCCTTTAGCCACATGTTATGGTTGATCAAGATTTCGACTGTACTTGTAACATATCTTCTCTTATAAAACTTCTTTTCATCTCAATGTGACAATTATAGGAGTCCTATAATTGTCACGCTATAAATTTATCTAAACCTATAGTAATGTAGATATGAGTCCTTTAAAGTAGCTCTTTCACTTTTCAAATTACATTTCCTCGACATAACTGAAATTTTTGCATTTTCATTTTATTCTTTATCAAAAACATTTATCTATTGCAACTTTTCAACACTGTTGTTCTCAATATCAAACAACTTTTTCCATTTCATCATTATTTGCAATTCATTGATCTAGTCTCATTTACATTGTTGAGATTTATCCCTAAAGCTCATCTTAACTTACTCATTACTTCAAAAGTTATCCTTACATTTAATTGTCTTCTTATTTAAATTGATATGTTTAATGTTGATTATCTCAAACAAGAATACAACTTAAGCTTATAATTCAACATTGGATGACCCTACAATCCTCTTAATTACCTCATCTTATAAGTTAATAGTATTCACTAGAATAGATTAATTTCATCCTAGTATATAGATTTCTACCCAATAAGGCAACAACAATTCCATCATATCATCTCATTATCTACTTCTAAACTTAAATAATCAATCCCTCGAATTTAACATCCATTCACTGGTAATAACATTATTAAGCCATTGAATCTTCTACATTAACTTCTAAGTTTTGAGATGTAAAATTATCATCTCAAAGGATTTTTCTTCATTAATTTCTATATCTTTCATGCTTAAATCAAAATATCTTATCTGGATTCTTCAAACAAGTATACAATTATAGTCTCTAATGTAACACTCAACAATCGGCACCTTATGATTCAAAGTTGAAGGATTCTCAATATTAACTTTTATGTTTCTATACTCTCATCCATTAGGTTTACCAAACTTCTCATCTATCTTCCATCTTTTCAAATTATCATCATAGGTCAAGAGCATGTTTTAGTTACTATCTTTTACAGTTTTTCCTCAGACTCCATCCATCACTTCTACTTGCTTATAAGTTACCTGAATTCATAGAAAATTAGTTGGACTGCTAATGAATTGTAAAAATTCTCAGTCAACATATGCTTAATCTCTTCTTTGAACCTTATTCATTTGGTGCTCTTTTCAACAAACACCATAGTTTTTTGTTTCCCTACATTATCTTCTTATATTCCTTACATATATCAAAGTATAAGAATCAAGGATACATTCAACCATTATTCTATAGATCGTATGATAGATCCTCTCTACTCATCTATGATATCATCTTTAATGTTCAATTTACCCTTCTTCTAAACCACAATATATCATTTTTAGATATATTCAAATTTGCATCATTAGCATCCATTTCATTCATACAACTCACCTCAATCTTACTACATCAATAGTTTATATACAAATTTTGAACTCTTAAAATCATATTTTTGTATTAATTGCAATGTTCTATTAATAAGAGAGCAATTAAAATTCACACTTCAAATCAATAGTTTACATGACCTCATTATCATCATTGCATTTGTAAGTTAACAACTTTCACAAGCAAAACATAAATCTCTGTAGACACCTAATTTTTGCTGTTCTGTAATCTTAATTTTTTATTTTAGATTTTACTATTTCTTAAAAAAAGGATCTTAATTCAAAAATAAAAAAATAAAGAAAAAAATAATATTAAAAAAATAAATAAATAAAATAATAAAAGTTTGAAAAAATGATGAAAATAAAAAATAATAATAAATAAATAAATAAAATAAAAAAATGAGAAAAGGAAAAAATAAAAATTTCATAGATTTTTAGTATGTAACTTATATTAGGGACAAATAGTTTTAGTTTAGTACAAAAAAATTATTTTAGGCAGTCGCGTGTTTTAAGTACAATTTAGTTATGCTAAAAATCAAGGCACAGGCTAACGGCTTAATGAATAAGTATTGAAATATTGGATTGGATTTAATTCAAGGTCTTGGGTTTGAGTCTCGCTAGGCACCTATGTCTTTTATTTTTCTATCTTTTACAAAAAGCGAGATAAATAAGTGAGATCATATCTAATCAAATGTTCTCCATTTGAATTTAAATAGTTAGAGAATATTCTAATCTAGTTTGATTTTATTAAATCATATTTGAATTAATTTGGATTTAGTTTAATTATTATCAAATCAGATATAATAGATACGATTCAATACAATACGATATGGTTTGAGTTTATAAATACACACACATTTACGTTCAAAGGGGGTAGTTGTACATAACACTCGCGATTAGCTCTCCATCCGCGCTGACATCAACTTATAGCACGAATCCAGTTGCAGTAGTGATTGCAAGACCATGTCCATGACTTCACCGTGGGATCATATCTAATCAAATATTCTCCATTTGAATTTGAATAGTTAAAGAATATTCTAATCTAGTTTGATTTTATTAAATCATATTTGAATTAATTTGGATTTAGTTTAATTATTATCAAATCAGATAAAATAGATACGATTCAATACAATACGATATGGTTTGAGTTTATAAATACACACACATTTACGTTCAAAGGGGGTAGTTGTACATAACACTCGCGATTAGCTCTCCATCCGCGCTGACATCAACTTATAGCACGAATCCAGTTGCAGTAGTGATTGCAAGACCATGTCCATGACTTCACCGTGGGATCATATCTAATCAAATATTCTCCATTTGAATTTGAATAGTTAAAGAATATTCTAATCTAGTTTGATTTTATTAAATCATATTTGAATTAATTTGGATTTAGTTTAATTATTATCAAATCAGATAAAATAGATACGATTCGATACGATACGATATAGTTTGGGGTTATAAATACATACACATTCACGTTCAAAGGGGGTAGTTGTACACAACACTCGCGATTAGCTCTCCATCCGCGCTGACATCAACTCACAGCACAAATCCAGTTGCACTAGTGACTGCAAGACCACGCCCATGACTTCATCGCGAACAACCACACTGTCCATACCGTACTGCCCTCTTTGTGAACATGAGTAGTAGGCAGCTTTCCTCTGACCAAGGATACCCCAACTTCAACGGCACAAAAATTCACGCCGTACTTCCCTCACCGCTGAACCCCACGTATTGCTTCATCCTTCATCTAACAATGTCTAAGTGTTAGTTTGTCAACCAGCAAGCAAAACACGATTAGATTTCTAATGACTGAGCTAAGCTCCGACCCTTGACGAACTCCAATTCTGACCAACTACTGCACCTTGCATAACGCACAACTTCCTCATCCGAACAGCACACGCCAGCGACATTACTACGCCGCTGCAGATCATACGAAGAGCAATCCAAATGCAGAACACTAGTGTACTTGCCTGATCGCACATAGCACTACACTCATGCCAATCTCCAACTATATGTGCGCTATCTTCCTAGCCATGATCAGCAGACCATTCTCGTACTCACTAAGGACAGTATAGCAAATTTTAGTCACCACAAGCCAACTTTACACAGCAATGGATCAATCCAACAACATTGCAGTAGCCATGTTCAGCACCACTCCACAAATACTGCAGTAGCAACGACGTTCACCACGTGCAGCACTGACGACAACCTCCATTGCCGTGCCACAACTCTCTCCTAAGCTACGTTCGACCCTACTGAGGACAACCAATACACGTGCATCCAATTCCCCACTGCACATCTCTTACACGAATTGCAAATATAGCACTTCGATCAGCAGCAGCACACATCCACTTATCTAACAAACAGCATTGCAATGGATAGTAAGCTCAGGTTCGGCCGTATTTAGTTCTTTCAAATTTTTTTTAATTTATTTATTTATATTATATTATATTATACTATATTATCTTATATCATATTATATTGTTATTAGAACCTTAAGTGACTTAGCATAGTCTATGTAAATAATAATAATTTAGGTTGTTTCTTGGCATTAGTTTTCTTTGTAATATAGATTAGGTATATTATATTGATTTAAGTGAATGTTTATTTAATAAGTAGTAATATAGGTATAAAGACATATATATATTAAATAAGGGATTGTTAAGATTAGTTTTTATTACATATATACATTATTATATTAATTATATTTTATTAGTTAACATAATATATAATATATGTATATGTTAGTTTAGGAGTTTTAGTATTAATTCTTATATAAGTGTATTATATGGAATTAATTTATTTTGATAGATAGTTGTATACATTAGTTTAGGGATTGTCAGAATTGATCATATTTTAAGATTTGGTTTTATTTAAGGATTTATTACATAGAAAGTTGTTTTTTTTTTAAATAAAAATTAATAAAAGACTCTTTTAAAAAATAGGATTTTTAGAGCATTTCTTTTATAAAACAAAAATACTTGAGAGTTAGGGCCATTTTAGATTTTATTTGAATAAACTAAATTGGTAACAATGTAAATTCGTCGGTTTTCAAAAATTAAGATAAATCAACACATTAAAGATTTTTTAAAAAGAACTACGATCATCTGATCTCGGCTAGCGAGTACGTAGGCACTTTCGGGGCGACGATAAGATATGTAGAAACTTAGGTTCCTTTTTTTCTTTTGATTTTATTTATTTATTTTTTAAATATTATAATTAGAAAAATAATCTTAATTTCAGTAAATAGATAGTGGTATCTGTTAGGGTTTAATGAGTTAGCTCCCAAACTTGAAACCCTTTGGTTCTTCATTCAACTTGAAATCAAAGACCGGTAGCCAAATTGTAATCAATTCACCCAATTGATTATGGTTTTTTTTTTCTTTTCCCGACTTCGGTTGGGTGGCGACTCCAAAAATTATTTTCAATAAAAAATCGAAATTTCTCAATTTCTTTAGTGGAGGATTAATATTAAATGAGTTAGGATTTAGTATTAATCAGAAATGGGGAAATCAATTTTAAATAAAAAGAAACAAAAACATTAGACTCGACAATCTCCAAACAATAAAATAACAATTTCATTTTAGTATTTATGTTTACTTCTAATCACAATTTCAAATCTATGACCAAATCTTAGAATAACTAATATAATCTATCAAATCCGATCGGTAGTTCAAAATTATAATTATGAATTACAAGGATCATTACAACTTTCTTCCAAATATTCATAATCATTAACCTTTAATTAAAGCTTTCTAATACTCTTAGTCACCGTCGTATAATTCTCTATAAATGGGCATTTAGAGATGCTTACCTACATACGATTTTATTATTCTGAAATTTATATCTCAAAGTTTCTTATATCATTTCGTAATCATTTCATGTAACTTCCCACCATGATTTGAAACTATTATTTTTAGTTTCTATTTCCATCACCGATTTAAATCACTTTAATTAATCTTGTAAGATTCATTATTTCTTATCTCCAATCAATTGGTCATATTTTATCATCAAGTTCTTATCTTAAAACATAAATTTAAGTTTTAACTCTACATTACCTTTGATTCTCATCATCCATCAATCTTTTCTCATATTAAGAGTTAATGATCATCAAACTTCCATCTTATCAACACTCAACTAAAGCTTCTTGTCTCCATTTCTTATGGAGTCTTCTTGTTTTTACTTCATTTCTCTAACAAATTCTAGTATACATATTTGTTGAGTTCTTCTATGATTCATGGCTATCACTTCCATTACCATTCACTTCATATTGTCCAACTATCTAAGAAAAACATATAAAAGCTATTGCTATTCCTTTGTCCTTCTCGTATGACATCTTTGATTATTCTCCTTGTAATGTTAATATGTCTTTTGGTTACCATCCACATCATAATCAAGGTGTAATATTTCTCCTTGTATCTTTACTAACTTCTTAGGCAAACTTTTGTTACTCGTCATAATTAAGCCTTGCTTTATAGTATTTCTCCATTTCCCTCATCCTTCTTCATCCTATACCGGAGCCTTTCACATTTTATTTGGATTAATCTACTAACTTCATATTATATTTGCTTACTCTTTAGCATTTTTCACCCTTTTCTTCTTCCTTGTCTACATGGGTCGCTTAAATCATCTTCACATACAATGTTGCTAACTTTGTAAACTTCTCCTCAAGCATTTTGTGCATATTTCCTCTTCCTTTTTTTTTTTTTTTTTCTTTATGTTGGTATTCAAATTATTTATTTCTTGAAAATATCTATGCTAGTCATTAGGAGGAGCCTATTTCTATCAGCATATTCTTTGAATTCAAAGAATGAATACTTCCCATATCACACAACGTATAAACATATCTATCTGCCATGCGTACTGATCCTAACATGAAAAATTATAGTCATCTCATCATACTTAGCTACTTAATACAACAAATATATATAGAATATGCATCATATCTAAGTAACCTTCTACTAAACTTTCTATAAGTCTTAGTCGGAAGTTGTACTTTAGGGAAACCTTCTATTGCACTTTCTACAACAACTCAGTTAAGGATTTATTCTCATAAGAACTTTTACTATACCTCCTATAGTACATTACTCTTACTTGTTAAAGTAAAGGAGGTTCAACATTATTACAAAATTCTAATCTTATGCTTACTATCACATCATTGTTATTTCTTTCATTTACTATTGACTGTAAAACCAAGATTTTGTACTTTTTCACTCAAGTGTACCAAATCTTTTCAACAAGACATGCTTTATGATCATCCTTAGCCTACATTTATGATCCTTAGACCTCCATAAATACCTTAATGATCCATTCTATCTATACATCAGTCCACATGATTCCTAGGAATTCCTTAATCCTATGATTTGTGTAGCACATTAAATATATAAGTTTTGATTTTTCCTAGACTTACTCCAATTCTCTTCTCATAGTAACCATAATTCATCGAATTCCTAACCATTTCTTGAATACTCTTCAAGTCAAACTCAACCAACGATATTCTCAATCATGTTGTAATCTTTTCACTTAAGTATATACGATTAAATCTCTTTAATATTCCCTGATATAATCCTTAACTCATATATATGACCCATAGTTCTCTAGAAGTACCTCAATGATTTACTTCATCCATATTTCAAACTAAGAGATCCATAGGAATTTCTTAATCTCGAGACTCATACAATAATTGGTCACTCTTTACTTTTTTCCATCCTTATTGGTTGATAACACTTAAAGTCTATTTTGATCATTCTTGATCTATCTTCAGAGATAGTAGGGTTTGTCATAGCTTACATTAGCTAGCTTCTACACAACAGTTTCTACCAAATAAGGCTAAAATAACCCAATTACTAGTTACCCCACACACCTCATATGTGTCCAATTCTATGGTCCCCAACTTATGCTCTGATACCACCTAAATAGGTATCACATCCTGGTTTAGCCTAGAATGCAACACCCATAAACTAACCTACAATAAGCCAGAGTACAAGGCTACATATATATATATATATATATATACATACATAACAAACAACTTACTTACATAATTACAGGATTTTTAATGGAGTTCAGCCTTACAAATGATACTTACATATTTGCGATTTTGTACAAACCAACTATCATAGTATTCTAAATGCTTTATACAACAGTTGCCTAACAACTATCTAATTGTATCATAAAAAACAAAAGTCCTTTAAAATGGCTGACTCCAACCTAGGCGTTATCAAAATCTTTCTCATAAGTGTTGGTAGCACCCCTTCAACACTTTGCCTTGACCTACGAATATAATATATATCTGCTCAGTTTACTGTACACTAAGTGAGAGTGGATAACGAACATAGCATAATGTAAAACATATTCGAGAAACAATAATTAAGCTAGCACATGGATACTTTAGTTACATAATAGATAGAATCAAGCTGAGTTAGATAATGTTGAAATTCATGCCATGCTTATGCACGTGAGCTAATGCATTAATATGGATATTTGAGCTCCAAGCTTCATTTTTCATCCAATTAGTTAACTCATTTGAGCATTTAGATGCATTGTCTATGAATCAAGTGGGCGACAAGGCTAATGCGTCTCTAGGGTATAATGCATGGAGGAGCACCACAGTAAGAAAGAACCAAAAGAAAAGAAAAGAAGACTAGCAAAGTCCAGGCAGTTGCTAATTAGATATAACACAACAATAAATCATATTCGGCCTACAATCCACTTGATATGACTTACAGTCTAAATCATAGGGCCACTCACCACTATTTCTTACTAAAGGGAATTGATAAGGGTTAAAAGGATAATGAGAACAATAGTGTTGCTTAAAAGGGAAACTTATATATTTTGATAATCGAAAGCTAATTGATTTCTACTTATGAAAAGAATGGGGTTTATATACTACCCTAATAAGGTTATAAGTACGAATGAAAAATATATTAAAAAGGGTAATAGAGAGAAAGAATATTTAGTATGGAAAAAGTAAAGAACCCTTCTAGAATGTTATGTTTGAAGACATGTGTCGCAAGGTGGCTAGTGTTTTGAAATATAGTATAATTTGGAAAAAATGAAGGAAAGAGAGTTTGTAGTTAAAGCTCAGTTAATTAGTCACTAGAGAGTATTCAACTTTGATTGGGATTGGGTATTGTTGATTAACTCGAAAGATTAGCTCGGATAGTCATTTGAGGTTGGTTTGTTTAGATGTTATCTATATCATAGCATGGTTACTCGGTCGGTTAGCTTGTATGCTTGGCAAGTTAGCACATTTGCTTAGTAGCTTTAAGAACTATGCTAGCGCATGTGAGAGCTTAGTATTCAGGTCGACAGTAGAGTGAACCATGGAGGTCAGGATAGGATTTTTTGTCTTGGATAGTGCTTCAAGCTAATATTCTTTGCATAAGTCCTTAGAATTCTTTAGCTCAACTGCGCGTTATCAGTTTGGGAAGTTGATTCTTATCATCATCCTAGTGGTTGAAAAGATTTGACCTTAAATCTAAAGTGATCTTAGGCTCTTCTTCTTTCTAGGCATCTGTAGGGTCTTCTTCTTTTAGTTGGTGGGGAATTAGGTCTATCACATTAAAGGTGGAAGAAACACCATAGTTCTCAAGTAGTTCGATCTGGTAGGCATTGTGGTTATTCTTCTTCAGGACCTTAAATGGGCCATCAGGTCTTAGACATAGTTTGCTTTGTCTTAAGTGCAAGAACCGTTCTTAGTTAAGGTGAATCCATGTTAAGCCTCTTGGCTTGAAAGAAATAGTTTAGAGGCCACAACTACCAATCTGTTATTGTTTCTTATTGAACTTAGTGATCTTCTTAGTAACAGATTGATGTATCTCTCATAATTCTTAGGCTTAGTTGACTTTGGATTAACTCTCTTCAATAGTTGTAGGGTTACTAATCAAATCCAAAGGAATAATAGGATTGAGGCCATAAACAACCTTGAATGGAGTCTTCCCAGTGGTGCTATGAATAGTTCGGTTGTATGTGAACTCCACAGTAGGTACGAATCCCAATCCTTTAAATTCTTTCCTATGATAGCTCTAAATTGGTTGCCTAATGTCCTTTTGACCACTTTAGTTTGGTCATTAGTTTGAGGGTGGCTATTAGAGCTAAACATAAGTTCAGTCTCTAGTCTTCTCTAAAGAGTCTTCTAGAAATAGCTCAAGAATTTTGTGTCTCGATTTGAGACAATAGTTTTTGGCAATCCATGTAGTTGGACAACTTCCTATAAAAACAAATTAGCAATATATAAAGCATCGTTAATTCGATGGCATGGGATGAAGTATGCCATTTTGCTGAAGTGGTCCACTATAACAAAGATCGAATCTTTTCCTTTAGATATATAGGGCAACCCTAGGATAAAGTCAATGCCGAAGGCAGCCCAAGGTAAGGTTGGTGTTGGTAAGGGCATATACTCTCTATAGGACTTTCTTTTCCCCTTAGCTCACTTACACACTTCGCAATTACTAACTACCTTATAGACATCCTTGGCCAAACCAGGCTAATAAAAATTCTTCTTCAACAAATTGGCTATTTTAGTCTCTCTAAAATGATTAGATAATCCACCATTATGAGCTTCCTTCATCAATAGCTCATGTGTAGAATAGCTAGGTATGCATAACCTTCTTTCTTTGAACAAATAACCATCTTGGACATGATAACCTTTGACAGCAACTTCATCTCTACATTACTTTACAATAGGAACAAAATGAAGGTCATGAGCATATTGCTCAACAATAAGTGAAAATCCTAATAACTTTATTTGTAAGGTTTGCCGACATGACAGAACATGAGTGACTACGTTAGCATTACCTTTCTTATGACGGATTACGTATGAAAAACCTTCCATAAACTCAAACCATTTAGCTTGCCTCTTTGAAAGTTTGTTTTGACTCCTAAGATGCTTCAATGACTTATGGTCAATATAAATAACAAACTCTTAGGGTAGTAAGTGTTGCTCGATAGTAGGAGCTCGAAAAAGAGAGTATTACTCTTTTTGGTACACAAAATAGTTCAATGCAGCACCATTAAGCTTCTCATTATAATAGGCAACCGATCATTGTTTTTACATTAGGATGGCACCAATTCTAATACTTGATGCATCGCATTCCAGTTCAAAAGGCTTATCAAAATCTAGTAACGATAGGATAGGGTTAAAGGTAAGCTTTTCGTTAATCTCCCTAAAGCTCTACTCTGCTCAGTCATTCCATTTGAACCCATTACTCTTCTTGGTCAGCTCGGTTAAGGGGCTTGCAATGGTACTGAAGTTTTTAATGAATCACCTATAGAAAGAAGCAAAGCCATGAAAACTTCATATTTTAGTAACATTCTTTGGCATCGGCCACTCCAAGACAGCTTAAAGCTTCTCTTCCTCAACTCGGATTCCTTCTCCTAATACTACATACCTAAGAAAAACCACTTTATCCTGACAAAATATATGCTTCTTCAAGTTCCTAAATAACTTCTTGACTCGCAAAATATCAAGAACTTCTTGGAGATGTTTAACATGATTCTTCAGGTCAATACTATACATCAATATATCATCAAAGTATATGACCACACTTCATCTAATTAAAGGGCGTATCACATGGTTCATAAACCTCATAAATGTGCTTAGTGCATTGGTAAGCTGGAATGACATAATAAATCATTCATAGAAACTATGCTTTATCTTGAAAGCAATCTTCCATTTGTCACTTAGTCTTATGCAAATTAAATGGTAACCACTTCGTAGATCAATCTTCGAAAATACCTTGGCACCATGAAGCTCATCTAACATATCATCAAGCTTTGGTATTGGGTATCTATACTTGACAGTAATTTGATTGATTGCTTGACTATCAATGCATATGCGTTATGAACCATCTTACTTTGGGAGGGGTAAGGCTATTATAGCATAAGGGCTCATGCTCTCCTTCACATATCTTTTCTCTATGAGCTCATCTACTTGTCTTTTCAACTGGGCAACCTACTCAAGGTTCATCCTCTAGGAAGGTCAGTTTGGTAGGACGAAGCTTGGCTATAGATCAATACAATGTTCAATGCTTTGGTGAAAACACATGATGAATTCATCTAGCCTAAAGGAAAAAAGTACATAGCTCTTATTAAGGTTTTTCAATGTTTGAAAATTGCTTGGTAAAATGTAGAAGGCAACCATAAGGAAGCAACTTGAAGGTAGATTTAGATCATCAAACTCAAATTTTAAGCATTCAAAAATTAAAACATTCAATTAAAAATAGAAGATTGACAACCATAGTATAAAACCTATAGATAGAAAGAAATTGAATTTGTTATATTCACCTTAAGTGGAAATTGGGATTTGAATAATGCATAAGTGATAGGGATGAGGTGAAAAGGCATGTTGGCCAGCTATGGGATGGATAAGGAAATAATGGAAGAGATGACTATGAGTTCCTTAAAACTAACTAATATAAGTGTTTGAACTAACTAAAGGAATGAAATGAGGATTGAGTGGAAATACTAGTTTGGATGGTGATAAAAGAATGGTACAAGAACATGCTAGTTTAAGATAAATAGTAGTGAGGGGTAAAATCATAGACAGTAATATGATGGTTGTGTTATTTAGATAGGAACCTAATGAACTTACAGCAATGGATTAGTCATTATAGAGAGATGATTTTAACAAAAAGGGAGAGTGAAATAGGACCAACTATATTAAGCTTATATGGTGAAAGTTAGAAACAAAAGATTAAAAAAGCAATAAAATATGTAAGTCAAAACTAGAAAAATCATGAGTCGATAAATGTGAGGTCAAGATAAAGGAGTCGGTATTGAAGGATTTTACCCTTTAACAATAGTTGATGATTGTGATGTGATGTAGGAATTAGAGTTGCACAGTGGAAGTACAATGTTAAGGTTGAATTTGAAAGTCCTAGATTGTGGAAGTTTTAAGGATAAAACTTTTTGAAGGGGGGGAAGAATGTAATACCCTACAACCTCGATCTTATGGCTTTCGAGTAGTTTATATTCTTTATAGAAAAATATGTACTTATACGTTAGGTCAAAGATATAACATGGTTTATATTAGCTTTACTAGTGACATGAGATAATATATAAAAATAATTTATATTCATTTAGCACTTAATGGGATTATATTGGTATATAGGATCGTTTGGAAATTACACCATGTTGGGTATATATCTCCTCTTCATTGGATCTATTCGAAGCATTCATGGGTGTTAGAATGTTTGAATTATACTTAGATTGGATGTGCAATTATAAAAATTAATAAGAAATTAATTCAAAAAGTTTAGTACTTAAGACACACTTTAGAAATTATTATTTATAACAATGTTTTTGGAATTAAGTTGAGTTTCCATGATCAGGTAGTAAAAATCAAAAGAAGTAATTGTATAGCTTTAATATTTCAAACTAAGCTCATTTATATGCAATTTTTTTAGAAGTATTAAGTTTATCAAGTCTAATCAATAAAGTGTAGAATTTTATGATTTTAGATATAGCTTATGATAAATTTTTTGAAATTAACTACGTGATCTTAATAATTAATGTTAATGAGTAAAATCATATATATAATGTATATGAATAAGTCTTAAATAATTAATAGAACCTATCTTATATATTAAAGAAAACTGTATTTAAGGCCTTAACTTAGAGCATAGGACTAGTGAAATATTAGTCCCAAATAAGGCCAAATGGTAATATGAGTTCCTCAAAAGTTATAAGGAATAGTCTAGTAAAATCAGATTTAAAAAATAAGTTGAAATACAATCAATAAAACTTATAGTATTAAGTTTATCGGGTTACATTGTAATTAGTGGAGAAATAGAAATTTTAGATTAAGTATATAATATAATGTTTTACTATTTTTGAAGTATATTATAGAACTTTATAAATTATAAATTGTAATAAAATTACACTTGAAAGTACAAACTTGGACCAATGAAAAAAATAATATAATTGTCATCTCCTTGAAGTTTCTACAAATATGGCTTTAAGCCATACGGTGAGGCTAGAGACAAGATAATCAAGAAAGGGAGGAAGAGAAAGGGAAAGAGAGAAAGAGAGAAGGAGGGGGAGTGAGAAGAAAAGAAAGGAAGAGAAGGAAGTAAAAAATATATAAAAAAATAATAAAAGAAGAAGGAAAAAACAAGATTAGAAGATTCAGTTTTTTAGTGTTTAATATTTCCAAGTAACATCATTTCCGTAGTACTCCTTTCTAAGACAACCGTTAAAGCTTTTAAG
This sequence comes from Lumnitzera littorea, assembly GCA_024138015.1. Taxonomy (NCBI): domain Eukaryota; kingdom Viridiplantae; phylum Streptophyta; class Magnoliopsida; order Myrtales; family Combretaceae; genus Lumnitzera; species Lumnitzera littorea. The sequence continues at coordinate 71,746,200 of JAMXBB010000009.1, read as the reverse complement.
GCAATAATGCCATTAGGACCCTTGATTTTCAAAGTCTTACAATTGATTGGTTTAGTTGTAAACCCTGTACTTATAAGTTTAAGAATGGAGTAAGTAATTTAGGGTATTGGTGAAACAAACCTTATTGGCCTAAAAATTTATAAGTAGACTTGAGACATTAGTCGATGAGACTTTGTAGGCTCGAATCTCAAAAATGTAATAAAATAATAATAATAATATAGTTAAAATAGTGTAATTTTAATATAATAAGTATTATTTATCATAATCGAGTAGAATTGGCTCCATTAGATTGCAAATTTTTAGAGATAAATTATATATATATTAAAATTATTATAAGACATAAAATAATATGTAGAATATATATATATATACACACACATGATGTATGCAATTTTTACGTATATACATATATACATAATTAATTAAAGTACCACATTTTTATATTTTAAGCTAAAGCAAGTTAGGACAATTAATAAAAATAATAAATTAAGTTTAGGCCGCTAGATTTAACTAAGTGTAGGTGTGTGAAACTATGTTGAACAGGTAGTGGGGATTAGATAAGGATCAACATGCAATTTTCTTTAAGTATATAAGGTGAAATTGTGAAGGGAGGGGAAACAAATTTTCTTAATACATCCAAATGCTCTAGAAAATTCTAGAAATCACTACATGACTGTTCTTCATATAAAGCAAGATCTAAGAAAAATGATAGAGGATGGAAGAAATAAACTTGGAAAGTTATACAAAATCAGGTATGAATATGAGCAATTAAGAGTTTGTAGGTATAAGTAGTTGCTGGATGTGAACCAACCATACCACCGCAAAGAATGGCTTATGCCCAGCCTACTTGACAAACATGTGGCCACCGTTGGTGGCTGGAGATCTAGTTTTCAATGAAGTCTAATTTCAGGTTGAATTTCTTAAAATTATTAAAAATATAAAACTTTCCTAGAAATATTTATTTCTAACTATTTTGATATGCAAAATGTAGGAAAAATATTATTTTATAAAAATTTACTAGTTATATTATATACCCTTAAAAAATCGGAAGAATCGAGTACTTTTCGATATTGAAATAAATTGCTTAAATAACGTAGTTTTGATCCTCAAATTTTTCTATAAGCTTCCTTATAGTTAATTTAAATTGCTATGCAAAGTTTTTCAACAATTTTATTTTCTATATTTTATCATAATTTTTGAGCCCTTAAATTATCACTAAACTAGTATTTTTAAGAAAGTTAATGGACTTTTCCTTAATTACCTCACTTAGATTTTGAGCTTAATTAATCAATGATGTATTTTGCAACATACTGCTAGAGGGGGTTTTATTGAAAGAAGGTAAGAAAACCAAGTATATGCCACTTATATGCATAATTTGGTAGTACGAGAATTTGAGAATTTGGTGAGTAGTGATGTGTGAGATGAGGATTCTAGGTAGTAATGAAGTAGTGAAGTGTTAAATGAAGCATTGAATTGGTTTCTCAAACTAAAACTTATGAGAAAAATGAACAAATGAATTAATTGTAGGCAGTTGGTATAAAGTAGGGGATAACTTAAGAGGATTTTTGGGTGAGTATGATATTAAGGAAGATACTCATAAGCTAGATTAGAGGTAAAATTATGAGTGAATAGTGAAATAGGGAAATCTTAGAGACTAAGTTAAGAGGGAATGTCAAGCCTGGTTTTTTCCTTCGGTTCTTTTTAAATTAAGTTTTCTTTATACCGATCAATATTAAACCGTACTTATTTACTACTGACCCTTGATTAGGGTTTATAGAAAACTAGTTTTTTAATATCTTGAAAACACTTTAGAGTTGCCACCTGACTATGGTCAGGGAAAAGAGTTAAGTTATAACTAATTAGGTGGATTAGTTATAACTTAACTACTAGCCTAGCAATAAAAACCAATTTAAAAAAAATGGTTTTAAAACTAGAGATTTGAATTCGAGGGTTAGGATTTTTAAACACTTATGGATACCATTAACTTTCCAAATTTAATTTTAACCTTAAAAATCACCTTTCAATTCTATAAAATAGAACTTAATTATTGGTTAATTGAATTTGACAACTTTGAGTAATCTAAACTAAAAAAGGAAAAATAGGATTTTTATTTTTTATCGCTACCTCATAACTGCCGACGTACCTTTTATTTGGGATTAAACGTATGTAGTTTTTTTTTTTTTTTGTAAAACTCTTAGTTGGTTAGGTTTGTTTTAATTGAAAATACATTGGATTTATGTTTCAAACCTAATTTGGTTTATTTAAAGAAATTTCTAATTTTTTTTTAGAAAATTCTAAAGTGCCCTAATTTAAAAAGAGTTCATTTATTTTTATTTATTTTTGAAAAACTTGATTTCTCTAAATGCCAAAACAATTTTTATTCACTAACCTATTTATTTCTTATTTATTTATTACTTATTCTTTTTTTTTTATCTATTCTTATTTATAAATAAATAAATAAGCTACTATTTTCTTTTTCTTTTTTTTTTCTTTTCTATTTTTTTTTTGTCTACATTTACATTCACAAAACTATAAATGAAAAAATAAAAAAAAAATAGTGAGAAGCTAAACCAAGAAGGGAAATGGACTAAGTAAGAAGCATAAGTCGGACTTCATTGGATTGAGTTAGGTGAGTAGGTCAGTTTGTGGGTTGCGGGTTAAGCCAATAGAGAAGAAATAGTTCTACCTTGTCCTAGGTTGCTTCAAGTGATTTAGAAGGGAATTTTAAATGGGAAAGTGCACTTTGGTGTGTTCCTTATTGATGAACATGGGTGAAGGAGCAGTGCCTTAGCCTTTGGTGGTGGTTTGATGGGTTTTCAAAGTGGCGGTTAACAGTGGTCTTTAGGTCTTTGACGTAGTGGTTGTTGGGGGTTACTTAAAGGTTGGGTATTAAGTTATTGATGATGTTGGAGCTAGTAGAGATGGTGGGTTTACTCGAAAACCATCATAGGGTGGTGATTTTTAGAGAGAGAAAGGGAAGCTTGTAGGCTAAAGAGAGAAAACTCGTATTTGAATTTGCAGGGAGTGGTTTTTTTATCAATCTTGCTACTTGGAATGCTTCTCGAGCTCCCTTTTATAGCTTTTAAAGCATCAATTGTGAATGGGAAAGTTAAGAAATGGATTAATTGTAAAAATTCGATTTAATTTGTTTTTGCTACATTTGATTTGAAATCATTGCATTTTGATTGGATGTTGTTAAAGAAATGGTCAAAAGATGTTCCTAGACTTTCATTCTTTCCCAAAACAAACTTTAGAAGCTTCTATTACCATTAAATGAGCTTAAATCCACCAAAAACAATATCTACACATTTATATTTTTTCCTTATTTTCAATCTTCATTTTCTCTCCTCAAATGAGTGAATGTAGACAAGAAATGGATACCAATTTATAGCATCCCAAGTCTTCTTTTCATTCTCTCATTCAATTTGATAAAATCTTACCGAAAAGTATGTTTAAATAGGGTCCAAAAGCATGGTTCGCATTGTTTTCTTTCCTTTTCTTTTCCTCCTATTTGAGTTTGAAACGGCGTCCTTATTGGTGTCAACCAATAGAGGGTCGACACATTGTACATGTAGAAAAAAAAAATAAAAAAGTAAAAAATAAAGGAGAGAGTCACGCATTGCTGCTCACGCAAGATTTGAATCTAAGTCTTTTTCTGTATAAGTATGCTCCTTTGCTAGCTAGGCTAGCTCCAATCCATGACAAGTGTTGCATGGAATTAATTATAACAATATAGATGGCTTAGACCAGATTTAAAATTACAAATCCAATTCAAGCCAAATCAAACCTCCTATTGACCGGTTCCCAAGAAATTAAAAGCATCAATATTAGGACCCGAAACTCTATTATGTATATATTCAAAACAAACATGACTTAATAGATTTTCGAGTCTCAGTTTGTATTTTATTTGGTTAATTCAAAATTAATTCATTTATAAAATCATCAATTTAAATCCAATAGAGGCCTCATTTATGGCCATAATTAGCTTAAATTGATTATCTTTTCAAAAAAAAATAATAAATTGAATTTTTTTTATCCAAATATTAGGTATTTCTAAAAAGAAATCCAATGTTTTCAAATATAGCTCGATGATCAATCAAATCACATATGCATAATTGACTTTTAAGTGCACTTAGGTCGTGAAACCTTGAACGACTCACTAAAAGGACCTAATGACCCTTATTTTCTAAGTACTACTCTTCTTTCTCTTTTCTTTTTTTTTTCTTTCATTTTTCAATAAATTTTATATTTTATTGAATTTTTCTAAATTTTCTCATTCTTTGGCTTTTTCTAAATTTTATAATTTTTTTTATTTCTCCTAATTTGAGACCTTTTATCTTATTCTAAAAATTTTTCAAAAATTAAAAGGAAGGGGTGAAAATGGGGTCTTTACAAGTGTCCCTCTTTATGGTAAAGTTTGAGGAAAACTTTGCCACGAAGATAAAAGAGACATTATTTGTGTCCTAATGGTGGACTTTATCCTAAGAAGTACTATAGCTAGTTAGCTATCCAAGGCTTAGTCTACTAGGGACTTTATTGAACAGTAAAAAGAGAGGGGAGGTGCTTTAAGAGCTAGCTAGGAGATTGAAGCCTAATCTTACCCTTATGAGTTGAAGAACCAAGGTGAATGGGTAAGCGCTCCTTGAGTTGATTAAGATCCTAAAGAAATGAGAAAACTTGGTCATACCCCTATAAGTTAGTTAGCTAAGGCAGGAAAAACACTCTTAGAGTTGACTAAGACCCTATATTGAAATGAGAAAACATGGTTATGCCCCAATGAGTTGGCTGACTAAGGTGAGTGAAGTACTCCTAGAGCTAGTTAAGGCCATAAATGAAATGAGAAAACATGGTCGTAACCCAATAAGCTAACAAACCAAGGTGGGTGAAACGCTCCTAGAGTTGGCTAAAACCCTAAATTGAATGAGAAAACTTGGTCATGCCCTAATGAGCTGATTAACTAAGGCAGGCAAAGTGCTCCTTCAGTTGGCTTGGACCTTAAAAGATTAAGAAAACTTGGTCGTGTTCCTATGAGCTGACTAATCAAGCCGAGTGAAGTACTGCTTGAGTTGTCTAAGATCCTAAATGAAATGAGAAAACTTGGTTATGCCCCTATGAGTTGACTAATCAAGCCGAGCAAAGCGTTCCTTGAGTTGGCTAAGATCTTAAATAAAATGAGAAAACTTGGTTGTACCCCTATGAGCTAACTAACTAAGGCGGGTGAAGCGCTCCTAGAGTTGGCTAAGGCCCCAAATGAAATGAGAAAACTTAGTTGTGCTCTAATGAGTTGAATAATCAAGGTAGGCGAAGTGCTTCTTGAGTTGGCTAGGATCTTAAAAGATAGAGAAAACTTGGTTGTGCCCCTATGAGCTGACTAACTAAGCCGGGCAAAGCGTTCCTTGCATTGGCTAAGATCCTAAATGAAAAGAGAAAACTTGGTTGTACCCTTATGAGTTGACTAACCAAGGCAGGTGAAGTACTCTTAGAGTTGGCTAAGGCCTCAAATGAAATGAGAAAACTTGGTTGTGCTCTAATGAGTTGACTGACTAAGGCGGGCGAAGTGCTCCGAGAGTTAGCTAAGACCTTAAATTGAACGAGAAACTTGGTTATGCCCTAATAAGTTGACTAACCAAGGCGGGCAAAGTGATTTTTGAGTTGGCTAAGACCCTAAAAGATAGAGAAAACTTAGTCATGCCCCTATGAGCTAACTAACCAAGGTGGGCGAAACATTGCATGAGTTAGCTAAGACCCTAAATGAAATGAGAAAACTTGGTCATGTCCTTATGAGTTGACTAACTAAGATGGGTGAAGCTCTCCTAGAGTTGGCTAATGCCCTAAATGAAATGAGAAAACTTGGTTATGCCTTAATGAGCTAATTAACTAAGGCAGGCAAAGTACTCTTTGAGCTAGCTAAGACCTTGAAAGATACAGAAAACTTAGTTGTACCCCTATAAGTTGAATAACTAAGGTAGGTGAAGCATTCCTAGAGCTAGCTAAGGCCTTCAATGAAATGAGAAACCTTGGTCGTGCCCCAATGAGCTAACTAACTAAGGCGGGCGAAGCGCTCCTAGAGTTGGCTAAGGCCCTAAATGAAATGATAAACCTTAGTTGTGCCCCAATGAGCTGACTAATCAAGGCAGGTGAAGTGCTTCTAGAGTTGGCTAAGACTTTAAAAGAAAATGCCTTATGGGTTGGCTTAAAAGACTGTTATGGATCAAGTCATAAAAATATTGATAATATAGCCTAAAGGTAAATGCAATGTTCAAAAGCCAATGTGCTGACATTATATGAAAGTACTTACCTAGTCTTGTTGATAGTGTCCAAGCTGTCAAACCTTTTCTTGGAAAGTCCTATCAAAATCGACTAACTCATTCTTTGATCCTTTGTTGGCAACCGAATTGATTTTGAATATGGAACTTTTAGGACTCTACTTGCTCTTTTAGAGAAATTCTAATTAATAAATATCTATCATGAGGTGATTGCTTATTTGGATTTTGCATTTCCTTAACAAAATAAGCAATAAAAACTCCCCATTGAAGGGGATCAATTTGTAATAAAGCATTTTAAAGTGTTTAGTCAATTACCAATGTTCTATATCTCACTTTTTAACTTCTCTTGTGTTTTCAGTGTATTGGTTCAATTAGATAGGGTAAGGTAATTGGAGTGTATGGGTTTAATTAGATAGGGTAAGGCAATTGGACCTTTTAGTAGAGAGGGTAGTAATTTGAATGTCAAAAACTGCCAAGGATACTGTGATATCCCTTACATACTAGGTGAGAGGAACTCTAATCATCGAGGTGCTTTTTGGTGTAGCAACTCGGAGTATATCGAAACTTTGAAGTTAAGCGTGCTCAGGTTGGAGTAATCTTAGAATGGGTGACCTCCTAGGAAGCAGCTATGCCAAGGGATAAAACCATATGGCATTTCATGCCAAAGTGAACAATGCCTTGATAGAAAGAGTTCCGGCGGGATTATTATAGAGTTGGTATCAAAGCATTTGGTTGTTAGAGATAGAAGAAACCTACCAAATGGTGAGATGGGGTAAAACTTGCATAGAGTTAGGATTTATGAATAAAAGAGATAGATTCCTTAGAATATATAATATACGTAGTAGCACCTATGCGTATTTATGTTTATTACTATATGTGTATATCTTTAGTACTCGTTATTTTCCCCTAAGTAGGATACCCTTGGTGAAATTACCCTAAAGACTCTTATATTGTTTTTAAAACATTGAACCTTAAGACATGAGAAGCAAAGTACTGAAGCCAATAGGAGTAAGCATCCCTAAATGTGTAATTAAGGAGCATATATTGGAGGTTAAGGATATTGGAATATCTTAATTGGCAACTAAAGGTTAGACACTCTAAATTACTGGAGTTAACCTTAATGATTGCAGTTGAGGTTTCAAGATGGAATCATAATAATGAGAATGGAGATATGGAAAGTTATCACGATGATTAGTTGTAAATCTCATTGTTAAATGAATAGATTAGTAGGTATGGATCATGAGTAGTGTCTATGAATGCAAATTTCCTTCAAATTTTGGGGATTGTGTTATGGAAATATTGTTGATTAATGAATGTGTTACCAATGGATTTGTTTCGACAGACTTACTATATGCATATTTTGTTTCAAGAAATTCTAACCCTTCAAGGATTATACTTAACAAGATCAAATGATTTTATAAACTATTGATTGATAAAATGCGGTTTATAATCATAATGTGACATGAAGGAAACTAGGGTTGAACGTAATGGTTAAGTTATGGAGATGATAAAGGAAGTATGACACTTCAACAAAACAACCAAGTTGAGATAAATACCTATGGACAAATATGGATAGTGAAAAGAAGAAGTGGATATGATGAATAGTGGGTCACAACAAAAAGGATAAAGTAGTTGGATGTTATTTATAGTTAGGAATGGATCAACATAAGATGCGATAGTTCTAGGACTTCTATGGGTTAAGTTATTCAAATCATATAAGATTAGAATGGGACTATCATAGAAGAAGGCATTTTGCAACTAGAATTCAAAATTTTGATTGATTAGAAAAGAGGAAGTTCAAGAATTGAAGTTATGAATAAGAAAATAGAATCATCTAAGAAGTTTTGAGCAACCCTTAAGTATCTACTTGAAATTCTTAATGACTTAAGATGGAAATCTTGTGTTAAAGAAGTTCTACATGTATGTAATAATATTTTGGAAAGCTTATCTTAATACTCCATGAAGACGTTTAGTGATTTTGAGGATTTGATCTTAAACTATCAAAAACAACATTTAAACAAGGTGGAGAAATAACTATAAGAAGGATAACGGAAACAAGAAGGCATCATACCCAAATGCTATATGACAAACGAGAACAACCAATAGTTGTATAATAATGATGATGAATATCTCAGAGATCAATACCTGAAATAAACATAAGCTCTATACATAAGAAAAACTGTGGAATCATAAGAAACCAACTTTAAAAGAATTTCATATATGATAATCACCTTATCTTCATGCATAAGAGTTATACACATAAATAAGTAAACCAACCAATCACTCTAAATAACTTATCAATTGAGAGTTAAAATCATGTATCAATTGATAATTTATCAAAAACTAATGATAAGACACTTCCCTTATTACACCACAACTTATACTACATATGGACAAGTTATCACCTTATTTTATGTGTTCAACTTTTAATTAAGTGACAAGATAACACCATGCTCTAATTGCTCCTTACATGGCTTGTTGGAAAAGAAGGAAAAGAGAGGCTATGCTTTGTCATTTATCCATCACTTAATCGTCTTACACATCTACTATTCACCCTGAATGCTTACATCATCTAGTCTTGTAAAAAAGTTGGCATTTGTGTATATTAAAAGACAATCAATTAAAGCTTCTTGAACACACTTCTCCTCCCTCTTTCACTCTCATTTTTACTTCCTTTTCTCTCACTTTAAACACAAACCAAAAGAAGAAATCCAACCCTACAAAATCCCAACATTGCCGCCACTATTTTGCTTCCATACTCACGGCACAAAGCTTTATTTTGTGCCCTCTATTTGTCAACTTCAAAAACCAATTTTAGGAACTTTAGAATATCTCCAAAAAAAAAAAAAAACCCACTTCAAAGATCAAGACCCTAGCTTCCAAAAGAACTTACAAGAAGAGGAAGGAAGACAATAAGCTAAGAGAATACTTAGTTGCATCACCACCTTATTTTCGCTTTGAGGACGAGTAAGTTATTTCTTTCTGTTAGTAGTTTAGTATTACATATTAGAAGACTATGATTTCTTGAGAATATGAGTATGATCATAAGTTGATGAAACATCTAAGATTATCCTAAGAAGCAAACTCATGAAACCCTTATATGGAAGTTGGAATATGAGCATGTAAAGTTGGTGTTTTGTAGAGATATTTGTTTAATACTTAGAGTGGAAGATTTTAAGTTGAAAAAATCTTGAAATGAGAACTTGAATGAAGGGGAAGCATGCTAGAAGTGAGGATTTGTAAGTCATTTGGATGTTATTTTCACTTCTTTTAAGTTAAACATGCTCAAATTTAGACTTAGGCAAAGGAAAATCCATTATATGAAGTTTTTATAAGGAAACCAACTTTATAAGACATGAACAATGATATGGAAGTTATGATAAGTATGAGATCCACTATTTTCATGTAAATTATGAGCTAAATAATTATCACATGGAAGAGAAGTCAAGCTAAGATTTGAATATAAGTAGCTTAGGTTCATGATCTAACACCTAAACTTAAGGAAATGATAAAACAAGTTGAGAAACCAAGTGAGTGCCCTTTGGATTCATCATGACTAGATCTAGAACATAAGTAAAAGCTACTTAAAAATATTATAAAACCAAGTAAACAAAGTGAAAAGATTAACTAAAGCAAGTATAGCAAGTGTACAAAGCTTAAAACTCAAAATCAAGCCTAAAACTCTCAAAACGAGCCTAGAACTCTAAGTTGGGCCTTCATTAAAATTCTAATCAGCACTTTAAAATATTAAGAAATGTTATTTTGAAGCCCATAAGAAGCCAACCTAAGACTCCATAAGCTTAACAAAGTTACTAACTTTAGTTTGAACTAAAAGTAAGCTCATTTAACAACTTAAGCCCACATAAAAGCCCAAGGAGTTGTTGTTAGCACCAAGAGTGTAAACCAAAGTTTCAAATCTGACCTTAAAGAGTATTTTAAGTTTGGAATAAAGTCTTAAGCCTAAGCCTAAAGAATTTCCCAAGTTACCAAAAAAGCCATTAACCAACACAAAACCCAAAAGCACTCCAAATCATGAGGATCTCTACTATTTTGACTTGTGGGTAGTTTTGCATGCCTCATCATGAAAATATAACCTTACGACGTTAAAGTACACTAAAAAAAGATGAAGATTGACTATAAGATTATAAAAATCGGATTTAAAACAAGAAAGTTATTTGTGATTAAACTTTAAGTAAAAACCAAGAAAAATTATGAAATCAAATCAAAAGTATAACTTAAAGGATTTTAGCTTAGTTTTCTAAGTTTTATTTTAAATCCTTATAGTATCGTACTTGCGATGTTTAGGGGACCTAGCTTTTGGAGATGACTTACCCTCAGATTACTTCGATTGACCCGTATGGTTGAGTGAGTGAATTCCTGATGACTCATTACTTGATTTTGCTTATAGAATAAATGCACCTAAACTTATATATATATAAATTGGATGTTTGTAGGATATGGGAAATGTATGTGTATGAATTTGTGATTGAATGCTATGCCTTGTCAATCATATAATAATGGGAATTATTTGTGATAATTTATACGTACAATTGTGTGGAATGAAATTGTTTGATCACTATGAAATATTAGATTAACCACTTATATGATTAAAAAATTAAATAGATCATGCATTCCCTATAATTACATTCGTATAACACCGATTGATGCTTTACGTAGAAGATGGGAAGAGACTTACAGGAGAAAAGCCTTCTACAGGATTGGGTACTAGCTATGTCATCATTTTTATTGAGTCTCTATCTTAAGTTGACGGGCTTACTAGGCACCGGGAGATGCCGACCGTTGCCGAAGGGCTATATCTTGTGGCTTCTACTTAGGGCCTGTGTTTGTGGACTATGGGGGCCACCACATTACTAGACTTAGGATTTTGAAAATACGATTTGTTGTTTAGAAAGAAAGTATATTATATACAATCTACGTATATATATATACATATATATGGTTTTGTTTTGACTTAAGCACAATAATGCAAATGAATTAAAACTTAAGGTCTAAAACCTGGAATTTGGTTTGGGTTAGTTAATTATCTCCAAACCTTGACTATAGGGGGCACAATTCTGAGTTGCATGTAGTTTCTAGGCTATTGCATATATTGTTTGGCATATTGATTGATCATGCATTCATATGTTTGTGCATTAAATAAACTTTTATCATGCGATATTGACGAGGGGATTTATCTTACTAAGCGTAAGCTCACACCTTAGTAGTTTTTTTCCTTGCAGGTTAATCGATAGTTAGGATAGGGATAGGAACCAAGCGCAAAGCGCTACCATTGAATAAGTATGATGAAAAGCTTGTGTAGTTAATTTGGAATGCTTTGGAAAATGACTAATATCTCAATTAAGTTTAGTATCTTTAGTAAGTTTAGAATTTTCAGGAATTGTTTGTCTTATTTCACTATTTTGGTAGGGGATACCGATTCTTTGTGGTTCTGACGAACTGTAGAAAATGGATATCCATAATTATTTATATTATATAATGAGTCAATGAACTAAAATTAAAGACTCCAGTGGCTAACTATTTAGAGTCTTGCAATCTCTGACTTGCAAAGCGATTTTTTTATCATGGGTGCATACGTGATATGGAAATTTTAGGAAATACTACTAAGCCCTCCCTAGGGTCCTTACAGATACCAATTTTGCATGCAGATGATGAAAATTAGACCATAATGATATTCAAAACAACTAACATTTTCATGTTTTGAGTAAAAATTTCCATTGACTTCTCATGGATAGTACAATTTTATGGTGTTAGCATTTATAAGATCTCTTAATTTTAGACTATCTATTTGGGACAAAATTAAAGCCCCTCTTAGTAACACCTGCTTCACAACATACGGGCCTCCATAGTTAGGAGGAAATTTTCCTTTAGAGTTTTGTGCATTGGGGAGAGGCTTTCTCAACACCATATCACCTTCTTTGAAGTTTTGGGGTTATACTCTTTTATTAAAAGCCTGGGCTATTCTGATTATGACATAGGGCTATCAATCTCCTCTCATCAATCAAATTTAACTACTCGATGCATTTCTTTACCCAATCGGCTTCGTCTAAATAGGTTTCTAATAGTACTTTAAGTGATGGGATCTTAATCTCTACTAGTAACACCACTTTAGTACTGTATACTAAAGAGTAGGGTGATGCCCCAATTGATGTTTTGATAAAAGTCTGATCGGCCATAAGTACGAATGGCAACATCTCATGCCAGTCCTTATATGTAATAGCCATTTTTTTTATGATTCCTTTGAGGTTTTTGTTGGTTACTTCAATGGCTCCATTCATTTGGGGTCAATAAGGAGTCGAGTTCCTATGAATGATCCTAAACTGTCGGCACAACTTTAACATAAGCTTATTGTTGAGATTGGTGCCATTATCAGTAATGATCATTTCTGGAGTCCTATATTGGGCCAAGATATCTCTCTTGATGAATTTAACTATGACCCCTTTAGTAACACTTGTGTAAGGTGAGGCCTCAACCCATTTGATGAAGTAGTCAATGGCGACCAGTATAAAGCAATGCTCATTTGATGCTTTTGGAGTAATTGGCCCGATGATATCTATTCCCCACATTGAAAAAGGCTATGGCATTGAGAGTGTGTGTAGTTCTTAAGGCAAGGCGTTTATCTTATTTGCACAAACTTGGCATAGGTGACAATGCTCGACGTGTTTGATGCAATCGCTTTCCATTATTGACTAATAATACCCTAGCCTCATGATTTTCTTAGCCAGCATGTAACCATTCATGTGAGAGCCACATACACCTTCATTTACTTCTTTCATCAACATCTTAATCTCCTTGCTATCCACACATCTTAAAAGTGTATTGTCAAAAGAGTGTTGGTATAAAGTGGAATGAGTTATTAAGAATTGAGTAGCTAATCTCCTAACCATTCTTTTGTCCTTTTTTTTTAGGTTCTTCAGAGTATGTGCCTTGTTGTAGGAACATTTTAACATCATGGTACCATGGCTTTTGGTCATCTATACCCTTAATTTCTAGATAGAAGATAGGCATATCTTTAGTTTCAATAGTGAGGGGCTGAATCTCAACTTTACCAAATGTTTAGACCATAGATACTAAAGTGGCTAAGGCATCCATAAATTGTTTGTAAGTCCTTGGTACATGACTGAAAGATATTTCTTTAAATGTCTCCATTGATTCAATCAAGTGCTGGTGATAATGTACCAGTTTAGAATCTTTCATCTTATCTTCTACTTGAGCTTGGCGATAAAGAGTGAAGAGTCTCCATGCACTTCTAATTCTTGGATATCTTTATCTAAGGCTATTTTGAGTCCCATGATGTATGCTTCATATTTAGCGATATTATTGGTGTATGGGAAAACGAGCCTTACAGCCATAGAGTATTGAGTAACTTTAGGGGATATCAGTATTGCCCCAATTTTGCACCTAGATACGTTGGTTGCCCCATTGAAGAACATCTTTCATTTCAATGGTTCATCATCTTCACCTTTATTAGAACTTCCTCTAGCTATTGAGATATTTTCATAGGGGAAACTGACTTGTACCTCTTGAGGGGTATTATCGGAGGGATTTTCTACTAATTGATCTATCAAAGCTTGCCCTTTGATTAAATTCTGGTTCACATATGTAATGTCAAACTTTGATAGTAACATTTGCTACTATAAGATTCTGCCAATTAGGGCCGTTTTGTCTGCTAAGTACTTTAAGGGGTCGTGTTGAGTCAATAATTCAACCTAGTAATAGAGTGTGTATTGTTTGAACCAATGCATTACCTATTTATGTTCCCCTTTAGTAAATTTCTTGCTTAAGTAATACATAACCCATTCGTTTCCTTCCTCATCTTTCTGGCTAAGCATACATCCCATGGATTCCAATAATATTGTCAATTATAGAAATAAAGGCTTCCTAGGTTTTGGAGCTGTTAATATTAGAGGGTTTATGAGGTACTCTTTGATCGTTGTGAACACTTGCTCGCATTTTTCGTCCCAGTTTATCTTGGCGTTCTTTTTCAATAATTTAAGCAAGGGATGACACTTGTCTGTGAGTTGAGATATGAACCGGGTTATATAATTTAAATGGCCTAACAAACCTCTGATTTCTTTGAGGTACGTAGAGGGGGCAAGTTAACTATTGCCTTGACTTTGTCAAGGTCCACTTCAATGCCTCTTTAGCTGATTATAAAACTCAATAATTTCCTTGAAGTTACTCCTAAGGTACACTTCTTTAGGTTGAGATTCAACTAGAATTTTCTCAACCTTTGAAACAATCTCCTAAAATTATCTATATGATTTTCTCTTTCCTTAGACTTTGCAATCATATCATCAACATATACTTCAACTTCTTTGTGCATCATGTCTTGAAAGATTGCTACTATAGCCCTTTAATAAGTTGCCCTGGCATTTTTGAGTCTGAAAAGCATTACTTTGTAGCAAAATGTAACCCAAGTTATGATAAATATTGTTTTAGCTTTATCTTCCTCAAACATTCGAATCTAATTGTATCCGACAAACCCATCCATGAATGAGAAAAGATGGCTTTCGACTATGTTATTGACCAAGACATCAATATGGGGTAAAGGGAAATTATCTTTAGGGGTTGCTTGATTAAGATCTCGAAAATCCATGCACACTTTGAATTTTCCATTCTCCTTTGTCATGGGCATAATGTTAGCTACCTACTCAAGATAATCAGATACCTCATTAAAATCGACCTCTAGTAACTTTCTGACTTCTTCCAAAATTTTCAACAGGACATCTGGTTAAAACCTTCTTAACTTCTATTTCTTAGGTTTGATATCATCTCGTGTAGGTAAGTGATGGATCTAATCTAAGCATATCTTCATAAGACCATGCAAACACATCTTGGTATTTAGATGGTAGTGTAGTCATTTCAGCCTTTTGTTCTTCTTTCAAATTCCCTCTAATTTTCAATGTTTTGGTGTTGTCATCAATCCCAACATTAATTGTCTCAATTGGCTCATCAATGGAAATTCTACTCATTTTGTATCTTTGCCAGTTTTCTTGCATGTTACTATGGTCATTGACACACTCTTGATGACTAACCCAATAGGGTTGAAGGTGATATCAATATTTTTATCACCTATCTAAGTGAGGTATCTATAGCCTTTTTTCAAAGCATTGGATTTGGGAAAAAGAAAAGTGTGCAAAGGAAAGAGTATAAGTAAGGAAGAAGTGAAGAGAAAGGAGACTGGTTCTTATTTAGAAGAAATTCTTTTGAGTTCAATATTGTAGAATAAAGGTAATTATTACAAAACTTTGTAAAATACTAGACCGTGATTCATCCTTTACCCTAGAGAAGACTTATTGCTATCCAAAGGGATGGAGAACCAATTATTTAAGTGTTTAGACTGATTAGCTAAACTAACTATTTTATTTCTACTGGAGGTGTCCTCTTTAGCAGGATCTAAATTCAGGACATTGGCTCGGATGAAAGTTTTTGACAATGGAGGGAAGGTCATCGGGGTGTAATACATTATGTCACCTTTTCTACCCTTCGCTTGCATTTTTTTGCAACTCTTCGATCAGAGTTGGGATGAAGCCTAGCCTATAGGTACCAAATTGGCCTTCTTTGAATTTCAACCTCTCCTTTTTGTCCTGATCAATGATCATGCACACCTCTTCAAAATTTTGGAGCCCAAAGTCCTCTTGCTCTTCAGTACCAATATAGAGTATGGTTGTTTCATTATATATTTCGTAATCTTAGTCACCCAGAATTGTTATGACCTAGCCATTGGAGATGAACTTAACCTTTTGATGAAAACCAGAAGGTATGGCCCTTATTGAATTTATCCAAGGTCTTCCCAGTAGCAAGTTGAAGGTCCTTAGGATGTCTAAAACTTAGAATCAAATGTTGGATGTTCGTAGGCCAATATCAACTGGTAAGTCGATCTCCCTTATAATTGCTCTTTTGGATCCATCAAAAGCCCTAATGGTTGTTGAGTTTGGTTTAATTACAATCATATCAATGCCTAATAAATCCAGGGTAGCAAGAGGGCAAACATTCAACGATGAGTTGTTGTTGATGAGAGCTCTTGCTGTGATAATGTTGTTCACCCTTACTATTATGAAGAGGGGCTTAGTGTGTTGATGACCGTCTTTGTCTAGTTTCTCAGTAAAGAAAGAAATTTGATCCATAGTAAGGATACAGTTAGTGATAAACCCTATTTTTTTAGTAGGTATTTCATGAGGGACTTTAACCTCCCTTAAAGTTCTAAATAAAGCTTCCCAATGCGGTTCTGATGCCATCAATAAACTCATGAGGGATATTTATGCTAGAGTCTTAGTGAGTTGATCCATTACTTTACACTTGTTAGACTTGATTATCTTGGTAAAGGTAGACAATCTTTCTTTATATTCAGCTGGTTCATTGCTTGGCCTTTCTAAGATAGCCTTCTCTTTCAATTCTTCTATAGATCGTAAATTCTATTAGAGCGGGTAATCCCTCATACAAGTGAGCTTGATTGCTCTCGATTTATTGCTTAGTAGTTAAGTGGGGCAGTTCTATAATTTTCAAGGGCTACAAGCACATGGAAGGTGTACCTTTTGGTTTGTGAAATTCACTTCTCTTTTTGTTTGTAAAATCTATAGACCTTAGGCTCTCAATTGGAACTAATCATGTCAATGGCGGGATATAAGTTGTCAAATATCATATTGATGATAGGCCTATGGTTAGGCAAGAGGTTGTTGTTGATGTTTGGAACTAGAGCCTCTATGAAGTCCAGTTAGACTATGCCTTTGTCAGTTAAATCTTGAATTTTATTTCTTAATCTCCAACATGAGTCAATTAAATGGCTTACTTGCCCCAAATGATATTGACATTTAGCTTTAGGATAAAAAAACTTTGGTTTATATCTTTTGCTGGGAAGCTCAAAATGGATCAAATTATCTCTTTTCAAATTTTCAAGAACTTGGTTAAGGGGAATCAGTATCTTAGTGAACTGTCTTGGAACCCTACTAGCTTCTAGTTGACTTCGGAATTGTTGTTGCATTGGTAGAGGATTTGTTTTGAAGGAGACCTAGGTATAAGGCCTGGTGTTTGAATTTACCATACTAATAGTTGCTTCTTTGGTCTTACTCGTAGTAGGCTTTACAGAAGGTAATCTTTTATCTAATGGCTTCTGTAATTTACCGAAAGTGACAACACTTTCAATCCAACATCTAACAGCTATTACCTTTGCGAAACTAGAGGAGGCTTTCCTAATCAGATGAGAAAAGTAAGGTTTTTCAAGAGTATTAATAAAAGTTAAAGTTAACTCTTTCTCAGTCATGGGGGTGGATACCCGTGTGATTAAGGACCTCCACCTTTGGGCATACTCCTTAAATGACTCATTATGCTTTTTTTGCATGCAACCAAGTCTGTCTTGGTTGGTGCCACTTCAACATTGAATTTGTATTACTTAAGAATTGCCCTAGTTAGCTTTTCCCATGTGTTCACTTGATTCAGATCCAATTGGGTATACTAGGTCAAAGTAGGGTTAGTTAGGTTCTCCTAAAAAGTTTAGACCAAGAACTAGTCATATTACACATGCTTACTCATCTTGCATACATACAGCTGAGTGTGTAGTTTAGGGCATCTAGTCCCATCGTACTTTTCAAAGTCAGGTATTTTGAATTTTTCTAGGAAACTTCCATAGTCATAAGAAAAAAAATCTACTATACTAGCCTGGTCGAATCCATCATACCCTTCAAGCATTTTCATTTTCTCAGTGATTTGTGATTTATTGGGTCCATCACCTCTTAAGCTCTTTCAATCTATCATGATCAGCTTCAAGCTTTGGATTGACAGGAAATGAGTAAGTGTTCAACTCGAAAGTTGGGTTAACCTTCGGAAAGATCCCTTCTGTCTCAAAGGATTTGAAGGACTAGTTAACTTTAGAGTAGGCTTCTTTTGCTTTGAGGGGTGGGGCTTTAGCGCTCTTTTTATATCGGGCATTAGAGCTTTCTTCGTTTGATGGAGCTGTAGACCTAAGCAAGGTGATGTTGTTAACAAGGAAGCTCAGTTGATCAGCAATCTTCCCCACTATTTACTCCAAAGAATGGAATCTCAGCTTGGTGGGATCAATGATTTTGGGTTTATTAATGTTGATGTTGTCATTCCCTTGGTTGGCCATTCTCCTTTGTGAGCGAGTTTTGATAGGACTTCTTTAGAAGGTTTGATGCTTAGGAGCTATCTTGGCGACCTGTTTAAGATCACTTCTCAACAAGTTAGCACATGAATATTTTTAAAAGGGACAAATGAGAAACTAAGAAATGCATGGCATACAGATGCTAAGAGATATAATCGACTAATAACCAGCAAGATAGTAATTTTTATTATTTTTGTAGCTTTTGAAGTTCCCTTTTACATTATTCAAAAAAGAAAATACATTTGTTTTTTAAGAGGAGTATTCCTATCTCTAAATGTTCTTCTAGCACTTAGCAAGCGTTCCCCTTTTCTGCTTATTGGACCTTGCTGGTGCTCCCTTCATCTTTCTTGAGTTAGCCACTTCTATTTCTTCAAGTTCTTTGAGCCTCTTCTAGGTCATCTTCAATTGATGTACCAAGGCTCGAGAACGTTGTCCTACTTTTCATAGATTATTTCTACACGGGCTTATACCTAGACCATGTAGGTCTTGATTTCAAGATCTGGTTCAAATGGTGTAGGTTGGATGACCTCTGGTGCTCGATATTAGATCTCCCCTACCTTACGGAGCTAATCGTAAAAATATTTTTTGGCAACCCAGTGCTTGTCCATTTCTCTTAGCTATTCTCCTAAATCAACATTTAGGTTGATAGTCCTTGTTTCCCATAACTGTTTGATTCCCCCAAGTTTGGACATCTTCTGTGATAGTGGAATCTGAAGGTCCTCATAATCCAAAGTCATGATATCCAATGGGGGCCTATAGACTAGCTTAAATACCTTTAAATTGCCTGATCATATTTTTAGGGTAATAGCATGCGCATAATTTCATCCTAATTAGGGGTATAGCTTGATAATTTTTGCAGACTAGGATTACCCTTTTGAAGTTGCTCTATCTTGCTATCCATAAGATATCAATGACTTGAAAATTTCTTAACACTTCTACTTAGCAATAAGTGGATTTTCCTTCCAAGAGATGGACCTTATTGACAAAAGAATCTATCAAATCAATATTATGAGCAAATTCTCCTCGGATTAGATCAAGCCCATAACATTTCATGTAGCTCATAAACCATACTATTAGTAGTGCTATGTTGGTCTTTAGTAAGCCATCGTTCTTTTCTATCAAAATATTGAGGCTTCTAAATTGTTCCGCAAGGAGAGTCAGGACATATGATTTGCTTATAAAAAACTAGCCTACTAACTTAGTGACCCTATAATAGATGAGGAACTTTTCGTTAGGGAGGGTCCCAAATGTAACTAGGATAAAGGTTTTTATTTTGTTTTGTCCCCAATCTTTGAGATTACCACAGAAGATGCCCATTGGTTGGATTTAGGCTTAATGGCAAATTAAGCTTTTAAGTCTTCCAGTTTGATGCAATTCCCGTTACAGCTTCTAAGGGCTTTGCTCACTTTAGTTTTTCTGATACCTATGAATCTTGAAAAGGCATTTACAGGGTCCACTTCCAAATTTGGGGTGTGTATATTTTCTATTGAAGGGGCTTGAAGTAATTGGGTGTATTTTTCAAGTGTTAGGATAATCAGGTAAAGCCCAACACGAAAAGCCACTTCTTTGGGTTCCCAAAAGTTGGTCAAGGCCCTAATCAAATTAATTTCTATTTTTACTTTAGGAACGATAGAATGGGCCTGATCTTGCTGATGATGGTCTCTTATTCCCTTAGATTGAAGTGTCGAAGCTATTAGTCTAAGATAGGCTTGGGGTTGATGGGCTTGCCAATGAACTTTTCCTTGAAGTAGACGGAGTTGGATGAATAGGTCATTTCTTCAGCTGAATTACAAAAGAAAATATACATTACAAGACTGACCGACTGTAATTTACAATGACAAAACCTATTCTTAGCAATTCTATATTTACAATATGTCAAAATTATAAGGGAAATCGAGGAAACTCTAAGCCATTATATATTTTTATTCCCATCTTGCTTGATCATTCATCGATTTTGGATGTTGTGAATGCATAAAGGGTTGGTTCTACAGGTCCTTAAGCTTGTGTAACCTCACTTGTTAAACAACACTTTCATTGGTCATATCAAGCTTAAGTTGGATAGCCTAATCAACCTTGAGTAGTAGTTACACCACAACATCTAAAGCTTATACAATAGCCCCCCATCTTAAGTTCCTAATATAGTTTGGGTTTGACTATTTCTACCATACATTTGTAAAATAAATCCCTCTCCCCCAAATGGCAAAATAAACAAGACCTACAAAAAATGTTAGTTATGGTATAATAATGAATTAAAAAATAAGTAAATGAATTACAGTCAGTAAAGTGATTTTTAGAGATTAATTTTAATTTCGGAAAGTTGAATGGCTAACCCTCTTAACTTGTCCCTTATAGAGTTGCCAAGCTATTGAGCTTGGTTTCTTCCTTCCAATTCTTTTTAAATTAAGTTTTCTTTAAATCGATCAATATTAAACCCTAACCATTTAATACTGACCCTTGACTAGAGTTTAAAGAAAACCAGTTTTTTAATATCTTGAAAACACTTTGGAGTTGCCACTCAACTAGAGTCAAGAAAAAGAGTCGAGTTACAATCAATTAGGTTAATTGGTTATAACTTAGTTATTGCTTTAGTGATAAAAACCGATTTATAAAAAATGGTTTTAAAACTAGAGATCTGTTAAGATTTTTAAATCCTTATGAGTACTATTAACTTTTTAAATATAATTTTAATCTAAAAAATCACCTTTCAATTCTATAAAATAGAACTCAATTATTGGTTAATTAAATTGGACAACTAAGAGTAATCTAAACTAAGAAAGAAAAAAATAGGTTTTTTTTTTTTTATTTTTTATCATCACCCCGTATGTGCCTATATATCCATTATTTGGGATTAGACGTACATGGTTTTTTTCTTTTTTTGTTGTAAAACTCTTAGTGGGTTAGGTTTGTTTTAATTTGAAAATACGTCGGATTTACTTTTTTAATCCAGTTTGGTTTATTTAAGGAAGTTTCTAAATTTTGTTTTTGGAAAATTCTAAAGTGCCCTAATTTGAAAGATTCCATTTATTTTTATTTATTTATGAAAACCCTGATTTTTCTAAATGCCAAAATGATTTTTATTCACTAATCTATTTATTTCTTATTTATTTATTTCTTATTTGTTTTTTTATCTATTCCTATAAATACATAAATAAAATAGGCTACTCTTTTCTTTTTCTTCTTTTTTTTGTTTTTTTTTTTTTTTTGTTGTTGTTTACATTTACATTCACAATAACTATAAATGAATAAATAAATAAAAAAAAGAGAGGTCGAACCAAGAAGGGAAATGGACCAAGTGAGGAGTACAAGTTGGACTTCATTGATCGGGTTAGGCGAGTAGGTTGGTTTGTGGGTTGTGAGTCAAGCTAATGAAGAGGAAACATTTTTGCCTTGTCTTAGGTTGCTTCAAGTGGCTCAGAGGGGAATTTTAAGTAGGAAAGTGCACTTTGGTGTGTTTCTTATTGATGAACATGGGTGTAGGAGCAATGCCTTGGCCTTTAGTGGTGGTTTGATGGGTTTTCAAAGTAGCGGTTGATGGTGGTCTTTAGGTCCTCAGCATAGTGGTTGCTAAGGTTAGTTAAACATTAGGTCTTAAGTTATTGATGATGTTGGAGCTAATAGAGGTAGTGGATTTACTCGAAAACCACTGTAGGGTGGTGATTTTTAGAGAGAGAAAGGGAAGCTCGCAGGCTAAAGAGAAAACTTAGATTTGAATTTGTAGGGAGTGTTTTTGATCAATCTTGCTACTTGGAATGCTTCCCAAGCTCCCTCTTGTAGATTTTGAAGCATTGGTTTTGAATGGGAAAGTCAAGAAATGGATTAATTGCAAAAATTTGATTTAATGGGTTTTTACTACATTTGATTCAAAATCATTGCATTTTGATTAGATGTTGCTAAAGAAATGGTTGAATGATGTTCCTAGACTTTCATTCTTTCCCAAAACAACCTTTAGAAGCTTTGATTGCCATTAAATGAGCTTGAATCCAGCAAAAACAATATTTGCACATTTATATTTTTTCCTTATTTTCAATCTTCATTTTGACTCCTCAAATGACTAAATGTAGATGAGAAATGGATACCAATTTGTAGCATCCTAAGTCTTCTTTTCATTCTCTCATTCAATTTGATAAAATCTTGCTGAAAAGTGTGTTTAAACCGGGTCTTAAAGCATGGTTCGCATTGTTTTTTTTTTTTCCTTTTCTTTTCATCTTATTCAAGTTTGAAATAAGGACAACAATGGCATCCTTATTGGTGTTAGCCAATAGAGGACCAATACGTAGTAAATGTAGAAAAAAAGTGAAAAATAAAAATGAGAGTCACACATTGCTGTATATGCAATATTTGAACTTAGGTCTTCGGCTATGTATGGATGTTCCTTTGCTAGCTAGGCTGGCTCTAATCCTAAGCAAGTGCTGTACGGAATTAATTATGACAATTAAATCTATATTATAACTATATAGATTTAAAATTACAAATTCGGTTCAAGCCAAATCGAACCCCCTATTGATTGGTTCCCAACAAATTAAAAACATTAATATTAGGACCCAAAACTCTATTATGCTAATATTCAAAACAAACACGATTTAATAGATTTTCAAGTCTAGTTTGTATTTTATTCAGTTAATTCAAAATTAATTCATTTATAAAATAATCAATTTAAATCCAATTAAGACCTCATTTGAGGCCATAATTAGTTTAAATTGACTATCTTTAAAAAAAAAAAGAATTAACTCGAATTTTTTATCAAAATATTAGGTATTTCTAAAAAAAAATCCCATATTTTCAAATATAGCTTGAAAATCGATCAAATCACATATGTATAATTGACTTTTAAGTGCTCTTAGGTCTTGAAACCTTAAACGACTCACTAAAAGGACCTAATGACCCTTATTTTCTAAATACTACTTCTTCTTTCTCTTTTCTTGTTTTCTTTTTTTCATTTTTCAATAAATTTTCTATTTTGTTGAATTTTTCGAAATTTTCTCATTTTTTGACTTTTCTAAATTTTCTATTTTTTTGTATTTTTCCTAATTTTAGACCCTTTGTCTTATTCTAAAAATTTTGAAAAAATAAAAATGAAGAGTAAAAAAGGGGTGTTTACAGGGAATATTCTTAAGAACTATGAAGCTACTAGTCTTAGAGGAAAATTTCGAGGGTAAATTCTTTGAAATTGTGAAGCTAGTTGAATTTAGAAGATAGCTTCGAGGGTCTTTCATTAAGAAGTTCAATTTCTTGTATACTCCACAACTCATTCAGAAGATAACGCAAAGAGAGTATTTAGGGTAATTATAGATATGTAAACCTTTAGAAGGTGTTTATTGAAAATCTTAGGTATTTACTAACCTTAGTGATTAACTTAGAGGTTAAATCTACTATGAACTTTAACGCCCTTATAGTTTAGACAGTAGCACAAAAGCTTCTCCAATTAAATACTTCGAGGGTATCTTGACTTAGGGAATAGCTTCAAAGGTAATAAAGGTAAAATAAACTTATAGCACCATTCTAAACTTCTAATATTTAGGGCATAGGATAATAAACTAACGACTAAGCAACTTAATTCCAAGGTCACTAAACTCGTAATTCTACTTAGAATCGCTAAAAGGTTTATGGAATTAGAATGTAAAATTGAAATGTAGAAAAGTAAGTTTCTATAACCTATGTAAAATAGTCTTTAAAAAACTATAAATTTGCTTAAAATAGTTATAAAAAACTTGAATTACATAATGGAAATAGAGAAATGAAGAAACTTGGTTCTTTTTCTATGAAAAGTTCTTAATCTATAATCTAATATTTATGGAATGAAGATATGTAAGGTTGAAACTAATTATTTTTTTCCATAATTTTCTCTAAAAAAGGCATTAAATTAAAGAAAACCAAATGTTTCAACTTATTTTGAGTTGTTAATGGTATAAAACTAAATATATGGTTTTTCTTTAAACTTTGCTATTTAAGTTAGAACGTGGATGAAGGCTATGAATATCAAAGAAGAGACTATGAGAGAGAGAAAGAGAAAAAAAAAATTGGAATAGAATAAGGAAGATGATTTAATGCCTTAACTGTTGATAAGATAATAGAAGCCTAGTTGTATCCCTTTTCTTATTTTTTCCCATTCAACTCATATATTTAGAATCATAAACTCAATTAAAAACGTAAGTGTCAATCGAGCTTGATATGTAAAATCGGTTAAAAATATAAGTTTTTATAAGAAATTGATTTTATATATGATTTAACTTGAAAGAGTATCCTAAAAACCTTGTAGATCACATGGGTAGAATTGCGATTTGACAAATATGCTTCAAAATTTCTATGTAGAATAAAGTACTGCATCATGATAAATATTGAGGGATTACTAATAAGGACAAGTCAATAAGCTTAGTTAATGAGCAAATGAGTTACATGTAAGTGGGATCAGTGCTTCGTCGCAATTTGAAGTATTGTTAAGAATAATTGGAGGCCTTAGTATATGTCTTGCTTGTGATTGAAAGTTAGTTGCCTATGTGTATGTAAAGTGTGTACTTAAATATGGTTGTGCTATTTGGAGTACTGGACCTTATCTATTGATTGCATTATGATGTTGCTTGCTTCTAGACTGTCTGAAATTGCTTAATCACCCTCAAAGCTATCTAACTCAAATTCGACCTAACTTTTGACCAAACATACATTATAACTAGTTAGGAGAATGACTAGGATTCTTAGGCCAAACATGGACTCCTTAATGAGGATAGCTAAAATGGTCTTCTCCCTAACTTTTTGTTGACTTAAGTGGTAGGAGAGGAGGTCATAGAAAAGTTAAGGACTATAGTTCTAAGTGAAGTCTTAGGCGAAGTGTGTTCCATATTACACAAGCCCTAGTTTGGTTACGATCCATGAAGTACATAGTGTTAAACTTCTCAACCTGGATTAGAGTGAGCGTAATTTCTCTAATCTTATGACAAATCGGATAATGTTGTGCAATGGTGCCTACATGTACATGCATGGCATCTAATTAAACTTGCTTGAAAACTCTGGTTACTTTATGTTGGATATGTGCTAGTGTCACCATCCTTTTACTGAGCAAGTTGTTACTCTTTCCCTTATAGCTGTTTTGTAGGTTTCTAATAAAGTCACCAGCACTTCTCCAAGTCTTAGAAGATGAGAGTATAGGGTCGAAGAGTGAAATTTAAGACTAATTGATTGGATTTCTCTCTCTTTTTTTTATCGATTATACTAATATTTAAGAAAATTAATAAGATCTCCTTGGGAGGCCCCCTAGTTTTTAGTTAAGGAGATTTAGTCTATGCTCTATAAACTTATGGATTTTAATGAAACTTTAGTGGTCACTTTATTTTTTTGAAACAATGTATTCATTGAAACTTTTTATTAACTTGATTTTTCTCTAACATTTAAGATAGAAAATCATTTTCAAAAGTTATTTTGAAAAGTTACAACATAGGTTGATATCTATCAGATACTGAGTTGGATGCTTCTAAGTAATAAACTGGTGAATGCCTTATGTAAACTATACCTAAGTTAGTGGCTTAGGTGGCTAGCTTCTAGCTTAGGTTTGTTTATACTATAAGGCTGTTATGACTCCTTAATTTAGGGCATGACATTAGTTAAAGAGGACTTCCTTGCACTTTTGGCATAGATTTCACTCTCAACTACAATTCCATAAATTTTGGTTCATCTTATAAGCAATATGCTTTGATCAATCTATGAGGTCTTTTTCGAATTGCAATATAATAAAGGCTTGGTCATTAGTTTAAACAAATGGATAATATTGTATAGGCATTTTTGAAAGAATTCATTTATCTAACCTGAGTTTGCAACTTAAGAACCCTTTAGGAAAAACTACAACTATGCTTGCCTTAGTTTCAAAAGTGACTTATACTAAGGATAAGTTGTTTCATTTAATTAGAAGGGCCTTTAAGGAGGGGTAGAATTGTGGGTAGACCTTAATTTGCAAGAGGAGTGGATTTTGGGAGTCTTGATTCATACTCGTGTTATTTCAGAGTTAAGGGTTCTTATTTCGAAGGATGGGACTTACTTTAAAAATAGTTTTCTTCCCTTCTTTTGGCTTGTAGCTTAAAATGTATGTGGTTTGTATATAGTGTTTAGGGTATAGGCATTTCTTCATTTTAAAGAAAATAAGTTATTGATGGTAACAATTACTTTTGAATTGATGTGACTAAAGTAAACACAAATTAGCTTTTAACCTTTTCTTTTGATTAATGCCCTTAACCTCCTATTTGCCCTATTGTAGGGTGGTTATTGGCAGGGTTTGATTTTTAAAATGATTCATGCAAAAGGCTCAATTGGGTTAACCAGGGATTTTGTGTTTAAGATATTGAAAATGAATACCTAACTTCATTTTAATTGGTGTATCAAATTTAAGATGGAAATCCTTTAAGAAATGAGTCCAATAGCCTCACATTAATGACAAGCAACTCTCAAACTGTTTTTTAGGGTTAGTGTTTAGGATAAGGTTTGTCTCTTTTCATTTTAAACCATTCAAATAATGAGAAAAAAACAACTTATTCAAGCTCTTGAATAATTTGAAAAATTTGCCCCATTCATTAGTTTATTCAAATATGAACTTCTTATTTTCAAAGATCTTAACAAATTCAACAATACAAAGAAAAGCTAGCCTTTATGAAGAACTGTTGGAGCCCTTCAACACTTTAGTTTAAATTAGAATCTAGATACACTAACCCTGTATCAATTAGATCTTGAATCTTATTTTTCAACCTCCAACAGTTATTTGTGGAGTGACCCTCATATCCCACATGATGATTACATTATGCTTGTAGATTTCCATTCTAAGGCCTGTATCTTAGTTTAAGAGCCTCATAGTCTAGGATATTCACTTCTTTCAATAGATGAAAAATTGAGAGAGAGTTATAGGAATTGGAGTGAAATGCCTTCCCTTAGCCTTTTGGACTTATATAGGCTTTTAGCTACCATTTGGGGTATTAGACTTGGGTTTTATGGCATATTCCCTAAGACTTCTCATATAAATGGTGATCCTTTATGATGATTCTAAGAGCCCTTTCTATTATTTTAGCCCCTCTAATCTTTCGGCCTACAAGGCTTCAATAATTTTAGCCCTTGCCCCCATAATATTTGCAAAGCTAGAGGTTGTGTTCCCTAAATGATGTCCATAATATGGCTTGTCTAGTATGTTGATAAATGCAGATGTCAATTCTTTCTCTAGTAAAGGAGGAATGATTCTAGCTACCATGCCCCTCTACCTTTGTGCATATTCGTTAAAGGACTCATCGTTCTTCTTACTTAATGTACATAGGTCCTAAATTGAGGGGGCTATCTTGGTGTTAAACTTATATTGTTCATAGAAAGCTAAAGCTAATTTCTCCCAAGTGTTTATTTGATTGGGTTCAAGTTGGGCATACGAGGTTAATGTAGGCCCTATCAAACTATCTTGAAATGTTTGTACCATGAGCTGATCATTTTGAACATATCTACCCATCTTGCGAACGCATAATCTAGTATACAACTTTAGGCATCTAGTCCCATCGTGCTTCTCAAAGTCTTATACTTTGAATTTTTCTAGGTAAGCCCTAATATCACATATAGAAAAGTTGGCGATCCTAACCTGCTCAAAACAATCATAACTTCTGTGTGATTTTATTTTCTCGATGATTTGTTTAGTCGATTTCCTTTCCAACTCTTTGATGCTTTCTTGATTCAATCTTGAGTAGACTGACCTTATCTTGATTGGGCAAGCTTAAGTGTTAGGCTCAAAAGATGGATTGATCATTTTAGGAGGATGTGCTTCAATAGATTTCCTATGTCAAGCTTCTGATTGCTCTTCATTTAATGGTATTGTAGCTCGAAGCAGAACTATGATGTCAACTAAGAAATTTATTTGTTAATCCATTATTCCCACAATTTGTTTTAGTGAGTGAATTCTCAACTTAGTAACATAGGAGTCATCGGGGTAGTTATCATTGTTTCCACTATAGGCCATTACTTTTAGGATTACCAGATAAGAATCCATCCCTTTTAACAATTCTTATTTTTTTTTTCATTGCTTCTTCTCTCTCTCTCTCTCTCTATCTATTTTGAAAATCTTTAATTTGAAATAAATCAAACCAATCTTTACAAGAAAAGAAACTATAGTGAGGTACTAGATATTTATAAATTATTTTATAGTGGATAAGGTAGTGGAAATATAAGGAGACATGGACTAAGAAAATGAACCTATGATCTATAATCTATAATCAAAATATTAAAGAAAAATGTTTACAATCTTGTAGGGCTTTAAAAGTTTACCTCTAAGAAATACATTCTAATTTATTTAAAAGAAAAAAAAAGATAATTAGGTTCTAACTAATGAATGGACTTATTTACGAGATTTACTCTAAGAGAGCCATTTATAGTCAAAGGAGTTTGATGAATTTGAGGAGTTAAGGTATAGAATTATTGCTTACATGAATTTGCAACCAATTATAATTTTTACAAAGAGTGAGAAAAATTCTAAAGTTAAAGAATTAGTAACTATTTGAAAAGTAAAAGAAAAAAAATGATCTACATATGTAGCTAATGAAAATTTTCTAACTTGAAAGTTAGTAAGCTTATTCGATTTTAGATTGATGGCAACTACTTAAAAATAAATGTTTTATAGGTAGAATTGATATCCTAGGTAAAACATTTTATCCCCTTAGCTACTAAAACTGAGTAAGAGTGGATAACAAATAATACAATATAGGCAATATCACAACCAAAACGTTTCAATCATAACCAGTAGGTTTAGCTTCACATGTACATTAGCCCAACCATGCATAGCATGCTATACTTATGCACATAGCATGCATCGATACCAATATCCTATGCCCTTTCAATATCCCCATTCAGTTAGTCGACATATGCAAGCATTTAGATACAACTTCTAGGAACGTAGAGACAACAAGAAGCTACCTAGGAGTAAGACCCTCAACTTTGTTTTACCAAATTAGACTATACACTATAGTCTACAAAATCCAAGAGGCAATAAGGAGCTGCTTGAGAGTAAGACTTCTAACTTTGTTTTACTATATTAGACTACACATTGTAGTTTACCAAACCAAATTAGCAAAATAGTCAAGATGCTTAGGCAATAAGAATTTATATGCTTGAAAAAAGTAAGTTCGTAAAGCCATGATTTTTCTTTATTACTTGAAAGCCTCATTTTGAAAATTTTGACTCGTAGGTCTCTTTTTATGTCATGCCATATCATGATATGCAATAACAACTTAAGTATATTATTCAACACAATCAATCTTTAAGTTTTATTTAACTTAGTTATTTGATTCTAGTTTTCGAACTTCCCCTAGTAGAAATCTAGCATCTCACTTAGGGTTTACTTAGGTGAACACTCAAAAGATTAGGTTAGTAATCACTTAGCTTTCCAAGTTAGTACAATCATTCGTAAATACCACATCAACACCTAACATAGTAGTATAGCAGTTTAACCAAAATATAGTTACCATTATTCAAAATTATTACATCAGCATCTACCATAGTAGCATATCAGTTCACCTAAAATATTGCCATATTCAATCAATACAACATAAAATAGCGTACAGTGATATGAGTAGCAATATATCTACTCAAACATGGGTTAGATCTACTTACGTAGGCTTAGTAACAGTACAAAATCCTAAACTTCATGACTTAGTCCCTTCCTTACTTATCACACCTAAGAAAATATAAACATAGTCTCCAAGTAAACTATAGGTCAAACTTAAACTCTTATAAGCTTTCATTATCGTGATTTTAAACTTCATTTGGCTATATTTTACTCATTGTTTCTTCAATTTCAGTAAACTTTACATTATTATAATCATTATTTTGAGTACTATTAATATATCTAAGAAACAAGACTAATTAATATGGTTATATGCCTAAAAAAGCCCTTTCTTACTACCAACTCGACCATATGTTATTGTAACTTTATAATTGACTCTAATAAGTTTTAGTTCTAAACTAAAAATCCTAAAATTCCATATTCCCCAAGTTGGTCAACATCTATCATGTACCCAAAAATACTAATCTTTTACAAATTTAACAAATATCTTACAAGTACTAATTACTATATCATATATTAGGCTAATATATAGGTTTATACTAGGAAAATGCATAATAAATAGTATACAAGACTGATTAATTCTATGAAAAATACTATGAACTCACAAAAATATGTAGTTTAATTATTAACCATCAATTATACTAAACTAGCCATTATCTATTTTAACCAAAATAGCAGTTTTAGCTCGAACTTATGGAAAACTAGGGAAAATAAACAAATTTATGTGTAAGATAAAAACTAAGTGTTCCAAATATCTTTACAAACTTCTAATATCAAAACTTGTAGGGCTCATTACTTAATTTCATCAAAAGCTAATTATTTCAATAATTTGGTAAAATTGATATTTTTATCCAAAATAATTGTAAAAAGTAGTAAACGTACTTAATTTTGAAAATTCTTGTTACCACAATTAAACAAATATATTAAGTGTATACAAAAATTGAGCTTCAAACAACATTATCTAACATTTCTAAAAATTAATTCAATTTTCACCAAAACAAGACATTTTCTTAAGGACCCTATATTTTCACTAATTATTTAACTAAAATAAAATTATTACATTAATCTACACCTAAAATAACCTATGAAAACCAAATCTCATAATTAAATGACAACATTTAATATTTTTAGAAAATTAGGCAAGTTTTGGATGGAAAATTGGTCCACCTAAATCAACTGTCGCACCTTGTTGGAAAGGCTTACTATGTCACCCTCTCTTTAACCCCAATAGACCCCTATAGTAGAATATCAACACCCTATCGAACTAACCTAGACTAGATTGTGCTTTGTTTTGGTCCTATTTTTTCCTTTTATTTTTAAAATTTTTCCCATTCGAATTTGGGTTGCTAAAATGTCTACTATTTGATAGTGGTGGTCTATTTATAGTTTTGGAGTTGGTTAGGTTGATGAATCATCATGCTACATGTGATTTTCTTAGCTTATGTGTCATTTTTGTATTAATCTAATATGCTAGGTGTCATTTTCTTGGGTTTGGGGTTGTTGACTCATGTTTTTAATTTAATCCCATGCTAACACATCATTTAGTGACTCACCAAATTATTTTATAGAATATTTTCCATTATTTCACGTTTATTGACCTTATTTTGATAATTTATTATTATTATTATTATTATTATTATTATTATATGTATATATTTAATACATATAATGTATGTTATATGTAAATACATGTATATAATATATAGTTCAACTTCATTCAATCTTTTTATAAGTTATATAGCTTATTTCTAATATCTCAAATCTCAAACTTTACATTTTCGATTATCATTAGCTTTATCAATAATTTAACATTTTTCTCAAATTGATTCTTTCATATAGCTTATTTTAATAAATTGACTTTATTAAGTTACTTCATCTAACTTTTTTAGCTTTATTGTGAAGTTTAAACTAAAATGTATAACATTGCCTAACACCTTAAATTTAAGGGCTCAAATTTTAGGATTATTGCATTGGCTCGAAATCTTGGGGTGTTGTAGGTTAGGGCTTTATTGAAATTCCATTATTGCAATAAACTTAGAGTTACAAGGAGATTAAATTGTTACATAGGAATGTTATTTATAAGGAATTTCTATGTAGGAATGTTATTTATTAGGAATTTCTATGTTCACAAAAAGGCTTCTAAAATACACAAAATATGAGCAAACTGCAATTTTACAATAGAAAAGTCGTATACAAGGAATTAAATTACATTTGGTAATACTAGAAAAGTATTACAACATTTTCATGGTATAGTGCAATTTCGATAGAGTCCTATCCTTTCATTGGTGGCATGCCCCATCATTATTTATTTGCCAACCTAAAAGTTCATGTATGCAATCAAGGTATGTTCTAAAGTTCTTTAAGCTTTATGACCTCATGCATTTTTTGAATAAATGGTTCATTGGTTTCATCAAAGCTTAAGTGGAATGGCCTCTAATTAACCTCAAGTGGTAACTACACCACTCTACGTGAAGCCTATACAATGGACCTATGTCCTAGGGTCTTGAGACAGCCTAGGTTTGATCATAGTTACCCTCCCTTACCCACCCCCTTAGGAATATCCCAACATGTCGCATGTAAGAGTGAATATACAATAACTTAAAAAAGGACATTTACAAGAGAAGAATCATAAATTAATGTGGTATTTTGAAGATAAATTTAATTTCTGGAAGGTTTAAGTAGCTAGCCCTCTTGCAGTCCCTAGTAGAGTCACCAAGCTATTGAGCTTGAAATTTTTTATTTTCATTTTCCTTAACCTAGTTTATATCGATCCCTATACCCTTTCAATATAAACCTTTAACTAAAAATTGAGGAAAATTTGGTTTCTTTATTTTTTAAAAAACTTTTGGAGTTGCAATCTAATTGGGGTTGAGAAAAAGTTAAGTTGAAACCAATTAGATAGATTGATTCTAATTTAGCTATTGATCTTATGAGAAAATCACTTTTAAAATAAAAATGATTGTGAATAACCGGAGATTTAACATTATTGCATATTGTGCACATTGCTAGAATTGAATAGAAGGATTCTTGTGGAGCAAAAGTTGCATGTTATTTAGCTCAGGATTTCAAGGCATTAATTAATAAAAATTTTGTGATTGATAAAAATTTGTGGTTGAGCTTTGGTGATATGCTACTTCTAAAGTTAGATATATACTTATCCCATTTTGATTTTTTGAGCTTTATAATCTTGAGTAAATAAGTAAATGAAGTTTATCTTTTGTAATTTTCCCTAAAATTTTTAAATTGCTAAGGATATAATTAAGAAAAATATGATAAAAAGTTGGTACGAATCAATCTTAGTCCCTTAGAAGAGCAAAACTCTTTTCCACTATTGATTTGCTAGAAAAAGAAAAGCTAAGAAGAGAAAATTGATATGGATTAACCTTAGTCTCTTAAAAGAATAAGGTTCTTTCTTACTATCAATATGAAAGTTGAAAAGGACTAAATCAGAAAGAGCTGGCTTTGGTGTCACAAAAGAGCAAGGTACTTTCCTACTACTAATAAGCTTTGGTGTTGATTGAATTAAATAGCATATCGGTAAGAATATATGTTAGGGGAATGAATAGATACAACTTGTATTTGCTTTTGATATAGATGCTTAGTAAAGTTAGAAAGAGATTTGTAAACATCTTAGCTAAATGTAAAGGAGTCATGTATGGTTTTTGCCCATTTAAATGAAATGAAACTAATTCTAGAGAGACTTCTATTAAATTGCATGGTTAAAACATTGCCCAATTAAATTGCATTGTCTATTAACTATGTCAATTCGATTTTTTCTTATTCCTAAATAATATTAGTTTGATTTGGAAGATCTTATCTTGATTTTTCTTCAATCCTTACTAAGGATTAATTGATTTTCTTGAGGACAAGCAAATGACTAAGTATGGGGAGATTTAATGAGTGCAATTTTATACTCATTAATTATGCTATATTTCTAAATATTTTGAGTTATTTCAATTTAATTTTGATGAATTTGTTATTGATTTGAATCATTTCCTAATTTTAAGACTCAGGTGTAGTAATAAGTCGAAAAGATGAGAATTTAAGTGATTTCTGAAAGAATATTTACTTATTTTGAAGAATAAGTTAAGAATAGGAAGTTCTAGAGAGAATTCTTCCACCAATTAAACGAAGAGGAAGAGCACGGTTGATCTTCATGTTTGTATTCCTTACCATGAAGCCCATGTCCTTAATTTCCAATCAAAGCTTGAAGAACTTTTGGTGAGGTATAAGACTACAGTCTAACTCCATGGCCATGTTCTCTATCCGTGATCCTCTCATCATTAGATTCAAGATAATTTCTCAAAGAACTATTGCAAAGAGAAGTCTATGTCCAAACTCCATGGTTGTACTTACCTACAAACTTTCCATGATTTAAAAACATTTTCCATTTGAAGATTATTTTATCCAAACAATATAAACAAATGTCAAAAACATATACAAGAGAGAGAGGGGTAACCTATGCTAGGGAGAAGTGTTTTTCTCAGGGTTTTAATCATTTTTATCATGAAGGTTTATATTTTTATTATGTCTATAGTGTAGAGACATTGATATCTAAACTTGTAACCCAAAGGTTACATGTAGTGTACATGGACTGTTCTCACTCTAATGAAATACTTTAGTTCTTATTAATTCAATTATGTGTTTTGTATTACTTAACTCGTTATTCCTAGGCTTTCAACTTAATCACTAGATTTTATGTATTGCAATCGTAAGTTAATACATATATTGATCTGTTGTAATCAAAGAGATTTGTTATATGCTTAGAGATTAGATATAGACTTCTTTTGGAATTGAAAATCTACTTCTTGTTTGTTTGTTGCTAAATTCTTGTTCTTAACACTATTCTAAGGAGTTTTACTTTAGAAGCGATTCAAGTATAATGTAATTAGGATTTGAATTCAATAGAGAAGTATTTCCTATTAAATTAGTGATTGAATTCCTCCAACTAATACAAGCAAGGAATAGATAAAAAAACGCTAGGTTACTACTTGTTAATCTATCAGTGATCAAAGCCTAGATATCACATTTCATGGTTAATTAGGTGTCATTAATTAATTGTATTCAAAATTGTCAATTATTAATTAGTTTTTATTTCACAATTTCTGATCAATCTATCATGACTATTACTAATAATTTTAATTACAGTAATTTAGTGTGAGTGAGTAGATGTTTAGTACTCATAGGATCGATAACCTTGGGATATAGAAGCCCTTTGTACTATTACTTTATAGGTATACTTACCTAAGCAGTATGATATGCACACCATTAGAGGTTTAGCAGAACCAATGAGCTATTCAAATGGATGTGACACAACAAATAAATACATATTACCAAATAACCTATTGGATATGACACATCAATCCAAGTCGAGTAGGTTGCTTGCCACAATCTCAGCTAAAGTGATTGATAATTGCTAAGGGTTTTCTCACCAAGGAGAGGTACTTAAAATGAGAGAATTGAAGTTCAATGTTTCATTAAGGAAGATGACAACAAAGTTGATTAGAATGTCTGTAAAAAGGGGTATTTATACCGATATGGCTAAGGCATCATTACATAAATTGTATTTACTAAAAAGGGAAATATAATAAAAGAAATACATCCATTGTGTTACAAAAAGAAAGAGGTAAAGTCATGATCATGCTGAAAGGTGAAAAGAATATCTTAGCATTAGAGTTGTACAAATTAGGCAGTTGGACACATGTCACTTGGGAGTTGTTCGAAGATACATCACATAACGGGTTCTTATCATTTGAGGATAAGGTTAGAGGGAACTTATACATTGAACAGCTTTACATTCACACTTTAGAAGCTTTGGATTTGAGGAGTAAGATCTTCAAAACAAGTAGGCAATATAGGCTAAGGAACCTAAGATAGGTAAATCTTTAGACTAGAGTGGCATTGAACTTGTCTTAGCTTTGGATTTGGGATCAAATACATAGAGTTTTCTACTAGACCATCTTCCTTGAGTAGTTATGAACTTAAATCAGAAATATTAAAGATGTTAAACACTCAATGCCCTTTGGCTAATTTGAGCTTCTATGCATTGTCATTGATCTTTTAAAGCACATTGATTCCTCAGCTCAAGGCCATAGCTTATTCTTCCTCTTACTTAAAAACCAATCTTTGCTAAGGTGCAACTTTACAAGGTCTCTAAATCAGAACAACTTCTTCTTTCTACATCCTTGACTTCCTTGTTCCAACCTCTCAATAGCTTATGTCAAATGTATAGTGTCCTTATGGTAGATCTATTGCAAAGCTTTAGCTTGGTCTATAGCTTTTGAATCGCCTTGTTTAGATTCTAGTACTATTGTATATTTAAGAGGTGGCTCAAGATTGAAGCCATAGACGAATTCAAATGGGGTCTTGCTTATGGTACATGAACAAATCGATTGTAGTTAAATTTTACTATGGGTAGGTAAGTATCCCAATCAGTTAAATTCCTTCCAATAGTAGCTCAAAGTAAAGAACCTATGCTTCCTTTAACGACCTTTGTTTGCCCATCAATTTGTAGATGGCAAGATGCATTGAAAAGTTGTGTGTTTCCAAGTCCTCGCTATAGGGTCTTCCAAAAATAGCTTAAGAATCTTAGATCATTATTGGTAATAATACTCTGATACTCCATATAGCTTTACAATCTCCTATAAGAAAAGAAAAGAAAAGAAATAGTTGAAGCATCATTAATTTTGTTGCAAGGCATAAAATATGCCATTTTGCTAAACCTGTTAATCATTGCCATAATAGCATCTTTCCTATAGGGCATTCTTGGAAGGCCTGTACCTAATTCAACCCAGGGTTTAGTTGGGATAGGTAGAGGCATTGATGGATTGCCAACCTTTGGACCCTACACTTACACCTATGTTTAAGGCTTATAGTCTCTTACAAGAAGGATATTATCACGATAGCCTACTAAGGACGAACACTTGTATAAGAGTCATGTTTAAATTCTCTAAGGTCCCCACTCGGACATATATTGCTTAGGTCAGACTTTTGTCTAGTCACTTATCACCCAAATGCTAAGGCTAACTTGCTAAGTGCTGATGCTAACTAGCTATATGCCAAGGCCGATTTGACTGAGTGCCAAGCCTTACTTTTCCAACCTACCAAAATGATAAGTGCTAAGGTTGAGTCTGCTACTCGCTAAGCTCTTCTCTTTCGACTTACTTAATAGCAACATCCATTATATGTTTCAATAACTCCAAATACCATTCGTCTACAATAGCTACAGCTTCAATATAGCTCCACTACTATGCCTTAAGATTCCCTAATATGAACCCATTGATAGGTTACTACTTATCTATTACTTTTCTAACATTTATACTATATTACATTTCGTCATTTGTCTTACCTTTTTTTATACATACTAAGAATCTCTTTCTTCATTATCTTTTATGTAATTTTCCATTTTTAAATTGTTTCCCTAAAGGACTTATTATAAATAGTCCTTTTACTATGGCCACAATCATCATATACTTTATACTTAATGAATACTCATGTTCTTGTAAGATATCCCTCTCTAAGTTCATTTTCCTCTATAATCTTATCTAATCTTGCTAAGTAGCTCAAGATTAGTAGTGAATGGACCTTAGAATTGGCTTGTGAGTCATATCAAGCGAAGTGCTAAGTTGT
This sequence comes from Lumnitzera littorea, assembly GCA_024138015.1. Taxonomy (NCBI): domain Eukaryota; kingdom Viridiplantae; phylum Streptophyta; class Magnoliopsida; order Myrtales; family Combretaceae; genus Lumnitzera; species Lumnitzera littorea. The sequence continues at coordinate 71,708,603 of JAMXBB010000009.1, read as the reverse complement.
GTCATGTTCGTTGGTGTGTTACATCCTTTGAGTAGCTTTACGGAAGCTATCGTGTTCATCAACATTTCCATCCTATTTTCTTTGGTATCTCGAAGGACTCATCTAGTTACTATCCCCTATGTTAAGACCTAATGATTACTGAGCTCCAAAGTACATCATATAATCTTAGTATCAAAGATTGGGGTTACAATTGAAAGATTAGTATTGAAGTATTTCTTGTTAGTATGTATTCTATTATACTCCATTTCCCACTTGAAAAACAGAGCAAGCTCTTAAGTCACTGTATGAGTCGAATTGTAGAAGTTACGTGAGAATTTTCTATTAAGTAATAAACCTTTTGCTGATGCTTTGTCATGTTGGCAAACCTTACTGACCACTTTGCAGACAAAATTATTGGGATTTTCACTTTTCATTGCGCAGTATGCTCATAATCCTCATTTTGTTCCTATTATAGAGCATTGTAGAGATGGAGTTACTATTGGAGGCTATTATGTTCGAGATGGCTATCTTTTTAAGGAAAGAAGACTATGCATATTAAACTATTCTACATGTGAGCCATTGGTCAGGAAAGCTCATAGTGGTGGATTATTTGGTTACTCTGGAGAGACTAAGATGGCCAATCTGTTGAAGGAAAATTTTTATTGGCCTAGTTTGGCTAAAGATATCCATGAGGTAGTTGGTGGTTATGAAGTGTGCAAGTGAACTAAGGGGAAAGGAGGGCCCCATGGAGAATATATGCCCCTACCAATACTAACCTTACCTTAGGCTGACCTTAACATAGACTTTGTCTTAGGCTTGCCCTAGATATCTAAGGAAAAGATTATATATTTGTTGTAGTGGATTGCTTCAACAAAATGGCATACTTCATTCTATGCCATTGAACTAATGATACTTTATATATTGCTGATTTATTTCGGTAGAAAGTTATCGACTACATGGAGTGCCAAAGACCATTGTTTTAGATTGGGACACAAAATTCTTAAGCTATATTTGGAAAACTCTATGGAGGAGACTTAGAACCAAACTTGCATTTAGCTTTAATAGCTAGCCTCAAATTGATGGCTAAACTAAAGTAGTAAATATGATGCTAGGTAACTTACTCAAAGCTGTTGTGGAAAAGAACTTAAAGGATTGGGATCAGTGTCTACTAGTTGTGGAGTTTAAATACAATTGAACTGTCCACAACACCACTATAAAGACTCCATTCAAAGTTGTCTATGACCTCAACCCCACTATCCCTCTAAATTTGATCCATACCCCTACAATTACCAAAGAAAGTTAATCTAGAGTTGATCGAGCTAAAGAATCACAGGAGCTACACCAGACTATGACAAGAAAGATCACTGAGTTCAATAAGAGACAATAAGAGATTAGTAGTCAAGGCCACTAATTTGTTTCTTTCAAGCTAGGAGACTTTGTATAGATTCACCTCAACTAAGAAAAATTTGCACACTTAAGATAGAACAAGTCATCTCCTTGAGTTGATGGCCTATTTAAGATTCTAAAGAAGATCAACCACAATGCCTACCAGATTGAGTTGCTCAATGACTATGGTGTTTCCTCTACTTTTAATGTATCTGACTTGATTCCCTACTAGCTAATAGAAGAAGACCCCATAAGTTCCCCACAAGAGCAAGAGCTAGAAACCACTTTAGATTTGAGGATAAATCTTTCCGACCCTTAAGCAGATGATAGAAATCAATCCCCTAGACCAGTCATACATAGCCTAACTAGAGGACACTAAGGACTCACTTGGAGAATACTAGTTCAAAGCCCCATCTAAGACAAGAAATCCTATCTTGAGCTCTATGTTTCCTTTCACTCCCAACTACTGACGTCTGGCCCTAGTTGAAGTTGATTACTTTGTTGTTAATGGCTAATTGAAGTCCAACCTAATCTAGATCAAGTTGACCCTTGACTATAAGCTCCCCCTTTTCTTCATTTCTTCTAACTTGTACTATAATTCAGGATGGCCAGCCACCAAACAATACGTGTCTTATGGCATGGTATTCTAAGAGGACTTTTTACTTTTCCATACAAGATATTTTTTTTTGTCTCTTTTACCCTTTTTAGCACGTTTTATGTATCCTATTTGCAAAATACCCCTTTGTCCTTTTATATGAGTAAACTAACCCTAGTAGGATGGGTAAATAAACCTTTACTAAATGTACGTAAATGATCAATCTTCATTATCAAAATATTCTTTCAAGTTTCTCTTTGAGCAATCCTAGTGTTTTCATTACCCCCCAACTCTTATCTATTCCCTTTAGCATGGAGTAGTGGTGGGTAACTTTATAATTCGGATTGGTGAGCCATATTAAGCGAATTATAGGCTGACTAGCATCGATTGGTGTGTCATATCCAGTTGGTAGTTGCTTGAACCTTTGCTAGCTTTTCTTTTTCCTTCCAATTCGTTAACATTGTAGTGCTCCTTCGTATGTTTAACTAAGGAAATGCATCAAGTTAGCAGACTATAGCAGCTCGGACTCTTTAACCATAGGGTGTAAAGAAAGAACTCACCTTCTCATGCTCTTTAGTCATTGGGCTTGAGTTAGAGGTTTGGTGGCTTGATTCCTATCAAATAATGTTAAAGCTCACTTGAATGTTGCCCAAGCTTGTAGGCCTACTTAGAACCTTAAGCCTTAATACCAAGATGATATGCCTTTGAAGAAGGCTTATTGTAGCATGAATGGGTATGCTAGAGAAAGCCACTAGAGAAAGGTTAAGTAGGGTCTTGGATAGGGAAAGAAACATAAAAAGGGAAAAGGGTTTAAGCCTCATAAGCTACTCATGGATGTGACTCACCACTCAAGTACTTACGAACCACTATGTCATCGAATATGACTTACCGATTTGAGATGATAGCCTACACGATGGCACAATTTTTCTCAAGGTTGCTAAGAGCTTGGGGTTTGTTAACTTTCAATGCAAGAAAGGAAAGGAAACTTATAGAAAACACTTCATTAATGATAATAAGTTTGAATACAACAAATGACATAATAGGGTATTTATATCTAGTTGCACTAGGGTTAAATTAATTGCTAAATTTACTAAAAAGGGTAAGAAATACATGTAAATGCTAATGAAAAGATAGAAGTATCTTCTCATAATCCTTCTAGAAAGAGAAGATTCCACTTGTTAGGTGTTGCGAGTAAACACATGGATACATGTCATTTCTAGAGTGGTTAACATGCTTACTAATAATGTTTTTTTAATGGGTAATGATTAGGTTAGCATTTGAGTAGCTTCTTGTCAACTTAACTTCTTCATGGTAGGATGAGCAACCTAGGTTGGACGTCTCAGATAACTCAAATAGATCGGAACTGGTCAAAGCCATACACCAAACAAATTAGTGATTTATAAGGCCACATAGAGCAGTAGTGTCTTACAAGTTGGAGTAGTTGGGATTATCTTAGCAGTTGAGTATCTAGGTAGTCAACCTTGGTAGGCCTCTTGCCTTAGGTCTAGTTAAGGGTCTATGGTCTTGATTCCCATCAAAACTACCCTAAGCCAATGCAAATGCAGTAACCATAGTAGTCATACAATTTTATTTATTTTTACATAGTACCCAATCAATGCTTGAAGGATACGTATTCTAACATAAAGCAGTAGCTGTCTTCTAGTGAAGATCCTTTCTCTACTACTCCTTTTTTTCCTTAGAATGTATTTGCGTATTTCTTATTTTGATTGTACACTACTAGTCTTTTCAATATTTTTGTAATGTTTCTCTAATTAGTAGGCATAGAAGGGCATTGTAATAGACGACACCCATCATCTGTCACCTTAATCTTTAAATATACCATCCTTCTTGCATGCTTGTGCTTTCAAACCCTCTTTCACTCACATCTAGTTCCCTTTAGGAAGGAATTAGTAAGAGCACCCTCATTTTCCCACTTGTTAATCATATCAAGTAGTCAAAATGAGTCCAATTGTAAACCTTCATGAATCATATCTATTGATACAAACTGCACTAAGGACAGACAAAGTTGGTCCCAAGTGGCAGATCTAAGCTTGTAGAAAGCTTGAAATCAAGGGTGGAGATGCATAAGGATTGAGAAACAAACAAGCAAAACCATGATTTGCTCCAAGGATATGATGCACCTCGGAACTACCGAGGACTCACAGCTCAACTCAATATGATGCATGAGTTGGTTTAATAAGAGTATGTGCCACCTAGCCTTAATTAAGGGTTCGGATAAGAGTGAAGTAAGCAAAGAGGAATACTCATGAAAGAGACAATATAGTATAATCAATATGTATTGTATGATGATGCAGTTATATTTACAATGGGTATTTATACTCGAAATATTAAGGCAACAACTATAAATAGAAATGACTAGAAAGGGTAAAGTCTTAAATAAGTAATGTATAAAGAATGGGAAAGGGCATAAAGTGAAAATCAAGAAAAGCATCCATCTTGTAGGGGGGATATTGTCATATGATCGCTTAGATATGTGGCTGTTAGTTGGTGGGTGAATTTCTAGTTGAAATAGATGAATTGAATGGTCAAGCTGGCGATTACCGAGTAAGACTAGGGGTTTTTTCGAGGTGAGTTCAACTTGGACTTGCTTAGAGCAGTTCATATTTAGGTCAATTGAACTAATGATCAAACGGGTTGAGCTATTATCCAAACTTGTCTCAGGTTGGCGGTTAGAGACTATTGATAAGTATAGAAGGGTTTAACTCAAACAAGGTAGCAGACTAGTAGATTGAAATAGCTTAGAATCATCATGATACAGACTTGTAGATGAACATACGAACCTAATATCACGTGTAACCAAAGGGGTGGGTCTAAGCTGCAAGATGGCTTAAAAGGTAAATGATAGTTGATGGTTAGGTAGGGGGTTTTTGTGTACTGACAAAGGATATGACGCACTAACGCCTTATACGAGCTTCAGTTACACTTGATATGATACACAAGTACGGTTGGAGGTTACTCACCATTAGTCCACGCTCGAATGAGCTAAATAAGAGTAGCTTAAGAGTAAGAGTGACACTTAGCTCAAGAGTGAAAAAGGTTTAGTGTATTCTCTGTATTCTCTTATCATTTTTATAGTATGATGGTATTTATATCATCCCCTTAGGGAAAATCCTAAATTACAAAGAATTACAAAAGAATGGTCCTTATTTGTTAAAAACAAAAGGGAATAATTTACGAGGAAAATATGAAATTGTGCAAAAGAAGGAATGCAGACGTCCTTTGTTAGAAAGGATAATACAGATGTTAGTAAAGGACAATGCATGTGCATTTTTACTATAATTTTGATAGTATTGTGGTTCGAACAGGGGTGAGCCTTTGTTCAAGCCTATTCGGCATTAGAAGGAGCTAGGCTATGGTTGGTTTAGGGTTGACTCACATTAGGTTGGCTTCGGATGGTCAGCTCCTAACATTTCTGCTCAACCTTGGTGCATTAAGGATTGCTACATTCGGATTTGGCACTAGGACTATGGTTTAGTGGAGGGTTCGACTTAGCATGCTAGTTGATCACCTCAACAACATCTTAAAGAGCATGGAGAACAAAGTAGCTTTGTAGATCAAATTGGGGCAAACATTGCTCCTCAGCACTTAGCTTACCCTAGACAACTCGGTAGACCACCTGAGAGAGCCCTCGAGCTTGGGAGCGTATAATCGATCCTTAATCCTTATCATCCTCTCTGGGTTGTTTGAGATTTGGGATCAAATCTAGTTCAGGTCTAGTTTGCTCATCTTCGAAAGTGTAAGGTTGGAGGTCGGCAATGTTGAAACAGTCTAAGACTCTGTATCCTTTAGGTAATTTGATCCTATGGGTGATAGGATTTATCTTTTCAAGCATTCTGAAACGTCTGTTGGCTTTAGGAGATGACTTGGTCTTTGTCAAGTTTGGGAATCATTCCTTGCTAAGGTGTATCCTGACCAAATTGCCTAGTTGAAATTCTCTCTTCTTCTACCCTCGGCTTTGTTTCTCAAGCTTAATAGTAGCTTGACCCAATTGCTCTACAACCTTTTGGTGTATGGCTTTGATGGCCTCAACTCTCTTGATGGCTAGCCAGTCTTTATTAAGCATCGACTAGGGTGTTTGGTCCAATGGCAATTCAGGGTTGAACCTATAGGTGACTTTAAATGTAGACAGGCTTGTGACGTTGTGGGTGGTCCAATTGTAGGAGAATTCGATGATTGGTAGACATAGATCCCAATTGGGCATGTTTCGTCTGATAACGACTTGTAACAAAGTTCCTACAGTTTGGTTGATAACTTCAATATACCCATCGATTTGTAGATGGCAGGATATGTTATATAATAACTTGGTTCCCAGTTGCCTCCAAAGTGTCCTCCAAAAATGGTTCATGAACTTAGGGTCTTGATCAGAAACTATAGTTCTAGGTACATGGTGAAGCTTAATCACCTCCTGCAAGAAAAGAAAAGAAAAGAGATAGTCGAAGCATAGTTAGTCTTGGAATAGGGCATGAAATTTGCCATCTTGCTAAATCAATCCACAACCACCATGATGGAGTCCTTTCCTCAGGACATCCATGATAATCTTAACATGAAGTCCATACTTAGTCGAAGCATAGTTAGTCGAAGCATAGTTAGTCTTGGAATAGGGCATGAAATTTGCCATCTTGCTAAATCGATCCACAACCACCATGATGGAGTCCTTTCCTCAGGACATCCATGATAATCTTAACATGAAGTCCATACTTAGTTTGGACCACGGTTTGGTTGGGATCGGCAAAGGTTGGTAATATCCTTGCTTGGCTTGCTTAACTCTTCGCTTTTTGATAAGTCGTACATCTTTCCAGCGTGGATCAAACATAGCTCTTTATCCTTAGCCAAAAGAATCTAGAGGATAATACCTTATAAGTTCAGCATTGGCCAAAGTGTCTTGTCAATCCCCCTCCATGCGTTGTGCGCACTAGCAGTTCTAGCATTAAATAGGTTAGGATATATAGCCTCCTCTTCTTGAATAAGTATCCATCCTCCTTGTGATAGTCATCCAGCATTTATCCTTCCTCACAACATACATAGATAGGACTAAAGTGTATGTCCTCAGTATACAAATTCTTGATGGTTGAAAAACCAAGTAGCTTCCTCTATAACTCGATTAGGAGGGTATGTCGTCTCGATATGGTGTTGGCCACTACATTGTTCTTTCTGTTCTTATATTTTACGACATAAGAAAAACCTTCCATGAACTCAACCCACTTAACTTGTCTTTGGGACAACTTCAGTTGGCTCTTTAGATATCTTAAGGATTCATGGTTGGTGTAGATCACGTATTCCACGAGTAGCAGGTAGTGTTGTCACACTGTTAGGGCTCGGATTAAGGAGTTGAACTCCTTAACATAGACAGAATAGTTGAGTGTGGCTCCTCGAAGTTTCTCATTGAAGTAAGCAATAGGTTGGCCTTCTTACATCAGCACAACACCTATGCCTAGTCCAGATGCATAATACTTTACCTCAAATACCTTATTGAAGCTTGGTAGAGCTAAGACAGGGGCTATAGTTAGCTTCTCCTTCACGTCATTAAAAATCCTCCTCTCTTTCTCACCCCATTAGATTTCAACATTCTTCTTCGAGATTTCAATGAGCGGGGCCACAATGGTATTAAAATTCTTTATGAATCAGTGATAGAATGATGTTAAGCTATAGAAACTTCTCTTATCGGTAGGACAGGTCGACTTGAGCCATTCTATAATTGCTCTTACCTTCTCTTCATCAACTTAGATGCCACCTCCACTCATAACAAATCCCAAGAAGATCACCTCGAATCAGTAGAAATCACACTTCTTCAGGTTGGTGTAGAGTTGTTCAGCTTGGACTTTTGTAAGCACTTATTGGAGATGCTCTCGATGTGTCTCTAGATCGAGATTGTATATTAGGATATTGTTAAAATAAACCATGACAAACCTTCCTAATAACTCTTGGAGCACGTGATTCATAAGTCGCATGAATGTGCTCGGTGCATTGTATAGCCTAAATGGCATTACAACCCTTTCATACAAACCATGTTATGTCTTGAAGGCAGTCTTCCACTCATTGCCTTCACGCATTCGAATATGAAGGTATCCAGATTTGAATTCGAGAACACTCATGCTCCATGTAACTCATCTAACATGTTATTAAGTTTGGGTATGGGATACTTGTACTTGATGGTGATTCGATTGATGGCTCAGCTATCCACATACATCCTCCAAGACCCATCTTTCTTTAGCACTAATAAGGCCGGTACAACACAGGGGCTTAAGGACTCATAGACGTACCCTTTCTCCATGAGGTTGTCTACTTACCTTTACAGCTCGATAGCCTGTTTAAGGTTCAGCCTATATACAGGCTTGTTTGGTAGGGCGGCTCTTAGCTACAGGTCAATCGCTTGCTCAATACCTTAGATTAAGGCTAAACCCTTCGATAGCTCCTTTGGAAATAGATCAGCAAAGTCCTCTAATAGGATTTCTACCTCAGTTGGTAGCTCTTCCTCCCTAGTTATCATCTTCAAAAGCCTCCCAATAAGTAGATAAGTAGGTCCTTTTAGCTCCATCTCTCTTTTCAGATCAACTCGGGTTAGTACCAAACCCTCCTCCTTCAAGGTGCGGCTAACTTGGGATTGCATGATTTTTACCTACTCGACAGTCATGGGACTCAATTTCACCCTTCTTACTTCGTGCTCCATAAAACATGTGTTCTTCTTACTGTCATACATAACTGCTCGAACAAACATCCATGGTTGTCCACCTAAAATGTGGGACACGATCATGGGCAGCACATCTGTTTATTCACTTGTAGGGCTCCCTTATCACTGAGTTGATGAAGCTTATAAGGCTTCGGGTAGGACATGGTTAGCAATTTCAATTACTGGACCATAAATGTAGAGGCTGCATTGGTGCAGCTCCTACTGTCAACAATCAATGCTCATAGTGATTCATTCACCTTACACCTAATATGAAAGAGATTTTCTCTCTATTTGTCTTTAGGTACAAGACTAACACTCACCATCCTCCTCAATACTAAAGCGGTCGGCATGCAGTTTCCTTCCTTACTGTAGATGACTTCCTCATTGGAGAGCTCGGCTTGTCCGTCCTCTTTCCTTCCTTATTGTCGACCTCTACAGTCGGTGCCTTACCTCTGATCACCATCGTTTGCCTGTTTGGACACTAAGTGGCCATGTGTCCAAATCCTTGGCATTTGAAACACTTGATCTCACTTGTCTTTCTCCCTGAACTTTGGCGCTTCTCAAACTTCCTTGAGGGTTCCTTCTCCTCTACTTGGCTAGTCTGAGCAAGTTGGGTCTTAGTGACCTTACCCGATTTTATTTGTACAGGTTTGCTCAGAACAGGTCAATCATTTCCAAGATGGTTGACTGATGGTCGGAATCTTCCTATTCGGTGCCTTTCTATCCTCCAGGTAGCTTAAATTGCATCATTAAGCGTTTTAACATCTAGGGTTTCCAAGACATCCTTAATCTCATACTTCAATCCACTAATGAATTGAGACACAATTCAGTCTTCTAGCTCTACGACTTCGTATTGGATCATTAGCATCTGGAATTCTTTAACGTAAGCGTCCACACTCCACCCTCCTTGTCTCAGTTCTTGCAGTCTCTTAAAGGCATCCTGTAGATAATAGCTCAGTACAAACCTTCTCTACATAACTCTCTTCATATCATCCTAACTCTTAATCTCTTGTTCTCTTTCCATTCTTCTGGTAGCTTGCAAGTTCTTCTACCATAAGGCAGCATAACTAGTGAATTCCAACACAATAAGTCTAACCTTTGCATTGTCAGGCACATCGTAGCATTCAAAATACTTTTCAATCTTGTTTACTAAATTTAGGTGGTCTTCAGCATCACCACTTCTAGAAAAACTTAGGATACGCATCTTAAGTCCTTTGACTCTAGGGGCTCATACATTTTTTTCCTTAGCCTCATAGTACTCCTCTACTTCGTCAACTTCTTCTACTTCTTCCTCAATCTCTTCAAGTAACCTTCATTTAGCATCCCTACCAACACTTTTAGCTCGAGGTGGGCAAGTTGGGGAATTAACCCGGCCAAAGTGACCATTGCCTCACTATTGCTGCTTACGTTCTCTAGTTGGGCTATTTCTAGCTTGTTGTCTGTCTTCTTGGATAACAGTCACCAGGCTAGCTACTAAGTCAATAAGCCAATCCAAGCGGTTACCTACTGATAACTCTGATTTTAAACATATTTCATATGGTGATTTTATAGCATTTCCTGTACATTTTTGGTTTTCTTTAAAGAAATTGATACTTAATTGAGTAAAATATTGATTTCAGGGTTTAAACGCGTTCTAGGCTCGAAAACGAAGAAAAGGAATCAAGTTTCATTCAATTCCGAGTTCAAACGAAAAAGTTATAAATTTTTGAAGTTGTGCAGAAATTTTGCCATAGTGTAGAAAGTTACACGACCTGGGGACACGGTCATATCCCAGGCCGTGTCTGGTGACGAAAATAAAATCCGTGTAATACACATATATAAGGAGATCTTAGGGTTTAAAAGAGGGAGAGACATTATAGAAACGGAGAGACACAAGAGAAGAAAGGAGACTTGAGGAGAACATCAATCAAGAAGCAAGAACGACATCGATTTCAAGATTAGAGAGATTGTTCATCAAATCAAGAGGGGTTTTCATGCTTTATTTTACGTTTTTGATGAAACTTGTTTTTAGATTCGTTATGATAGCTTAAAATTCAAGTATTTAGGATTATGGAACCTAGGGTTTCATGTAACCCTTGGATTGAATTATAATTTCAAGAAAGTTTCTATCTTTTCTTGATTCAATTATGTCGTTTAGTTATGGATTGATAATTCTAGAGTGTCAATATATGATATTATGCATGTTGATTGAGAAATTGCATGTGTAATTAGATCTAAGCATAATTGGAGAGAATTACATGTATACTTACAGATAAGATACATGTTTCTTCTAGAAAGTTAATTATTTGCATGGGAATTCATTATACATTAATGCAATTCTAAGTTATATTACTAAGTGAAGAGATTCGGGTAAATAATTTAGGATTAAGGTTAATATGCTTGAGAAAGATATTAGCTTTAATTGTGAATCCCTCCGGTCAAGAATTATAGAAACTAAATTGAATATATTTTAAAAAGGTTACATGTTAAACACTAGGGGAAATAATTCCTAAATACATTATTGCATAATTGAAGTTGTTCGTAGTTTATTGTTTCCTAATTTGCGTAATTAAGTCTCATAATTAGTTTAGTTTATTAATTTCAGTCTTTTTAATTCATTCAATTTATCACAATTATTATCCGGTTAGATAATAAAGCTAAAGTTAATATTAGTACTCAAAATCTTTGAGGGATTGACTCGGACTCATATCCGTTATATTAAAATTGATAGGTGCGCTTGCCTCGTATCAAGTTTTTGGCGCCGTTGCTGGGGATTTTTGATATTAAGAACGCTAGTTGCTTTATTACTTTAACCATTTTTTTTTCTTTATTTTCTTTTGTTTTCATTGTTTATTTTTATTATCTAGAACTGCAATTGACTTTATATTTCTTGCTTTTATAGTGGATGACCCGCAGTAATCCGGAAGATTTGGTAGAACTTGATCCTGAAATTGAGAGAACTGCCCTTCAAAATTTGAGATCGCGACCTAGACAAGTTGTGGCGACCATAAACGACGAATCAATCGTTGAGATCAAGGAAGAAGGTAAAGAGGCCAACTCTCAATTCATCGAGCAAGAAGATCCACCACACATGGCTAATAATGGGAATGAAGCAAATCGGACCATGCCCGATTATTCAAGGCCTACACTTATTGGAGCTAACTCTAGTATTGCAAGGCCAACCGTCGCGGCTAATAACTTCCAAATTGCACCTAACATCATACAAATGGTGCAACAATATGTTCAGTTTGATGGTCTCCAAGATGAAGATCCTAATGCCCACATCTCTAGTTTTCTAGAGATTTGTGATACGTTTAAAATCAATGGGGCCACAGATGATGCCATTCGACTGCGACTATTCCCTTTCTCCTTGAGGGGAAGAGCAAAACAGTGGTTGAACTCCCTACCAAGAAATTCAATCTCAACTTGGAATGAATTGGTAGAGAAATTTTTGGAGAAATATTTCCCACCTGCAAAAACTGCTAAACTTCGGAATGATATTTCGTGTTTTGCTCAATTGGAAGCGGAGACGCTTTATGACACTTGGGAGCGGTTCAAGGACTTACTCAGGAGATGCCCACATCATGGCCTCCCACTATGGATGCAGATTCAGACCTTCTACAATGGTCTCAATATATCCACTAGACAGATGATTGATGCATCCGCAGGAGGTACTTTGAACACTAAGACACCTGAGCAAGCCCAAAATTTGATTGAAGGAATAGCGATGAACAACTATCAGTGGGAAAGCACTAGAGCCAAGCAAAAGGCCATGGGAATTTATGATGTGGACTTGACCACTACTCTGGCAGCCAAGGTGGACTTGTTGAGTAAAAAGATTGATGCACTCTCAATTGGCCCTCAACAAGCGCAATCGAATGTAAGTGATTTTGGTATGCAGGGGTATGGAACACAAGAATAACTGGAACAGGCGGATTATCTAGGAAATCCACCTAAGCAACAAAATAACCCCTATAGCAACACTTACAATCCAGGATGGAGGAATCACCCCAATTTCTCTTGGGGAAACCAAAACCAAAACCAAGGCCAGCAGAAGACCAACTTTGGCCCACCTGGGTTTCAACGACCATTCCCACCTCCTCTCCTTCAAGAAAAGAAGCCCAGTGTGGAAGAACTTCTCACAAAATACATTCAAGGTAATGAGGCTCGCTTATCCAACATTGAATCCTCGCTGAGAAATCAAGACGCTTCAAATCGCAACCTTGAGAACCAAATTGGTCAACTTGCGAAGCTAATCTCTAAAAGACCACAGGGAACACTCCCAAGGAATACCAAGGTTAATCCTAGGGAACATGTTAATGCTGTAACCTTAAGAAGTGGTAGAAAACTGCAAGCGGAGAAGAAGGATGGTGAGGAAGTAGTTGAGAAAGAAGTGGAAGTCAACTGTAAGGAAGATGAAGAGCCACTAAAATCAAAAGAAAGTATAGAATCATCGAAAGTGAAGGAGTACAAGCCTCCCATCCCTTACCTACAGCGCCTTAAGCAAAGTTACACTGATCCGAATAAGGAATTTGGTAAATTGCTTGATATTTTCAAACAGTTACACATTAACTTACCTCTTATTGATGTTATCTTGCAGATGCCAAAGTATGCGAAATTTCTAAAGGATCTTCTATCGAACAAGAGGAAGTTGGAGGAGCTTACAACCGTTACATTGAATGAGGAATGCTCGGCACTTCTCCAGAAAAAGCTGCTACAAAAATTAAACGATCTAGGGAGTTTCACTATTCCTTGTATGCTTGGCAATTTGTTAGTAGATAATGCTTTAGTAGACTTAGGAGCCAGTATAAATTTGATGCCGTATAAATTGTTCAAAAAGCTAGGGTAAGGAGAACCTAAACCAACGCGCATGAGTCTTCAATTAGCTGATAGGTCTATTACATACCTTAGAGGCATCATAGAGGATGTTTTAGTACAAGTAGACAAATTCATCTTTCCCATGGATTTTGTTATACTTGATATAGATGAAGATATTGAGGTGCCAATCATTTTAGGTCGACCTTTCCTAGCTACTGCTAGAGCTGTTTTTGATGTTAGTGAGCATAAGTTGATATTACGGGTCAGGGATGATGAAATAGTTTTTAAAACTCCAGAGGCAACAAACAAATTTCTTGACTCAGAGGACATAGGTCACAATGTTAATGCCACTAATGTTATATCTACATGTGTGCAGGAAACGCTTGCCAAGGATTCCTCAAGTTATTGCTTGCAAAAGGGAGATGAAAATTTGGTGACCAACCCCAATTGTGCAGAAATGGTTTCTCAAACAAATGTTCATGAATCTATTGTGGACAAGAAGGGGGTTGATCAACTCCATAAGTCAAAGGATCCTAGGTTAAAATCTTTCAAAGAGAAACTACCATCTTTGGAACCAAAATTGTCAAGAAATCATTTGGAACATGCCTTTATGGTGAAAAGTTCAAAACTTCCAATGACAAACGCATTTAAGGTAAAAGTGGACAAGATGAAGAAGTTTAGACTACATGAATTTCATAAGTGGCATGATAAGGAGAGAAACTATGGAAGTTATGCATCAATGAAATGGAATTGGCAAGGTCGATGGCCTAAGGGTAAATTTACGCTTGTATGGAGACTTCGAAAGCGAGATACAGGAGGAGTCCCATCTCCACCTGGATGAAGAATCATGAGAAGATGTATCCCGTCGAGCTATCGACGTTAACTAAAGCGCTTCTTGGGAGGCAACCCATGTCTAACTCTATTTATGCTTTAGTTCTTTAAGTGTTCTTCATTTTATTTTCCGTTCAATCTAACTTTGCTTTGCTTCTTTTCTTTTTCTTTCAATTTATCGTCATAGTCTTTTCCCTTTTAGTTTTATTTTTTCTTTTTCTCTTTAGTTTTATTATTTTTATTTCTTTAAGTTTCCTTTATCTTAAAAAAAAAAAAAAAAATTCATACGGGCAAGGGATACGATCGTGTTCCAGCCCGTGTCCATCCATACGTTCAAAAATGTCCACCCACAGAAAGTTACACGGGCGTGGGACACGGTCGTGTCCCAGCCCGTGTCTGCCCAGATTTTGCTTCTACTGTGTAGGCACAGAAAGTTACACAGGCAGGGGACACGGTCGTGTCCCAGCCCGTGTTTACCCAAGTAAGACACGACGCATACAGGAAGTTACATGAGCGTGGGACACGATCGTGTCCCAACTCGTGTCCACCCAGCACCCACACAACTTACCATACCACTTATAATTTATTAAAACACATACACATACTCTCTCAAACACTTCCAAACATCAACACATATTCATTTTCTTTTCTCTTCATCTTCTCCTCACATTCTTGATCCAAGTAAGTTCTCCTCATTGTTTATGCTTTATCTTCCTCATTGTTTAAGCATGTTTAGCTACCCAACGTTTAGCACTTTTAGGAATTGATACATGCATTTTGTTTGAGAGTTTACTTTGTTTTTATTCTTTCATAGTGAGGAAGAGGCGGCTGGAGAAAGTGATGAGGATGTCGAGGCCAGTGATGACGATGATGATGCTTCCTCGTTATGGACTTCTTCACCTTATTTTCGACTGGCAGGGAAGTATTAGTTTCTTTTTCAATACATGTATTTCCTTTTTCCCTATGATGGTTTTTATTGTTTCATATCTTGATGTTATGCTTTCTTAGTGGTACATTGGGGATAATGTACGTTTTTAAGTGTGGAAAAGGGATATATATGAATTTGTTACTATTTAGGAGACCAATTATTCATATTTGACCCAATTAATTTTTAAGAAATCAACTATGTCATCTTGATTATTATTGATTTTATGATACTTTACTAGAATTGATTAGTCAAATTTTTGGAAGGCAATGTTACGAGTTATTTAGCTTAGGAATTTCAAAACTTGAGATTGGAGCAACATCACTAGTTGAGAGTTAGTCATGGTTATTTTTAAATTTACTTTTGTGTATACCTTTTTCTTAGAAATTTTTAAGAGTCCTATAATTTTTAGCAAACAAACAAATGAAATTCTTCTTTTGAGAAACCCCTGAAATATCATAATGGTTGGAGGTCAAAAGTAATAAAAAGTGTATGAATAGAAAACATTGGTAAGGATTCGTCTTGGTCTGTCAGAAGAGCGAGATTGAGCCCCAATGCCAATTCTAATGAAAAAATTGATATGGATCGGCCTTGGTCCATCAGAAGAGCAAGGTTCTTTCCCGCTATCAATATAAGAAATAAGTTGGTATGGATCGGTCTTGGTCCGTCAGAAGAGCGAGATTCTTTCCCGCTACCAACACAATTATGCTTAAATAAGGTAAATTCAAAAGACCTCTCAACAAAAGTACGAGTTAGGAGGATGATCAGAGGAAGAGTGGATATAAAATGTGTTTGTTTTAGATTATGGTGCTTAGTAAGATGAAAGAGAGAATTGTATACATTTTAGTCAAATGGATAAAATTTTTATGACTCTTTCTCAGTTGGCGAGATGTTGAATCTAATTTTTAGTTTAAGAATCCTTGGTTAAATGGTTTGGGGAAACTTTGATTTTCATAAATTAACTAGTAAATTCTAGTATTAAGTATTGTTGGAGCATTCGAATATGGTCAGATGAAATTGGTTGACTTTATTATTGCAAGTTAGTTGCGAATGATTTTCTTACCTTTCTTCGGGTCAAGTGTATTCTTTCACCGGTTTCCTAAACAGTGATAAATTTTGTTTAGTGTTTCTTGTCCTGAAAGTTTTGTTTTGATTTATTTGCTTGAGGACAAACAAATGCTTAAGTGTAGGGAAATTTAATAACTCTGATTTTAAACATATTTCATATAGTGATTTTATAGCATTTCCCGTACATTTTTGGTTTTCTTTAAAGAAATTGATACTTAATTGAGTAAAATGTTGATTTCAGGGTTTAAACGTGTTCTAGGCTCGAAAACGAAGAAAATGAATCAAGTTTCACTCAATTCCGAGTTCAAACGAAAAAGTTATAAAGTTTTGAAGTTGTGCAAAAATTTTGCCTTAGTAAAGAAAGTTACACGACCTGGGGACACGGTCATATCTGTAAACCCTACTTTTGGTAAGCCTAAGACTTGATTAGGAGTACCTCCCGAACGTTCCTAAAGATCAACTAAACCAAAAACTTAAGTTTATATTTAGGAACAAATTAAATTTTTACAATTCAAAAGCCAATTGTCAATCCAAAAGCCAATTGTCGATAAAACCCGAGCTTGAAGAACTGCGAGCTCTAAAGCTACTTAAAACCCTAAACCTTAAGACCATTAAGGAATTTTAACCCTAAATAATTAATCGATAATTTAATTTGAATAATTTTATTCAACTTTAGAAAATTTCACAATTCTACAAAAATCAAATCATAAATCACAAAACAATGTAAGATGAAAATCTTAAAACAATTTTCTATAAGGCTATGCCCTTATCTTCATGCATAAGCCTTACACATAAATAAGTAGACCAACCAATCATCTTAAATAACTTATCAATTGAGAGTTGGAATCATTTATCAATTGATAACTTATCAAAATCTAGTGATAAGACAATTTCCTTATCACCACTTCACTTATACTACATATGGACAAATTTTCACAAGAAATCATAAGCTTAACTTTAATAAAGGTGACAAGACCACTCCATGCCATTAAAAGACTTCCCATGGCAGATCTAAAAAGGGGAGAAGAGGGGGCCATGCACTTGTCATTCACTCATCAATCACTTCCACTTACACATCACTATTCACCCCTTAATGCTTACATCATCAAGAGTTGCAATTGTTGACTTTTTGTAAGCTTTAAGACAACACTTTTAAGACATTTAAACACTCCTTCTCTCTTCATTCCAACCGGCTGCACTCCTCCCCATTTCTCTCACTTTCAAATTCATTTTCACTTCATCTTTCTCTCTTTAGAAACAAACATAAAAAGGGGAAACAACTTTACCCCACAAAATCCATTTTCTTCCATTTCAAAGCTTCAACTCACGGCATTTTTTTTCTTTGTTCATGTGCCATTTTCTTTCATCATTTAAGATCATCTAAGACCATTAGAATCTTTCATAAACCCCTTTCCAAAAGACCAAAGGATTCGGGTTTCAAAAGGTAAGCAAAAAGGAGGAAGCAAAGTTAAAGGCTTAAGAGGAACCTTAGTGCACAACCACCAAACTTTGCATTAAGGACGAGTAAGTGATTCTTGTGATGTGTGGATTAATATTTATGTTAGAAGACTTGGATTTCTTGAAGATATGAGTAAGTTTTGAGTTGTTATAGCACAAAAATTCGTTTTAAGAAACAAACCCTAAAACCATTACATGAAGTTGAAATATGAGCATGTAAAGTTGGTGTTTTGTATGGACATTTGTTTAATGCTTTGAATGGAAGATTTTAAGCTAAGGAAATCTTGAAATGAGAACTTTGATGAAGGGTAAACATGCTGGACGTGAAGGTTCCATGATCATTTGAATGTTGATTTTGTTTCCATTTAGTTAAACATGCTCAAAACTAGACTTAAGTTAAGGAAAAATCCATCACATGAAGTTTTATGAAGAAATCAACTTTGTATGGCATGAGCTATGATATGGAGGTTTTATGAAGTATAAGATCTTTTATTTCTTTATGTGGAGCATGAGTTAAAGGATCATTTGATGGAAGGAAACTTAAGTTAAGATTTATACACAAGTAGTTAAGTGCATAATCTATCACCTACACTTAAGGAAATGATGAAACAAGTTGAAAAACCAAGTAAGGACCCCTTAGGAACAACATGAACAGATCTGGAACATGGGTAAATGAGGCCTAAAAATATGATAAAAGTGAAAGAACAAAGTGAAAGGATTAACCAAAGCAAGTATGATTAGCATACAAAGCCTAAAACTCAAAACCGGGCCTAAAACTCTCAAAACAAGCTTAGAACATTAAGATGGGCCTTCAACAAAAATCTGACCAGCAACTTAAAGAACCAAGAGAAGTTGTTTTGAAGCCCATAAGAAATCCACCTAAGGCCCCATAAGCCCACCAAAGTCATTAACTTTAGTTTGAACCAAAAACAAGCCCATTTGATAACTTAAGCCCACTAAAAGGCCCAAGAAGTGGTTGTTAGCCTTAGGAATATAAATCAAAATTGTAAATCTGATCTTAAGGAGTATTTTAAGCTTAGGATAAAATCTAAAGACCAAGCCCAAAGAATTTCTTAAGTTATTAAAAAGCCCAATTACTAAACAAGGCCCAAAAACATTCCAACACATGAGGAACGCTACTGTTCTGACCCATGGACAGAATTGTATACCTCATTTCGAAAATCTAACCTTACCACATTAAAGTACACTCGAAAATGATGAAGATTGACTATAAGATCATAAAAATCGGATTTAAAACGAAAAAGTTATACGCGATTGAACTTTAGGTAAAAACCGGGAAAAATTTCAAAAACTAGTCAAGAGTATAACTTAAAGAAAACTTACATAGTTTCTTAAGTTTGTTTCAATTCCTTATAAAAATTATTTCAATGACCAGGGGACACTGTTTACGGAGAGGACTTGCCTCCGGATTATTTTGACTGACCCACATGGCAGAGTGAGTAAATTCCCGATGACTCTTTACTTGATTGTGCTTGTAGAAATAGATGCACCTAAACTTATATATATGAATTTGGATGCTTGTGGGATATGGGAGATGCATGTGTATGAATTTGTGGATGAATGTGATGACTTGTTAATTATATATAATAATGGGAATTGTTTGTATGAATATATACATGTGAATTGTATGGAATGAAGCTGGTTGATCACCCTAAAAAATCAAGTAAATTGCTTATATGATTAAGAACTCAAAGTGAATCATGCATACCCCATATTGCATACGGATAACACCGACTGCCGCTTCACGCAGAAGATGGGAAGGGACTCACAGGAATACGAGTTTCCTGCAGGATTGGGCACTAGCTACGCCAGCATATATATTGAGTCTCTGTCTTAAGCTGATGGGCTTACTAGGCGCCGGGAGACGCCAACCGTCGGCGAGGGGCCGAGTCTTGTGGCTTCTGCTTAGGGCGTGTGTTTGTGGACTGCGGGGGCCACCACACCGCTAGACTTGGGATTTTCAAAGATACGATTTGATTTTAGTAAAGGAAGTATATATATATATATGTAGAGTCTTGTTTTGGTATGAGCACGATGGTGCAAATGAAATAAAACCCAAGGTCTAGAACCCGGATTTTGGTTTGGGTCGGTTAATTATCTCCAAACCCCGACTTCAGGGGGCGTAATTCTGAGTCGTATGCGGTTCCTAGGTCACTGCATGCGTTGTTTGGCATACTGGTTGTTCATGCATTCATATGATTGTGCATATAATAAATTTCTGCTATGTGGTACTGATGAGGGCATTTATCTCACTAAGCGTAAGCTTACTCCTCTATAGATTTTTGTTGGTGCAGGAGAACCTCTTCGTCAATCCGGGCCGAGGCATGCCCGTGGTAAGTCTCGAGTAGAGACGGGTTGGAGCGATCAGAGAGCGAAGAGGATATTTTGTAATAGATTATAGATATTTAGATACTTTTATGTATTTATGCATAACTTAGATTTTATGCAGTTCCGTTATGAACTGCATCTGTTTGTAATATTATTTTAGTGTGGGTCTCACGAGGCCACACAATTAGTTAACTTATAACATAAAAGAAATTTTAGTTTAATTTGCTCTATATTACTAGTCTATGGGCCTAGTAGTAACGTAGAGTGGAAGGAGCCTTGTGTGTCGTATGAAAGGCCTATGATCAGCAAGGGGGTTGATAATAGACCTTTATACGGTACACGGCGACCTATCACGACAACGATACTGTTGGGTCGTTATAATATCCCAGGCTGTGTCTGGTGACGAAAATAAAATCCGTGTAATACACATATATAAGGAGATCTTAGGGTTTAAAAGAGGGAGAGACATTACAGAAACGGAGAGACACAAGAGAAGAAAGGAGACTTGAGGAGAACATCAATCAAGAAGCAAGAACGACATCGATTTCAAGATTAGAGAGATTGTTCATCAAATCAAGAGGGGTTTTCATGCTTTATTTTACGTTTTTGATGAAACTTGTTTTTAGATTCGTTATGATAGCTTAGAATTCAAGTATTTAGGATTATGGAACCTAGGGTTTCATGTAACCCTTTGATTGAATTATAACTTCAAGAAAGTTTCTATCTTTTCTTGATTCAATTATGTCGTTTAGTTATGGATTGATAATTCTAGAGTGTTAATATATGATATTATGCATGTTGATTGAGAAATTGCATGTGTAATTAGATCTAAGCATAATTGGAGAGAATTACATGTATACTTACAGATAAGATACATGTTTCTTCTGGAAAGTTAATTATTTGCATGGGAATTCATTATACATTAATGCAATTCTAAGTTATATTACTAAGTGAAGAGATTCCGGTAAATAATTTAGGATTAGGGTTAATATGCTTGAGAAAGATATTAGCTTTAATTGTGAATCCCTCCGGTCAAGAATTATAGAAACTAAATTGAATATATTTTAAAAAGGTTACATATTAAACACTAGGGGAAATAATTCCTAAATACATTATTGCATAATTGAAGTCATTCGTAGTTTATTGTTTCCTAATTTGCGTAATTAAGTCTCATAATTAGTTTAGTTTATTAATTTCAGTCTTTTTAATTCATTCAATTTATCACAATTATTATCCGGTTAGATAATAAAGCTAAAGTTAATATTAGTACTCAAAATCTCTGAGGGATCGACTCGGACTCATATCCACTATATTAAAATTGATAGGTGCGCTTGCCTCGTATCACCTACCGATTGAAGTGAAAAGCTTCCTTCTTACCCTTAGCCATATTGAGTACGACTTTCTTGGTTTCCTAAAGTCTTATGTACACTAGAATCTAACATTAATGTTTACTTCACAATGACAATTTCCTAACAAACATACAGTCAACTACACTCTATTTTAGCATATCAAAAGCAAGGGAAAATAGACTACAAAACACTTTTCACTACTAAACTTCAAAGCTACCAATAGAATCACTATCATATGAGAGTAGTGACAAACTATTAAGAGAACACAATAGCAGAATTCAGTTTCGAAAGTAGCCAAGCTCTGATACCAAGATGATACAGACTCATAGATGAACATACGAATGCGATATCACACGTAACCAAAGGGGTAGGTCCAAGCTGCAAGATGGCTTAAAAGATAAATGATAGTCAAAGGTTGAGTAGAGGGTTCCCGTACACTAATGAAGGATATGACGCACCAACACCTCATACGAGCTTAGGTTACACTTGATATGATGCATAACTCGCTTGTCCATACTCTTAAGCCCTCAAGTTATAGCTCTAGTTAGAGGTCTGGTACTCTAATTCCTATCATCTTGGTTGGGTTAATTGGTATTTTATATTAAATCTGGCTGGTCTTTTTTCAATTCTTCTTCAGGTCGATAAGGTCTAAGGTTGGCAACATTAAACACATCATACACTCTGAAGTCTTACAGTAGCTCTAACTAGTATGCATTGTTGTTTATCTTTTGGAATATCTTGAATGATCCTTTTACTTTGGTAGATAGTTTATTCTTCCTCCTATTAGGAAACCTTTCCTTGCTTAAGTGTAACCATACTTAGTCACCGGATTAAAACTATTTGGTCTCCCTTCCTTTGCCTTTCTCTTTTAGCCACTTAGCAACTTAGTTAATGTGTTGGGTGACTTATTGGTAGATCAATTAGAGGGACTGAGCTTTAGTTCTTGCTTTTGAATCTTCTTGTTTAGTTAAGGTTATTAGGATATGATCAAGGGGTAGCTTGGGATTGAAATCGTAGACAACTTCAAATAGGGTATGTTGTAAGCAAACTCTACTACAGGGAGGTAGACATCTTAGTCGGCTAAGTTCTTTCCTCCTATAGCTTAAAGCAATGATCTAGGATGCGATTGACAACTTTTGTCTAGCCATTGGTTTGGGGATGGTAAGAGGTGCTGAATAGTAGTTTGGTTCTCATCAAACACTAAAGAGTTCACTAGAAATGGCATAGGAATTTTAGATCACTGTCTGATACAATACTCCTCGGCACTTCATGCAAACGAACTATTTCTTACAAAAACAAGGAAGCAATAGTTGAAGTATCATTATTTTTGGTACAAGGTAAAAAATGCACCATTTTGTTGAACCCATCTATAACAACCATTACAAAGTCTTAACCTTGGGTAGTTCGAGGTAATTTGAGGATAAAATCCATACTTAAGTCAGCCCATGGTTTGATCAGAATAGGTAATGGCGTTGCTTTCCCTTGTTTAGCTTGGCTTTTTGCCTTTTTACATATGGCATATCCCTCAATCACTTGGTGCACATCATGTTTCATTTTAAGCTAGAAGAACCGATCATTCAATACCTCATAAGTCCTTCTTTCTCCAAAGTGCCAATATAGTCCTTCACTATGTGCTTCTCTTAACAGTAGTTCCCTAATCGAACATGTCGGCACATTTAATTGGCTAGTTGGAATAGATAACCATCTATATATCAGACTAAACTGAGAGTCATGGTGACACTATTCTTTAATGCTTGCAAACCATAACGGTTTGGTTTGTAACTTAATGAGAATAACATGTCTTCTTGATAGGGCATTAACAACTACATTATTCTTACCTTGCTTGTATTTGTTGATGAAATTAAATCCTTCTAGAAATTTAATCCATTGAACTTAGCATTTGGACAGCTTTGACTGGCTCTATAAATATCTTAAGGACTCATGATCTATGTAGATGACAAATTCCTTTGGTAGAAGATAATGTTATCATGTGTGAAGAGCTTTGATTAATGCCAAAAGTTCTTTGTCATACATAGAATAGTTCATTTGTGCTCCTCGAAGCTTTTCACTATGATAAGTGACAAGTCAGCCTTCCTACTTCAACACATATCTGATGCCGACACCTACCGTGTTGTATTCAAACTCAAACAACTTATCAAAGTTTAGTAGAGCCAAGATTAGGGCAAAAGTCAACTTTCCTTTCACCTTAGCAAAACTCCTCTCTACTTTCTCTCCCCACTTTAACCCTACATTCTTATTTGTTAGCTCGGTTAGGGGTGTAACTATAGTACTAAATCCTTAGATAAAGCGTTGCTAGAAGGATGCCAATCCATGAAAACTCTTTACCTCTACACATGAAGCTGGGGTCGGCTACTCAATAATGGCTTGAACTTTCTCTACATCACCTCTTAATCCTCCTCCACTAACTACGCAACCTTAGAAGATCACCTCTTCTTGATAGAAACAACACTTCTTCACATTTCTAAACAATCTCTTTACTTAGAGGACTTTAAAAATAGCTTAGAGATGAGCAATATGACTTGCTAAGTTGGCATTATAGACAAAGATGATGTTGAAGTAGACTATGACACATCTTCCAATTAGACCTTTTAGGACATGGTTCATCAACCACATAAAACTGCTTGGGCCATTTGATATCCCAAAGGGCATGACCATCAACTCGTACAAGCCATGTTGAGTCTTAAAAGAAATTTTCCATTCATTTGCTTGCCTCATTTGAATCTAATAGTAACCTGACTTCAAGTCGATCCTACTGAACACTCTTATACCACCCAGTTCATCCATCATGTCATCTAGCCTCAAAATGGGGTATCTATACTTAATTGTAATCTTATTGACAACTTTGTTAACCATACACATATGCTAAGTGCTATCATTCTTCAGCACAAGCAATGTAGGCACAATACAAAGGCCAAGGCTTTCTCTTACATATCCCTTCTCTAATAGTTCATCAACTTGTCTCTAGAGCATTGCTGCTTACTTTAGATTCATTTTATAAGCGAGCTTGTTTAGCAATGTAGTACTAGGTATGAAGTCAATGTAATGCTCAATACCACGAAATAGGGGTAATCCCTCAAGCAATTGGTTGGGAAATAGGTTGGAATATTCATTGAGTAACTTCT
This sequence comes from Lumnitzera littorea, assembly GCA_024138015.1. Classification (NCBI taxonomy): domain Eukaryota; kingdom Viridiplantae; phylum Streptophyta; class Magnoliopsida; order Myrtales; family Combretaceae; genus Lumnitzera; species Lumnitzera littorea. The sequence goes on along the minus strand of JAMXBB010000009.1, from coordinate 71,684,035 downwards.
CAACCACCTTTGGCAACTTCACTTGTTCTTTTAATTCTAATAGTCACCTTACTAATAGGAAGGTCGATAAGTTAAACTTGATGGTTGCTTAGAGCTTAGCTTTACTTAATATTAAAGCCTTCTTTGATCCTCTAGCCTGTTTAGCTTGTAATTTACTTACTTGACTTGGGCTTATAGGGTTTAGGGTAATTTTCCTCCTATCGTTCTCATTTACATATGTGTTCCTAAAATCGTTATGAAAAATCCTTTGAGCAAAAAGCCAAGTTCAGCTTAGTAACATGTAAGATGCATACATAGGTAGTATATCACAAAGGATTTCATCAGAATAATTTCCAATAGAGATAAGCAATAACACTTGCTGAGTGACATGCAATGCTCTCTTCCCATTTAGCTAATATAATTTATATGGCTTTGAGTGTGAGATAGCAAGCAACTAGAGCTTTTTAACTAGGTCGGCAAATACTACATTTGTACAGCTTCCACTATCCACTATAAGTGTACATACTTGCTCATTTACCTTGCATGTGATGTGGAATAGATTCTATTTATGCTTTCCTTCAATAGAGGGTTCTATACTTATTGTACGTTAGACAACCAAAGTTGGTTTGTGTAAATCTTCAACAAATACATGTTCCTTAACTCGTTCATTGTTAACCTCAACCTTTTACCCTGCTTCTCTTCCTTCCTCAGGTTCTTTATTTGTGTTATCTACTTCAACATTCAAGACATCTCCCTTGATGATCATAGTTCTTCTATTCAAACATTGGGTGACCATGTGTCCAAAACCTTGACATTTAAAACATTTGATGTGGCTTGTCTTCCTCCCAAATCCATGTCCCTTCTAGTAAGTTATGGGTAGTACTTCACCAACGTTTGGTCAGCCCTTCTGTTAAGCTTCGACACCTACTCTCCTACTTGGCTCTGCACTTTGTTAAGCTTAACAACTTCCTTGAGTAGGTTTGTAAACCTTAAAAATTTTGATTTAAGTTCGTAATTGCTAGGATATAATTTAGAAATAGATTCGGGATAGGTTAAAATCGCTAAGAGAGATTTGAAAAATATAATCTAAACTATTTATAAACATCATAAGTATTATTAAATATTAACTCTTGTAGACTTAAAATATGACTTCTAGAAATCAAAGACTTTAGTAAAAATTTAAACCTAAAAGCTTACCATGACTAATCTAAATCTACCCTAAACCTAACATAACCATGCAAATCATTTAAGATAAGGACCAAGACCAATTGAAAAATGGAGTGGATGGATAGATGAGGCAAGTGGCATGAGAATTTACCAAGAAAAAAGACATCCATTTGTCATCTAAATGTTATTTTCATCATCTACCTACCAACTTATCTATAATGTAAGCATAAAAGACCTAAAGATGACACCTAGTCAAAGAATAGTTTTGTTTTCCTAAGTAATCTATCATCTTAATAATGTCTTATGGTTCTCTAAAGAGGGGATAAGATCTTACTAGGATATCACATGGATTTATTTTAGAAGCTCCATTGACGGATAAATAATTAAGAGTCAAAGTTGATTGACATTAGTAAAAAATGATGGCTAAGACTATGACTAATGGAAAATGACATTTTAATGACCAAAGATCCATCATATGACCATTTTAATCTTAAATTAACTAAACTAATTAACTAATGAATAAGTATTTAGGTCAATATCATATATACATCCTAAAGAGTTAAGCACCCTAAAATCATATCTTAATATTTCTTCCAACATGTAATGAACAACTTTCAAAACAAGTAGAAGAACCTTATCTACTATAAGTGGCATGTGGCATGGAAGAAGGGGTTTTCAAATTGTCTTCCTTATGTCACTTTCATCCAACTCATCTAACTCCATTTTTGTCATCTACATGACTAAGCATGAAATGGACATAAGCAATACATGTGATAAAAATGTCCTTATCTTTAAGAGTCCAATTCCTTTAAGCAACTTCCAAATAATATTTAAATAATATCCTAACTTCTATAAATAGGAATGCTTTATGACATTTGGGACCACTTCTTGTCCTCATAATCTAGTACATCTATCTCTTTCCTCTTGTCTTCATCCCATAAACCAACCAACATTTTACTTCCTCTACCTAACTTCCAATGCTAACAACAAAGTATAGTAGTTTGTTTTTGAGTTCTCAAAAGTAACTTTCAACTAAAAAGGTAGCAATACTTACTAACACCCTATCTTTGTTTCCATAAAGTCCTTTTTTTAAGTCAAAATACTCTTCTAAACTCTTATTATCAAAAAGTTTTTCATGACTCCCAAATGAATCAAGATGTATTTTTAGCAAAGTTATTTTATGAAACTTTTAAGTTTTTGTAAGATTGATTTCATCTTTACAATTCTTCTCTAAAAATGTTTTTCAAACCAACCAAAAGATTTTCACTTACTTATCTACTTCATATAAGTTTCAAACTAATCATATTAACTGTTTTTCAAAACTGAGTTTATGATAAGCAAAATCTTATCTTAGCTAAAGTGTGTCTTTTTCGAACGAAAACCCTAAATACCAATATCTTTGTCAAGATCTCTTTCTTTTAAAAACCCTTCCTATGTACAAAAGTCTCCAAAGAATGATAAGATATGTTTTCTACAAAAAGAAAAATCTATCTTTATCAAAACATTCTTTATTTCATTCTTGGATTCAATTTGTATACATCTCTAAAATATAAAAACTAAAAATTATGCTTCCTTTTCAAAATAACTTAATAAAAAACTTAAAGAATTTAAGTAGATAATCCCATACCTAAATAATGATGCCAATGTTTCATGCCCGAATCATTATGACATATACATATCCTAAAACTATGACCCTAGAACATATTTGGACATATTGCACTTATTAAACATAAGGACATATTCTTTGCCCTAGCTATTGGACCGTTATGATTGGACATATTACGAGGACTAGAAACTCGAACATAAGGACTTTGAGCATGACACGACAAGGAAGATTTAGACATAACACTAATTAACTAAAAGGCTTTTTGAAACTATAAGACCATAACCAATAAAGAAATCTTATATGTATATCTAGTATTTACTTCTTATCGTATTCTTTTAGGCAATTCTGAGTTTAACCTACCTGAAAACTATTACAATGAGTAATAGAAATGGCTAGGTGAGTATCTACGATGAGTATCACTTGCTTGTGTTTGTAGTTGGTAATACTTTAAATATATACATCAACTAGTTTATGTGTAAGGTATCAAGTAAGTGCTTGTGTTTGATTTGTGTGTGAATTGCTTATGCAAATATTATAAGATATTCCACATAGTTGATGATTATAATATGATGTATCCATATGTAAATGTTTCATATTAGGTTGATAACTTATTAATCAACCTTAAACATATTAAAACTCTAATGTAAAATGGTCATGCATATCATGCTCCATAAATCTATTTCTATCACCACTACCACATAGGGAATAGAAAGGTGACAATCTTCCCCATCTTTTACGAACTAAGTGACTTTAAGGATGGTTGTGTATTGGATGGGGCCATATCCATTTTTCTATTTTGAGTTTAGATACATCTTGAGGTTGATCAAGGATCTGATCAGTTCTTAGTCATTTGGTGGTTAAGGAAGGCATTCATTTCATAACACTTTATTTTAGCCTTCTAGGGATTGATCAAGAGATCTTTCTCTTATGACTTAATTACATAGCCTTTGTGAACATTCCCTTTGGTTTCTTTAGCTAACTAGAAGATCCTTCTTCCTAGGGATTATAGTAGATTCTAGGTTGACTATTTTGTTGATTATCTTAGATAATCGAAGGATTAGTTCTCTCGCAAGGTCAAGCAAAATGTTACTCATTTGGTTCTCTTAGGATTGAGCAAGAGGCATCACCTTTTGATCATTATATTAACATGAGTATTGGTTCAACCAAGAGTTGAGATTCTGTGACTATTTTATTGTGGTGGCTAAGGATGTTATGCTAAGAGTCTTTTTCGCTAAATTTAGATGCTTGGGCACTGGTGGAACTACTAATCCTTAACCTAACATCAAGGGAAGGAAAAAACTCTAGACAGCAAGTTAGATACTAGTTGGCTGTATGTATTACTTCATATGCTTGATTGATTAACTACATATCATATGCTTGAAAACTTACTTGTCATGCTTGAATGTTGATATGAGTAGATTTTGCATTAAGTTGGTTGTAACTTACGCCCCTATGGTTTTAACTTTTTGTAGGAACTTTATTGGCTATATCTAAGAAGGTCTAAGTCTTTGGTGAGCTTTAAGAAGATAAAAGTGAGCTTTGGGGGAGAGTGTGAAAGGATCGTGAACTTTATAGTTAATATGTTTTAAGTAATTTATTTGTAAATGGTTCATAATATTAATTATTAGAAAGGCTCCATAACTCCATAAGTTCTATACCATCTATTTTATAATATGATGTCAAATTTTATTATGTACCACTAAATCTATGATACTCTATGGATTGATCTAGGAATGATCCTTCATATACTCTTTAGAAGTAATTAATCGGTGGGAAAGCACTAATTAATTACTTTTAATTAGTACATGGTAGTTTGTTACTACTAGACTATCTTACGACTTATAATAGATTTTGTTGGCATCAAAGCAAAGGTTTTTACCGACAAAAATACATACTTATACGTAAATAAACATCTGAAAGTAAGTAGAAATGGGATAATTATAAGTATTTCATCATTACTAAATTATGTTTTCTTTTTTATTCTAGATTCACCATGCAACAATAGAAAGCTTCTAGAATGAACTTGCCATAGTTGATGGAGAGTTGTTAGTAGAATATCAAAAGTAGTTGCTTATATTTTGTAAGGATTTTGTTCTTCATAGAGTCTTGGAAACCTTGTTTGAAATTTTGAACAAATGGAAAGGAGGACTTAAGGCCTAATGGGCAAGGGTAATAGACAAGCTAAATAAAAGTTTGGTGATGGAAGCTTTAATGGTTGAGTATATTTATAGGTTGGAAACATATGTCATTACCAATGGATAGCCTAGTGAAGTTGAGGATGTTAAGGTTATAGTCTTTGCTATTGAGAAACTAATACCCCTACATTTCGAAGATTAGATTCCGCTAACCTCTTTCCTGGCCTATGCTTATGACATAGAAGATAATCATATTAGACTAAAAATAGATACTCTAAGTTAGAGTGATATTTGTGAAAGGAGAGCATGGTTAACTTGACCTCCTTTACCCATCCCTAAAATTGACCAACGAAAATCACCAAAAAAATTTTGGAATCTACTTATCTATGAAATGGATATCATGAAAATCAGTGAAAATATAAGTTCTTACTCTTTCTCTAGCACTTCCTACTATTCCTTTAACATGATTGGAACTTGTGACTAAGAAGAGAGTCCGAATTAGGGCATTGGTCTAAGTTAGACAAAATATTCTGTTGAAAACTGGTATGAAACTCCACCAAATTTGGATGAGATTTTTCTACCATATGACACTTGCAAATATTACAACCCTGAACCTATTAATATTTATCTAGAACCCATCCGTTATAATGCGGACCCTAAATTGACCCAAGAAAACTTAGGTTTGACTTTAGGAAATGAAATTTAAAATGCATAGGTTGAAGCTTGGCTAACATATAGTGATTAGGATGATAGTTTAGGTAAACAAACCTAACTTAATTCTCTAGCTGAGCTAGAAGATGGTGACAAACCTTAGGTAGGCAATGAGCTAAGTTGTAGTTGTACCCGAAAGAGGAAGGAGTGTGGTAGATGGCTTTACAAGTAACTAGAAGAGGACTTGTAAATATATTATAGTGAATAAGTGATTTTGGTGTTACTATTATGCTATCATAAATTTGACTATGTACTGAAAGATCTGACTATGTAAAAAGGGTATTTAAAGATGTATCTATGTATGAAATTTTAAATAAAGTGACTACTTTGTATGTATGCTATATAATAGTATTTAAAACTATCTAATTAAGTTATACACATACTTTATGCAGTAGAAAACAAAGCCAATAACTTCACAACATACCCCTTAAGATTCTAGAAAATAATAATACTACTTAACCTCAACAAGATCAGTTTAACGACATATTAGAAGCAACATGTCAAATAAACTCAAATCTTAAGGAACCTTGCTAAGATAAGACAACAGCAACTAGGATTGGTGCTTGAATAGCCACTTGTGGCATTTGAAGAGGTGCTACTTCCTGACATGGAAGCTGCATTAGCACTAAGGCAATATAGGAGCATCTTGCCTGAATTTATAAAATGCAATAAGTATTTTGATGGAGCTTTTAGGAAACTGGATGAAGTAAAAGACTGGATTACACAAAATGATAGATCAGCCAAGGCATTCGAAATACCTCCTCACCTGCGAATGAGTTATGGTACTTATTTGCTCAAATTAAGTGCTCATACTTGGTGGGAGTCCAAAAGGAGATCTTTATCTTAACCCATAACATAGGCAATTTTCAAGAGAGAATTCTTGAAAAATTATTTTTATAGTAGCCTCAAAGCAAATTACCGCATTGACTTCCTACGCATCATGCATGGAGGTTGAAATATAGATCAATATGAAAGTGAATTTAGTAGGCTACTACAATTTGTAGTTGAGCCCTATTAAAATAGTGATGAATTGAAGATGGAAGTACTTATGGATGGATTGGAGCCAGAAATGTAGGGGAGATTAGAAGAATTTGAAGTTATTACTTTTAATGAGCTAGTAGAAAAAGCTCAAGTGCTTGAAAGTGCTAAGAAAAGAGAATAAAAATGACTTAGAAGAAGAGGAATTATATTGGGCAAAAGAAAACTGGAGGATGTACAACCTAAAAATAAAAAGAAGCCTGTAGTATACCTTACACAACCGACAAGTGGTGGAAAAGCAGCTAGAAAAGGAGTTGTACAATGATGGAAATGCAAAGGAAATCATTATCCAAAAGATTGTGTGCAATTAAGAGACAAGTGTTATTTCTATGGGGTTGGAGATTATAGACTAATGGATTGTCCTAAGAAAGCCAATAACCCATGCTTTATTCATAAGAATGTGGGATACTTCTCAAATAATTGCCTAGAATGCCAAAAACAAGTATACTTGTCATAAGGTAGGCTTTTGCAAAGATAAGTCAAGGAGGAACTCAATCTACCAATTGGAAAGCAGCAGTACAAGTTTTCAACATGGAAAGATCATGCAAATGAGCGAATGAACTGGAAATAGAGCTTACTACTTTGGATGCTTATGATATTGAAGACATTGAGTTAGTTGTAGGTTAGTAATTTATGATTTTCTTGCAAAAACCATAACATAAAATAATAACAATTAAAGAAAATAGTCTAAAAGACATCTAAAAACATTTTTAGGAAATATTATAATAAGTGATACCCTTGTATATACTTTATTCAACAGTGGAGCTATGCACTCTTTTATTTCAAACGATGTTGTTGAATGAGTAGATTTACCAAAAACTACATTAGCCTCTAGTTTTGGGGTTCAATCACCAACAGTAAGTACAATAGTTACAAGTGAGATAGTATAGTCTTGTCTTATTAGGGTATTTTAGCATGAGACTAAAGCAAATATGATAGTACTTTCGATGGAAAGTATACAGCTATATTAGGTATCAATTAGATGTCATTAGTGCAAGCAACTATTGATTGTTCAAGAAAAGAAGTGATGTTCAACTTTTTAGATGAAACTAGAGTTATATTTGTCGAAGAAGCGGCGTGCTCTAGACAACAAGAGTTAAGTTTAGTTGAAATAAATGCAAGTAGTGAGCACCTAGCATGGAACTAGTGTTTGATTTATGCTATGGAGCGAGAAAAGGATAAACAAGATGTTAATGAGATCAAGGTAGTAAAGGAATTTGCAGATGTGTTTCTGAAAGAATTACTTGGATTACCACCTAAGCAAGAAATAGATTTTTCAATAGACTTAAAACTTAGAATAGAGCCAATTTCAAAAGCACCATATAGAATGGTTGCTATTAAACTCAAAGAGCTTAAGAAACAACTACAAGAATTATTGGATGAAGGATTTATACGACTAAGTGTATCTCCTTGGAGAGCTCCTATGTTGTTTGTTAAGAAGAAAGATAGTTCCTTGCAACTTTGTATTGATTATAGAGAATTAAATAAGGTAAACATAAAAAATAAGTACCCTTTACTTTGGATAGATGATTCATTTGATTAATTATGAGCAGTAAGTGTACTTTCTTATACTGACCTTAGATCGAGATACCATCAATTATAGATTAAACCAAAAGACATACTAAAAATTGCTTTTTGTACTCGATATGGTCATTATGATTTTTTGGTGATGCCCTTTAGATTAACGAATACTCATGTAGCTTTCATGGATTTGATGAATTGAGTGTTTTGATCACTATTGGATAAGTGCATGATCTTTTTTATTGATGAAATCTTAGTGTATTGCACTACTCCAGAACAACATGAGTAACATCTAAAAATAGTGTTGCAAACTTCAAGAGATCATAAGTTGTATGCCAAATTATCTAAGTGTGACTTTTAGTTAAAGGAAATTTGTTTTCTTAGACATAAGATATCTGGTGAAGGAATATCAGTGGACCATGAGAAAATCAAAGCTATTGTTGAGTGGAAAAGGCTAGAAACAGTTATTGAAGTAAGGAGTTTCTTGGTTTAGCAGGGTATTATAGGAAATTTGTTAAGGATTTTTTAAAGATTGCTAAACCACTCACTTAGTTAACCTAAAAGAATGAAAAATTCATTTGGAATAAGAAAAGAGAGCAAAGTTTTCAAGAGTTGAAGAGATGATTAGTTTCTGCACCAATACTAGTGTTACCTAACAATAATGAATCCTTTGCTATTTATAGTGAAATGGATTAGGATGAGTGCTAATGTAGAAAGAGAAAGTGATAGCTTATGCATTGCATCAATTAAGACCCCATGAGCAAAATTACCCAACTTATGATTTGGAATTGGTTGTAGTAGTATTGAGTTGAAACTTTGGAGAGATTATTTATATGGCCAAAGAAGTTAAATATATAAATCAATCATAAAAGCCTTGAGTACTTGTTCACACAAATGGAATTGAATATGAGATAGAATTAATAAAGGATTATTATCTAAACATTAATGATTGTTTAGGGAAGGTAAATGCAATAGTAGTGCCCTTAGTAGAAAGGATTATGCAGAGGTAGCTTCTTTGCTTACAAGCTAGCATGTGCTTATTCGAGCATTTGAAAAATTAACTATATAATTTAGTTGGCATGAATCAAATGTAGAGTTAGCAAACTTACTAATTGAACCTACATTGATAAGTTGAATAAAAGGAGCTCAAAAAGAGGATTCAATTATGTAGTTGATTCGATAAGGGAAGGAGTAAGGTAAGTGTCTTGATTTTAATTTCAAGGAAGATGGATCCATTTAGAAGAATCAAATAAGTGTAATAACAAAGGGTGAACCTAGGAAAGAAATCTTAAAAGAGGCATGTTACTTTGGTTACATAGTTCACCTCGAAGGTACCAAGATGTTAAGAAAAAATTTTGATGGGAAGGAAAGAAAAGGGATATAGTAAGATATATGGTAAAGTATGAAACCTATTAAAGAATCAAAATAGAACATCAAAGGCTTGGAGAATTATTGCACCCATTGGTAACCTCTAAATGGAAGTGGGATCAAATCACTATGAATTTTGTATGTTCTTTGCTTAGAACCCCTATAGGACATGATGCCATTTAGGTTGTAGTAAACCATCTTATGACATCAACTCATTTTCTTTCTATCAATATGACTTATCCTATAGAAAAATTGGCAAGGATTTATGTTAAGAAAATAATTTTATTATGTAGAATTCCAACTGGAATTGTTTTTGATAGAGATCCTAGATTTGTCTCAAAATTTTAGATAAGTCTATAGAGGGATATGGGAACTAAATTTTATTTCAGTATAGCATAGCATCTATAGAGAGATGGACAATCTAAACAAACTATTTAAACATTAGAAGATATGTTGCATGCTTATGGCATGGAGTTTAAAGTAAGTTAAGATACTCATTTACCTTTAATAGAATTTGCTTGTAATAATGGCTACCAATCAACAATACAAATGCCCCCATTTGAAGCATTATAAGGAAATAGAAATGACAACTTTAGGGCTTGAACTAGTATAAGAAATGGTGGAAAAATTAGCAGTTATTAAGCAAAGGATGAAGGAAGCATAAGATAGACATACGAGTTGGGTGGATTTAAAATGATGATTGGTGGAGTTTGAATTTGGAGATCATGTGAATTTGAAAATAAACCCAATTAAAAGTATCCATCGTGTGAAGACTCAAGGGAAGCTAAGCCCTCTATATGTTGGACCATTTGAGATCTTAAAGAGAATTAGAAACCTAACGTATTGCTTAGCACTACCCCCAAACTTATCTAACATCTACAATGTGTTTCATGTTTCTAATCTATGACATGTATTCGATCTAGATCGAATGATGGAATTAGAGCCTATTAGGTTGAAAGAAAATTTGACTTATGAGAAACATCTAGCCAAGATCTGAGATCAAAAAACTCAAAAGTTGTAGAACAAAGAAATTCAACATGTGAAGCTACTTTAGAATAATAATGGAAAAGAAGAAATTACCTAGGAGGTCGAAGAAGAAATTAGACAAAGATACCTACATTTATTTGAGGAATCAAGCATGATTTCAAGTTTTGAAGACAAAACTTTTTAAAGGGGGGATGGATGTAAACCCTTAAAAAATTTGATATAAGTTCACAATCACTACAATATAATTTAGAAATATATTTAAAATAAGCTAAAATCGCTATGAGAGATTTGAGAAATACAATGTAAACTATTTATAAACTTCATAAGTATTATTAAATATTAATTCTTGTAGACTTAAAATAGGACTTCTAGAAATCAAAGAATTTAGAAAAAATTTAGACCTAAAAGTATATCATAACTATTCTAAATCTACCCTAAACCTAACATAACCACGTAAAATTGTCTAAGATAAAGACCAAGACCTATGAAGTAATTGAACAATGGAATGGATCTATGGATGAGGCAAGTGGCATGAGGGTAAGAAAAAGACATCCATTTGTCATCTTAATGTCACTTTCATCATCTACCTACCAACTTATCTACACATGCAAGCAAGAAACTGACTTAAAGATGAAACCTAGTGAAAGAAGAGTTTTGTTTTCTAAGTAATCTATCATCTTATTATTGTCCTATGGTGTAAACCTCATGAATCTAACTTTCTAAGTATAGAATCAAACGCCCAGACTATAGATAATTTCCTATAATCAATAAAGCTAATGAGATTTAAAACTGATTAAAATCTCAATTTAAAACCTAAAGTGAATATGAAAAACCTTAAATTATCAATTGAACATCTAATCATATATGAAGACCCTAAAACCTCAAGTATATGTAACTACAAAAGTTAACCTCGAATCTTATCAAAACTCTAAGATAACAATCGAAGACTTAATCACGTATGAATATATTAAACCCTAAATGTGTAAAGACACTAGAGATTGTACCTTAAAGTAATAAAAACCTTAAAACTATAACTTTAAGGATATAAAAGCACTAATTCATCATAATTTACCCTAAAACCCTAAGTGATAATATATCCTCCATATTTTTCCATTTCATTAGTAAACGACTAAAGATAACTTTCAATTATGCATAAATATTTTGCATACTTAAGTGATCCCTTAGAAACTAAGATATTGCATTTTAGATCATATTCATCTTCTAAGTATATAACTAGGTTAATATTACATAGAGTTAGGAGTTTAGTTGATATTTAGGTTACATGTAGTAAACCTTAACACCTTAATTGATACTTTTAATATTAGTTATACTAAGTAACCTACCAAATGATGTATATAGGATATAAATACTTAAAGTAAGATTTCATCATCTATTTTTACTAATTAATTCATCAAATGTCTCATTTCCCTTCATTTCCTTAAATTTTCTCTTAATTTTCCTTAATTACTTCATCATGAGCATTCAAATTACATGCAATTTTAAGAGAGTTGACTAAGTCAACATGTTGACAATGTCAACAAAATGTCATTGTCATATAGAATTCTCTCCTCCTTTCTAATGATTTCTTTTCTTTTCTTTTAGCCTTTTTCTTCCTGTTCTTCTCTTTTGTCGTCCATGCCTTTTCCCTTAGGAATCCACTTGTTTTCCTTTTCCAAAGCACAAAAACAAAACAAAACCAAGGCCTTTCCTTCCTTCCATAACTGTGACTTCACCTTTCCTTTCACCTTTCATCATTTTCAAACTTTGCAACCATATTTCAAGGCGAAAACAAAGGTATGTTCTTATGTATTGCCCCATATTATTTTATAGTTAGATAAATAGGTAAGTTAGTTTAAGTGTTGTGTTCATATATATTGTAGAAGGCTTAAAGTTTCAAGCTTTATGTTTAGAAGTGTAGGATAGTCTTAGCACATGGAAGAAGATGCATGTGTATGTCCTTGAGTATGTATACATAAGAAAATAGTTACTATTAATCTCATTGAGTATAGTAACCCTATACACATTATACTTGGGTTATATTTGGGGGAAACTAGACAAACTACAATAGAATTTTAGTTAACTAAGGAGTCTGACTTCTCAGAATACTTATAAGTTTTACTATTTTGATATAGGCGTTCAATATCAAATTCTGGAAACCCTAAAGGCTTGGAGAATGAGCAATAATCCAGGTGAGAGAATTCTAATGACCTGCTACTTGCTTGTGTGTATTATTTGTATGAGGCTTTGTTGCTTACTGTTGCTTGTATGTCTGAATGACTGCTTTGCTTAATTGTTATCATCTGTGTGATCACCTTTTTAAATTGATAAATATAAGTATCAGACCAAAATAACCAATTATACTCGTAACATGTCTATGACCTGGTAAAGGTATGAATGAAGAGTGCTGGCTTTGCAAAAATTTTGAGAAAATTGTTTTTGGAAAAAGCTTTTCTACTCTTAAATATATTTTTGTATAATCTCTATAAGGGCTCATGGAGCCATAAATAATATTTTGGCGTTAAGACAAAGCTAGCATAGGATTTCCAATTGATAGTGAGAGGACTCGCTTTATTGTGCTTGTAAGGCCTTGGATAATTTTAGTTACGAGAGGATTCGCATATTTGTGCTCGAAGGGCCTTGGATGGTGGATGGTCCTAGTTTGGGATCCAACTATTTAGATTGGAACATTTTTTTTTTTCGACTAAGGTAATAGTCAAGTGTTGCCTAGAGGGGTAGTGCCCTTAGGTAGCCTCATGTGGGTAAGTTGAGGTACCCTATGCGGGTAAGTACAGGGGATGATCGAAGTGTAGACTATGTAATTCTACATCTTCCATAGTTCTGGACTCATATGAATGTGTTGCATGCATTCATCGTGCCTACATTCATTTTGTATGTAGATAGCTTACTTGCATGTGTGATAATAATGTGTGATAACTTGCTTGAACGGTAGTGGTGAGTGACGAACTCACTAAGTTGTTTCATGTTCATTCCCCTTTAGTTTCCTTTGCAGGTTTACTTATGATAGGATTAGGATATGTCTCAAGTGCTGAGTGCTCTTTAGGTGATACATAAATATCCTTTGTAGAAAATATTTATATGTTAAAACTTACTATAATTTAATTTTTCTTGTATATTTTTTTTTATATGTTAGTATATCNGTAGCCTCATGTGGGTAAGTTGAGGTACCCTATGCGGGTAAGTACAGGGGATGATCGAAGTGTAGACTATGTAATTCTACATCTTCCATAGTTCTGGACTCATATGAATGTGTTGCATGCATTCATCGTGCCTACATTCATTTTGTATGTAGATAGCTTACTTGCATGTGTGATAATAATGTGTGATAACTTGCTTGAACGGTAGTGGTGAGTGACGAACTCACTAAGTTGTTTCATGTTCATTCCCCTTTAGTTTCCTTTGCAGGTTTACTTATGATAGGATTAGGATATGTCTCAAGTGCTGAGTGCTCTTTAGGTGATACATAAATATCCTTTGTAGAAAATATTTATATGTTAAAACTTACTATAATTTAATTTTTGTTGTATATATATATATATATATATTTATATGTTAGTATATCCTGTCTTATTATTTAGTAGAGGATACTGATTCTCTGCAGTTTTGAAGAACTGCAGGATATTGGATATCTGTAGTTATTTATTTATATGTTATGTTAGGTTACAATAAATTAATTACTTGAGAATCAGTAATCTTAGTGATTCATTATTTAGAGTCTTGCAATCTCTGACTTACAAGGCGGTTTTCATATCATGGGTGCACACATGTTATGGAAATTTTAGGTAATCCTACTAAGTCTCCTTTAGGGTCTTGACAGAGTGGTATCAAAGCTTTAGTTTGTTAAAGATAAGAGAAACCTACCAAATGATGAGATGGGGTATAACCTAGGTAGCTTAGAATCAAAGATTTAAAAGGCTTAAACACTAGATTATATACTATATCTAGTATCTACTATATGTATTATGTTTACATTATAAGTATGTACACTCATTATCTAATCAACTCCTCTCTAACTTAGATGCTGTTGGTACTATTACCTTAAAAAAAATTTAGGATTGTATGCTTGGAGTGCTATAACAAGGGTGTAAGGAATGAATGTTGAAAAGGAAACAAGAAGGAGATGTCTTTGATTGTGTTAAAGTAAGGAAAATTGTTTGTGTTGGAGATTAAGAGTGTAGGGATATCCTAATTTCAAGTAAACGGTATGAAGTGTAATTTTTGGTGGTTCTAATAATATTTAGAATTAGGAAATTGTGTTATTGCAAATTTAATTTAGTGGTTGAATACTTTAGTGAGTTTAACATAGGAGGTAATGTTACTAGGATGTGAATTATCCTATTGGATTGAACGATCATAATATGAAGAGGATGATTGTATGAAGTTTTAAGAAATAAGTAAGTTGTTAAGTTGATGCGAAGATAAGTCTTATTAAATAAGTAACTAAAGATAGATATACACTGGAGATTCAACTTTAGATTTGGAAGCTTAGATATCTTAATTAACGATTTTGATTACGAAGGATAGCAAGAGCGATTCAAATAGAGAAATCAAATGGTGTAAGTGGAGATTTGAGGGAATGTTGTAATCGTAGAATTGTGAATTTGAACGTTGATTTACCATAAGTATTTGTATTTAGAAAATGGAAGGTTAGAGGAATGTAAAGATGATTGAGTCAAATGATTGATGATTTAACTGAAAGAGTTGGATAAATAGTATTGACTTAAGAGTATATTATGTTGATAGGGTTATCATTATTGACCAAATTTTTATCTACATTGGCCTTGCAAAAATTAAAGAAGTGGAGTAAATTTGCACGTATTCTAGGAGCAATGGAATCATCCAAAGTGAAATTATTAGAGTTTATCAAGGTAAATAGATACTTTAAAGGCAGACCTAACGTTGTTGGATCCTTTAAAGTAGAGTTTGTGGAATGTTCCAAGGGTCTTAAAGAAGCTTGTATGTTGGAAAAGAAAAACACAAGAAAAAAGTTGAAAGTGCCATGAGTGGAAGCTTAGAAGTGGCAGCAAAGTTGAGGGATTTGTGGGGTAAGGTTATTTCCACTTTTATGTTGGTTTCAAGTGAGAGAAAAAGGAAGTGAAAATGAGAGGAATGCAATAAAAAATGGCTGGTTGGGGAATAGGGTGATGGTATGTTTAAGAAGCTTGAAATTGTTGTCTTGTAGCATACGTAAAAGTCAACAATTGCAACTATTGATGATGTAAGCATTAAGGAGTGAATAGTAGTGTATAAGATAAAGTAATTGATGAATGAAAGACAAGAGTATGGCCCCCTCTTTCTTGCTGGTTCAAAACGACTATTGGGTGTCCTTTGGGGTATGGAATTGTCTTGTCTCATTTATTAAATTTAGGCATGTGAAATCTTGTGACAATTTGTCAATACATAGTATAAGTGAAGGGGTGATAAGGAAAGTGTCTTATTACTAGATTTTGATAAGTTATCAACTGATAAATGATTTGAACTTTCAATTGATAAGACATCTAAGGTGATTGGTTGGTCTACTTATTTATGTGTAAGGCTTAGGCATGAAGATAAGGGTATTGTCTTATAGGAAATTGTTTTAGGATTTACTTCTTGCATTGTTTTGTACGTTATGATTCGATTCTTATAAAATTGTGAAATTTTCTAATGTTGAATGAAATTATTCAAATTAAATTATCGATTAGTCGCTTAGGATTAAAAGTCCTTAATTGTTTTAAGGTTCAAAGTCTTAAGTGACTTTAGAGCTCATAGTTTTTCAAGTTTGGGTTTTATCGATGATAAGCTTTTGAATTGGAGAAATAAGTTCGTTTCTAATTGTAAACTTGAGTTCTTAGTTTAGTTGATCCTTAGGAATGTTCAGAAAGTACTCTTAGTCAAATTATAGGCCCGCTAAAAGTAGGGTTTACATCATACTAGGATACCACATGGATTTGTTTTAGAAGCTCCATTAAAAGATAAATAATCAAGAGTCAAAGTTGATCGACATTAGTAAAAAATAATGGCTAAGACTATGACTAATGGAAAATGACATCTTAATGACCAAAGACCCATCATATGGCTATTTTAATCTTAGATTAACTAAACTGATTAACTAACAACTAAGTATTTAGGTCAATATCATATATAAATCCTAAAGAGTTCATCACCCTAAAATCATATCGTAACATTTCTTCCAACATGTAATGAACAACTTTCAAAACAAGTAAAAGAACCTTATCTACTATAAGTAACGTGTGGCATGGAAGAAGGGAGTTTTAAATTGTCTTCCCTTTGCCACATTCATCCAACTCATCTAACTCCATTTTTGTCGTCTATATGATTAAGCAAGATATGTGATAAAAATGTCCTTATTTTTAAGATTCCAATTCATTTAAGTAACTTCCAACTAACATTTAAATAATATCCTAACTACTATAAATAGGGATGCTTTACAACAATTGGGACAACATCTTGTCCTCATAATCCATGACATCCATGTCTTTCCTCTTGTCTTCATCCCATAAACCAATGACCAATCCAGTTCTTCTACCTAACTTCTAATGCTAATTACAAAGTATAGTAAGTTGTTTTTGAGTTTTCAAAAGAAACTTTCAACTAAAAAGGTAGCAATACATACTAACACCCTATCTTTGTTTCAATCAATTCCTCTTTTTCAAGTCAAAAGACTCTTCTAAACTCTTATTACCAAAAAGTTTTTCAAGAGTCCCAAATAAATCAAGAAGTACTTTTAGTAAAGCTATTTTATGAAACTATCAAGTTTTTTCCAATATTGATTTCATCTTTACAATTCTTCTCTAAAAATCCTTTTCAAACCAACCAAAAGCTTTTCACCTACTTCTCTACTTCATATAAGTTTCAAACTTATCTTATCAACTATTTTTCAGCATAAAGTTTATGGTAAGCAAAATCTTATCTTAGCTAAAGTATGTCTTTTTTGAAAGAAAACCTAAAAAGCCAATATCTTGATCAAGATCTCTTTCTTTTAAAAATCATTTCTATGTGTAGAAGTCTCCAAAAATTGATACGATATGTTTTCTACAAAAGAAAACCTTTATCTTTATCAAAATGTTCTTTATTTTATTCTTGGATTTAATTTGTATACATCTCTAAAATTTGAAAACTAAAGGATTATGTTTCCTTTTCAAAATAACTTAATAAGAAACTTAAAGAAATCTAGTAAACAAATCTATACCTAAATAATGATGCCAAATTTTCATACCCAAGTCTTTATGACATATACATATCCTAGAATTATGACCATGGAACATATTTGGATATATTGGACATATGGACATATTCTTTGCCCTGATTATTTGGACTGTAATGATTGGACCTATTTCAAGGATTGAAAACTCGTACATAAAGACTATGGACATAACACAACAAGGAAGATTTAGACATAACACTTATAAACTAAAAGATTTTATGAAGCTATAAAACCATAACTAACAAAAAAAATTTTATATGTATATCTAATATTTACTTCTTATTGTGTTCTTTTAGGTGATTTTGAGTTTGAGCTACAATAGAAATGGCTATGTAAGTATCCACGATGAGTATCACTTGCTTATGTTTATAGTTAGTAGCACTTTAAATATATACATCAATTGGTTTGTGTGTGGGTTATCAGGGAAGTGCTTGTATTTAATTTGTGTGTAAATTGTTTGTGAAAATATTATAAGATATTCTATGTAATACAATTGATGATTGTGAAGTCATATATTCATATGTTAGTGTTTGATATTTGGTTGATCACTTATTAATCAACCTTAATCATATCAAAACTCTAATGTAAAATGGTCATGCTTAGCATTCTGTATAAATCTATTTCTACCACCATTGCCACATAAGGAATGAAAAGGTAAGGATCTTTCTTATCTTTTACAAACTAAGTGACTTTACGAATGGTCATGTAATGGATGGGGCTATGTCCATTATTTTGTTTCGATTTTGCATACATCTTGATGGACTTCTAAACTCTATCCCCCTCACTTACACATGCCTCCAAGGTCTACAATCTCTCACAATGAAGATACTCTCACTTTAGCTTGCCAAGGATGAACACTTGTTTATGGAGGAGTTATGGGAAAACTCCCTAAGACCTCAACTCATACATACTTTACTCTACTCTGATCTTTGTCCAGTTATTGACCCTTCAAGTGATTAGGCTGATTTACCAAGTGCCAAGGCCGAGCTACCGAAAACTAAGGTTGAGGTGATTGTACATTAAACTTTATTGTTCTAATCTACGATCATGGGAAGTACCGAGGCCAACCTATTGAGTGCCAAAGCCAAAGCCTCTATTTGCTGAGCCCTTCTCTTTCAGCCCCCTAAATAGTTACATCCATCATTCAACTTAGCAATTCCAAATACCATCCATCTACAGTAGCCACAACTTCATTACAACACAACTACAAAATCCTAAGAGCTACTAATATGTACTCATTAAAAGGCCGCTACCTGTCTTTACTTTTATGACATTTGTACTATATTCTCTTTTCGTCATTTATCTTATTTTCCCTCTTTTTGTACATACTAGGAATCTCTTTCATCATTTTCTTTTAGTAATTTTCCTTATTTTTATTGTTTCCCTAAAGGACATACTATAAATAGTCCTGTTATTGTGGTTACAAGGCACCTTAGACCTTTTTTGATATTGAAAATACTTATCCTTTACATTCTTATCTAATCTTATTGAGTAGCTAGAGATTTATGGCGAGTGGACCTTAACATCAGCTTGTGAGTCATATCAAGTGAAGTGTTAAGTCATATTATGTTTGTCGGTGTATCTTGCAGGTCATAGAAGTTATTGTGTTTGCCGATTATTCCATTCTCATTTTCTTCAATGTTTTGAAGGACCCATTCAGTCATTACTCCCCATGATAAGCCTTGGTGACTACTAAGCTACTAGGCACATTATATAATCCTAGTATTAAAGCTTGAGGTTGTGGCTGAAAGCTTATAGTTGAAGTAGTTGCTCTTGTTTTATTGTGTGTATGTTTTGTTGTACTCTGTTTTCATGTGGAAAAAATAGAGCAGGTCTTTAAGTTACTATGTGAGTTAGTATTTTCAATGGTTGTGAGAATTTTCTATGAGTAGTAGATTTCCTAAGGTTTTATATTAAGTATGTCCAATCACGGCATTTAAGGAGAGATTAATGATGCTGAAAGTGATGCTCTTGGTCATGGTTGTGTCACTCAATAGACCCTAGGAACTACAAACAAGTAGATATAAGACCTTGTTGTGATTATGGCCAATCTAGCTATTACTGTGTAAAGGGTCATAAAGATTAAGACACTAGAGAGGGTTGTTATTGAATAAGGCGAAGAAGTGAGAGATAGATCGAGAAGATAGATGGGTGTGAATCAAGCACTTGAAGCTATTAACATAAACCTAGCTCCACCACTACGTATTACTAGAGCTATGAGATGGAGACTTGAGTTAGATGAAGTTGAGGAGTATGAGGAGGAGGAGCAATATGATGGAATTGAGGAGCCTGAGCTTAGAGCTCATAGAGGATCCAAGCACCTCAAGGTGCAAATCCCTAGCTTGAATGTGTTTGGTAGTACTGATGACTACTTGGACTAAGAAGAGAAGATTGAAAAGATATTTGACTTTTATGACTACATGGATGCTATTCTTATTCAAGTGGCTACATTAGAATTCTTTAGTTATGTTGTAATGTAGTGGATGAAGTTGTAGAATGTACATCAAAGAGCCCGACAAGAAGTCTAAACATGGAATGAAATGAGGAAAGTTTTAAGGAGTTGGTTGGTTCTCAAACACTACAAGCAAGGATGTCCCTAAGACTTGAGACAAGGTAATAGATCAGTGGACAAGTATGTCCAAGAGTTCTAGTTACTGATGAACAAAAGTGATGTTGATGAACCCGAAGTAAGGACTATAGCATGATTCATTTTTAAGCTAAGGACAGAATTGGTAACATTATAGAGATATAAAGACTTGGGACTTTAGATGAGACCATCTGAGTAGCATAGAGGGTTAAAAAGTAGAAACGAAATCAAATCAGTTGAGTTCCAAGCAATTGACCAAGCTTGCTAAGTAGAGTTGGTATGCCAAGTTGACTAAGGTAGGATCCAGCTCAACATAGTTCCAAGGTGGACTACTAATGTCAAATGTCGAGCTGACCTGATGATGGTCGAGGTAAGAGCAAGGTTGAAGAACCCAAAGTTAGGAAGGGCCAAGGTCAAAGCTCATGGAGGACGACCCAAGAGATTAAGTGCTTCAAGTGTTTTGGTTTTAGACACATGCCTAGTTAGTGCCCAAACAAATGAGTCATAACCATCAAAGGAGATAAGCCCCAATTCAAAGTAGAGAGTGTTAGTGAAGCAAAAGATGACCTAGGAGTTGATCAGTTGTTGGAAGAATTTCAAGAAGATTCTAATGCCATAACCTCACTGGAAATGGGAGTTGAGTACTGTATAGTCATATGAAGATCTCTCAGTACCTATGCATTAGATGAGAATGTGCAAAGGGAGAACCTTTTTCATACAAATTGTCGAGTGAATAGCAACTAGTATGCTTTGATCATTAATGGAGGAAGTCACACCAATGTAGTACCTCAAGGAGTGGTAAAGACTCTAAAATTTCCATCCTTCCCTTCACCTTAAGCTATGCAAGATTCATTGGCTAAATGAGAAGGGTTATCTAACAAGTGGTGAGCAGGTTAAAGTGTCCATTACTATTGGTGATAGATATAAGGATGAGGTGCTATGCAATGTCTTACCCATATGTGCATTACACATTTTACTTAGCTAACCTTGGATGTTTGATTTGAGAGTGTTACATGATGGATATAGGAACACCTATATGTTCCAAAAGGATGGGAAAAAGGTTATATTGACCCTAATGAACCCTAAGCACGTGTAGGAGTCACAAGAAAAGATTACTCAATCACTACTACGAAAGTCCTTAGTGATTTCCCAAACCTAATTTTCTAAAGATGCTAAGATGGAAGAATGTATACTTCTATTAGTTAAGAAACTGTTAGAGTTAAGAGAAGTCGAAGAGTTACCTACCGAGGTATAGGCATTACTATAGGAGTATGCTAACCTATTTCCTACCAAGATGTTGAGAGGATTACCACCTATTAGAGATATAGAGCATTGTCTTGATTTTTAATTTAGAGTTGCTCTACCTAATTGACCTGCCCATAGGCTCAGCCTTGAGTAAGTTGTCAAGTTGAATAAACAAGTTGATGAGTTGATTAATTGAGGATATGTTCGAGAGGGCATAAGCCCCTGTACCATGTCAACTATTTTGGTGTAGAAGAATGATGGCTTATGGAAAATGTGCATTGATAGCCAAGCAATCAACAAAATCACTCTTAAGTATTGATATTCAATCCCACGGTTGGATGATATGCTTGATGAGTTATGTAGTGCCTAAGTCTTTTCGAAGATTGATCTAAAAAGTAGCTACCATCATATCAAAATGAGACTTGGCGATGAAGGGAGGGCTACTTTCAAAACAAAGGATGGTTTGTTCTAATGAATGGTGATGCCATTTGGTCTAACAAATGCATCAAGTACCTTTATGCGAGTTATGAACCATGTTTTGAGAACATTGATTCGTAAGTTGTTATTCTCTACTTTGATGATGTCTTGGTTTAAAGTACCTCATAAGGATCAATGGCAGTGGATCTCGAAAACTTGGAATGGGTATTTGAGATTCAAAATGAGTATAAAGAACAAGAGGGTTTGATGGTGAATGTGAATGGATATAACTCATTAAGATACAAACACTATAAGGGGTATGAGCTTAAAATAGGATTCGATACAACTCATAAATACTAAATGTTGCTCAAGACTCAAATAAGGGTTAGATGAAACTTACTAATTGGCTTAAATGAAGGGGTTTGCTACAATCTTAAGGATAAGATCGATAAGAACATAGGAGAGATTAAATATTTTGTTCTATACTCGATAATCCAACAAATGCTAGCTCAAGAGTAGCCTTGCTCAAAAGAGGAAAGATTCCAAAATGCAGGAGTATACTTTTCTATGTATTTTCATTTATCTCTGATGTTTACAGATGTTGCTATTTATAGTATGTCCTAAACTCTAGTGGCAAAGCTGTAAATAATGTACAAGGCCTTAAACCCTAAATAATTAGGCCCATAAATAAAATAAAGAAAAACATACACAAGAATACAAAACTGTGTGTTTAATAGAGGTTAGCATGCAGTTACTCGGTCTGTCCTAGAAGGAGCAGGATTTGAACTGGATGTGGTAGGCAGTTGGATGTTTAGGTCTAAGGAGAAGCTCATGAAGTCTTGTAGTACTTGGCTGAGACACTAGAAAGGTCTACCCATAATTGCCGAGTACTAGAATAAGTTAGCACTAGTCTCTTCGAGTTATGCTAAGTGGTTCTTTGG
The DNA here is from genome assembly GCA_024138015.1 of Lumnitzera littorea. Taxonomy (NCBI): domain Eukaryota; kingdom Viridiplantae; phylum Streptophyta; class Magnoliopsida; order Myrtales; family Combretaceae; genus Lumnitzera; species Lumnitzera littorea. The sequence continues at coordinate 71,661,108 of JAMXBB010000009.1, read as the reverse complement.
TCCCAAGTTTTTGGCTATGTGATCTTTTGATTTCTCGACAAACGATAGACTTGATGCTAAATGGCTTCTTTTCTTCCCCTTAGTCCTTTGCCATTTGCTCGGCCTTAGCAAAAGCTATTCAACTGTAGCCTTGAACTGTTTAGCCTTAGGCTAGAACATATTGGCATCTTCTTCTGGAAGGTTAATGTCAACTTAGGACAGGTTAGCCTTGGCTAAGAGATAGTTGTAGGTTGATTCCCATCATTACTATAGGTTTGAAAGGAAGTCATCCTTGACGTTAAGTGTTGAGTACAGGTCGAGATGCTGAATAAACTCCTCTTCCCTCTTCACTTCACCATGGGTGTCGAGTGTCTTTAGATTTCCTCAATGCTCATCGAGGTTAAACAGTAGCTCTTCCCATCCTTCTGAATAGTGTAAGTGCTAAGGAAGCCGTCATGGATCACTTTTCGTTCATACTCCCATAGTCGGCCAAGAAATAAATTTGTAACATTCATTAGACCACATGGAAGTCAATCTCGTCCTTGTACTATCCTACCTTAAATGCAAACTGACCTTATTTATGCACATGGACCATACCCTTGTCATTAAACCACTTTAATCTATAAGGTCAGGGCATAGGTAAGTCGATAATTTCATTTTTTCTACTAACTCAGCAGAGACGATATTGGTGCAGCTACCTCCATTGACAACTAAGGAATAGATCTTCCCATTCACTAGGCATCGCATACGAAATAAATTTTCCCTTTATTTAGGATTTGCCTTCAGGTTTACTCATATCGCTATAGCTAAGAGTTTATCCAAATCCTCGACATAAACATCTTCTTCTATTAGCTAGTCTTCCAAACTCTTGTCACTCTAACTCTTGATTTGAGCCTTAGGCCCTTCATCCTTCAAGACCATGACCCTCTTATTTGGGCATTAGGATGTAATGTGTCCATAGCCTAAGCATTTGAAGCATTTCACATCTCGAGCCTTGTTACTAGGTGCTTTTCTTTTCTCAACAATCATCTTCTCGGTATGGACAAGTCGGCTATGCTCACCTCTCTCCATCTTCTTCTCTAGCTCTTTTCTCTTGGCATACCTCTTAAGCTCAAGGCTACCTTGTTGAGGTTGGTTACTCGACCTCTAATGCCTCTTCTTCTTCTATCTTTTTACTCTTAATGCCAAATTGATTTACATGTTCAGAGAGTTGAACGGCTATAATTCAACTATGTCGACAACATCATCTTGGAGTCCACTTAGGAACTTGGCAATTGCATAGTCCTATCGCTCAGTAATCTCACATCTCGTCATCAAGGTCTCAAACTCTTGCAAATACTCTTCAATAGTATTTTGACCTTGTCTCAAGTGCTAGAATGCATAGAGCATCTCTTGCTTGATGTAGGTTAGCATAAAGTGCTGATTCATCAATCGCTTCATAAGCCTCCAAGTTCTAATTGGCTCCTCTCCTTTAGCATCTCACTTGGCAACTAACTTATCCTACCAAAGGCTTGTGTATTTAACAAGGGATAATGAAGCTAACTTAACCTTTGTTTGATCATCACACTCGTTGCACTCAAACAACTTTTCAGGTTAGCTACTTCTATTGAAGGTTGGCAACTTAAGCTTTATATTATCAAATCCTCGGCCAAGTGCTTAGGGTTCATCCCTTGCATTTTGAGCTGGTAGGTTCACTTCTAATTGGCTACTCTCATTAGAGCTTTATATGGCCATGTCCCTTCTTGGCCTCGACTCTCTTTTTCGGGCTCCTTGGTTCTACCTAAAGTCAATACTCCTGTCATTACCTCTTCTCGACATTGGTTAGTTTTCTCTTCCTCTCGACGCAACATGTCAGGACCCTAAAGGGGGCCTAGTAGGATCACCTAAAATTTCCATAACATATGTGCACCTATGATATGAAAACCATCTTGCAAGTCAGAGATTGCAAAGACTCTAAATGATTAATCACTAAGGTTATTGATTTTTAAGTAATTAATTTACTGTAGAATACAAATATAAATAACTATGGGTATCCGATATCCCACAGTTCCTCAGAACCGCAGAGAATCGGTATCCCCTACCAAATAATAAGACAGGATATGCCAACATTATAAAACTGTAGGGAGAATTAAATTATATTAAATTCTAACATGTGAATATTTTCTACAAAGAGTGTTATGTATCACCTATAAAGATCTCAACTAATCCTAATCCTAATGTACATATCTTCATCTCGCCCTCAGCACTCGAGACTTATCCTAATCCCATTGTATGTAAACCTGCAAAAGAAAGACTATTGGGGAATAAGCTACAAGAGCTTAGTGAGCTATCCCTCATACCATACTGGCAAATAAGTTATCAAACAAATTATTACAACCATATGAATGCATGCACACGTAGTATGCTAAACAACATATGCAGTTGATCGGTACTGCATATAATATCGGATTTTAATGCCCTCCGAGATAAGGGTTAGAAATTCATCGATACCAATCACGACCAAGCTCTAGTACCTAGGTTTTTACCCATAACTTTGAATTCCGTATTTCACAAAAATACATTTCCATTTCTAAAAATCCAGTAGTTCATAAAATCCCAAGCCTAGCGGTGAAGTGGCCCTACAGTCCATACTCACACCCTACAGTGGTAGTCTCTAGACGCGACCTCCAACCACCCACGGTTAGCGTCTCCGGCGCCAATAGAACCCACGAGCCAAGGGTAGGGTCTTGTTGTACCAATGCTCCTGTACGGTACTAATCAAATCATGTAAGAATCCATCCCTCCAAGGCCCTTCTTTACCAACTGCATGAAGTGACAGTCGGAATAAGTAATGCGATTCATGGATAATGCATGACCCTTTTAATTTAAGATAAGCCAAATATAATTAAGTCAAATTATGAGGCGATCAATCAATATCAGCAAACCATCCAAATCATATAAAAATCAGTCATACCATCAAATCATCGATTATCGTATTTAACAATATTTCTTATAACAATCAATCAATATCAAGTACACACATATCCCGAAACCCCATGCATTAAGTTATTGATATTCAATTTAAGTGCACTAACTACAAGCACAAACAAGTATAGAGTCATCGGGAGTACTCACTTGACTATGACGACTCGCTCTAGTGGTAATAACCGATCGGGAGATCCTCGCCCTTGTTGGGATCACCTAATCATTACGAGATAACAAGGATAATAAGTAGTTGACTCAACTAATGGTTCTAGATATCTATCTACCTAATTCTACTTAGATTACTATCAGCCCTCATTCTATTAAACCTAATTGCTAATCGTACGTAACTTTTTCATTTTATTTTTAATATTTACGAATTTATAGTCGTTTTTCATCGTTTTTGGATGCACGTTCACACGGTGATGTCCGTTTTGGATGTTAAGACCCGTGTTTTACAATATGGACTAAATTTATTGAAATTTTATCTTATTGAAGTTTAATTATTCTTGTTGCTTATGTTTATGCCCTAGTATAGGATTTAATGATTGAATTAGCTATTTGATTCTTACACTTAGGAAATTTTACATTAGTGCTACTAATTTACATACTTGATTAAGTTTAATTCAATCTAAGAAGTGTATTAGGGTTTAAAGGATCCTTGACTCATAAGTACATGTATACATATATAGGTTATATTCTTATGTCATCTTATAATCTATTCTTTTACAAGCATATGCTTATGTCATGGCTCATGTAATCTTTTTGATGATGTCATGGCTTATGTAATCCTTTGATGATGTCATGGCTTATGTAATCCATTCATTACATGTAAATATATATGTCATTAAGTACTTATACATATACATATGTTATATACCTACCTACACTCATAACATACTAATATGTATACTTATGTACTTATACGTATACTAATACATATACCCATATACACATACGGTGGCATATGTATTTTTATACGTATTTTCGTATGCCTTATCTACCCCCTTAAGAAAACTTCACAATTTCATTCTTTTTGTATTTTAAGAGTATATTTGACATGGTATATGTATGTATAGTTAGTATATACCTTATTTTAGGTTATGTACATATTGTATACTTATGTATAAAGGTATTTATACATGTATTCTTCTAGTATATCCTTATATACATATACTTAAGGACATATGCACATGCATATCCTTCTTCTTCACCATGATTTCTACACTTCAATATGTAAAGATTGCAACTTTAAGCCTAGATCAACATATATATATACACACACACAACACATAACCTAACCTTTTCTCCTTCTAAGTAATAAAGAGGATGAAGTAAGATATAAGAATAAAATAGCATACCTTAAGTTGCCCTTGACTATGGATGAAATGGTTGAAAAGTTGAAAAGGAAAGAAGAGTAAAAGGGGAAAGGAAGGTCACGGCATGGAGGGGGCTTTTCTTTTGTTTCTTTTGATTTGTTTTGCTTATGGAAGAAGGAGAATGGTGGGGTCTAGAAGATGGAAGTAGTGGACGGCAAAGAAAAGAAAAAAGAAGGGAAAAGTCAAAAGAAAAGGAAAGAAATCATGAGTAGGAAGATATTTTTTTCCTAATGAAAGAGACACTTTGGTTGACTTTTCAATGGTTGACTTTAGTCAACATGTGTTGACTTGGTCAACTTTCAAAAAAAAAAAAAATATCCTTTTTTGTACATAATAAACTAATTAGGAAGAATTTGGAGAAAGATTAAGGAAACGAAAGGTAATAAGAAGTGATTAGTAAAAATAGATAATAAAATCTTCAATTAGGTATTTATATCCTATGTACATCATTTCGTAAGCTACTTAGTATAATTGAGATGAAAAATAGCATTTAGGGTATTAAGATTTACTACATTTAACCTAAGCCTCAACTAAACCTTTAACTCTATGTAATACTAACCTATTTATATACTTAGAAGATAAATGTGATCTAGAATGCAATATCTTAGTTTCTAAGGGATCACTTAAGTATTCTAAATATTTATGCATGATTAAGGGTTATTTTTAGTCGTTTACCGATGAAATGGCAAAATATGGAGGATATATTATCACTTAGGGTTTTAGGGTAAGTTCTAGTGAATTAGTGCTTTTATATCCTTAAAGTTACATTTTTAGGGTTTTTATTACTTTAGGGCACAATCTCTAATGTTTTTACACATTTAGGGTTTCATATATTCTTACGCGATTAAATCTTCGATTGTCATCTTAGGGTTTTGATGAGGTTCGAGGTTTTAGGGTCTTCATATGCGGTTAGGGGTTCAATTGATGATTTAAGGTTTTTCATATCCACTTTAGGTTTTGAATTGAGATTTTAATCGGTTTTAAATCTCACTGGCTCTTTTGAGTTTAGGAAATCATTTACAGTTTGGACGTTTGTTTCTATACTTGGAAAGCTAAATTCGTGGGGTTTATGCAATAGCTCTTCTCGGCTGTTGCTTATCATGATCAAGTTCATTAGAACCACTTCTACTGGCTGGTGTTCATTCCCTTCTTTCTTCTCGACCATCACGTCTGTGGCCCTTGACTAATCCAGTGAGTTCTTAGATAAAGTCAGTAAGATTCTAAATATGATATTCCAGGTTATCAACACATTGTCTCAAACTTCTATGAAGGTTATCACCAATGTTGTTGACACTATCCTTTGACATTCTTGTCCATATAGTAATTTTCTAGAAAATTGACTAAATACGTATTACAACAAAAATACTATAGCAACTAGAATCAACTGCTAAAATTATTGTTACTCGACTTAATCAACACAATATTACAACTACTAAAACATGAACACACTACACTACAGAATGATGACTAATAGAACTGTCTAAACCACGAATCAAACTTTGAAGAATCACTAGCACACATGTCTCCCCAAAGCTCTGATACCAATATGATATGGAATCAAATGAAAGATTGCAGCGAATCTCAAAAACCTAAAATGGGTCAAATGGGTATGATAGGCAAGAAGTGAAATGGTTGGTTTCAATGGTGAATGTGAATGGATATCACAAACCTAGTTACAAACACTATCAGGGATTTGAGCTCAAAATAGGGTTCGATACAACTCATGAACATTAAATGTCGCTTGAGATTCAAATGAAGGTTAGATACGACTCACTAACCGGCTTAAATAAAGGGGTTCGTCACAATCTTGAGGATAAGATCAATAAGAATGTAGGAGAAATTAAAGATTTTGATCTACATTCAATAATCCAACAAATGCTAGCTCAAGAGTAGCCTTGCTGAAAAGGGGAAAGATTCCAAAATGCAAGAGTATACTTTTCTATCTATTTTCTTCTATCTCTAATGTTTATAGATGTTGCTATTTATAGTAAGTCCTAAACCTTAGTGGCAAAACTGTAGACAATGTATAAGGTCTTAAACCCTAAAGAATTGGGCCCATAAATAAAATAAAGAAAAACATACATAAGAATACAAAACTGTATGTTTAATAGAGCTTGGCATTCAGTCACTCGGCTTATCCTGAAAGGAGTATGATCCGAACTGGACGTGGTCAGTAGTTGGACGTTTGAGTTCGAGGAGGAGCTCTTGAAGTCTCACAGCACTTGGTTAAGACACCAGAAAGGTTAGCCCATAATTATTGAGTGCTAGAATCAGTCGGCATTAGTCTCTCAAGGCTATACTGAGTGGTTCTTTAGTCTCGAGTCTTCGGCTATGTGATCTCTCAGCTTCTTAACAGACTTGATGCCAAATGGCTTCTTTTCTTCCCCTTGGTCTTTTGTCATTTGCTTGTCCTCAACCTTAAACTGTTTGGCTTCGGGTTAGAATAGATCGGTGTCTTCTTCTAGAGGACCGACATCGGCTTAGGATAGGTTAGCCTTGGCTAGGAGATAAATGTCGGTTGATTCCTATCAATACCAACCTCATCTCTTATGTCGGGCACCTAAGGTCTATGTTTTTTTATCCTTCGTATGGAGCACTTATTCGGTAACTTTAAGAAATGTGTATTCTATTAAAGCAAGGTAGTATTCTTTGGTTATGTTGTTTCTAAAGGAGGCATTAAAGCTGATGACGAGAAGGTCTAAGCTGTTTTGGAATGGCCAATGCTAACCAGTACTACCGAAATGAAGAGTTTCAATGGTTTAGCTTCATTCTATCAAAAATTCATTTGGAACTTTAGTTCCCTAGCTACCCCACTGACTGAGCTGACTAGGAAGAACTCTAAATTCAATTGGTCTGAGAAGGCTCAAAGGAGTTTTGATAAGATTAAGGCTAGGTTGACTTCTACCCCAATACTCATCCTTCCCAACTTTGAGAAAGTTTTGAACTAAAATGTGATGCATATGGAGTCAGCATTGGAGCTATTCTTATGTAGGAGAGCCGATTAGTTGCTTATTTTAGTGAGAAGCTCATAGAAGCCACTCTGAATTATTTGGTATATGACAAGGAGTTTTATGGCCTTGTCCAAGTACTTTAAAATTGGTGACACTGCTTATTACCAAGAGAGTTTATTATCTATGCATATCGTAAATCTCTCATGTATCTTAAAGGGCAGCAAAAACTTTCCTAACGTCATGTTAAGTGGTTGAGTTCCTAGAAACTTTTTGCAATGTCATTTGATACATGAAGGGAAGTACCCATACTATGGCCAATGCACTCTCTCGTCGACATGTTCTTATTACAACATTATAGGCTAGGATACTTGGATTTGGCACCTTACTAGATTAGTATAAGCATGATCTGTATTTTTGGGGCCTTAGTGGTCAGATGCAACATTAAAGGAGTAGTAGATGGGTTCTATTTGAACCAAGGGTTTCTGATGAAAGGTAAACAAATTTGTATGTTGAGTGGTTTTGCTAGGGAGTTACTTGTCCAAGAAGCTTTTACTAGAGGCTTAGCTGGCTACTTTGGTGAGAAGAGAACGACCAAGTTGTTGAAATAACATTTCTATTACCTTAATATGATGAAGGATGTGCACCAAGTTCCTAAATGATGTGGGGTGTACAAACATGCCAAGGTAAGAAAGGAGTTGTATGGAAATTATACACCTCTACCCATACCTGAATAGCTATGGATTGATTTGAGCATAAATTTCACACTCAATTTACCCCAAACACCATGGAGACATGATCCTATTATCATGGTGGTCAATTGATTTATTAAGATGAGCCATTTCATCCCCTACCACAAAACCAATGACGCTTTATTTATTGCTAATCTATTCTCATAGGAGATCATGCGGCTACATGGAGTACCAAGGAGTATTGTGTTTGACCATAATTCAAATTCATGAACTTCTTCTAGAGAACCCTATGGAACCGGCTTAGCATTAAGCTTATGTTCAATACTTCTCGCTACCCCCAAATAGATAGCCACATAGAAGTTATAAACAAAATAGTAAGTAACCTCCTCTAAGCTACTATTAGAAAGAATCTACAAGATTGGGATCTATGCTTACCCATCATTGAATTTTTTTACAATCGCTCCACTCATAGCTCGATAGAAAGGTCACTAATTATGATGTGCCTATTCACTTTTATGTGGTAACAGGCGTAATAGCTATCTTCCTAGCCATCATTACATTGTAACAGCTCATAATTGTCATTAACACATCGGATTTCTACCTCATAACATGTACCATTAATCCATACTTGACCATCCAATTAAAACCACATTCCTAACAAAACTGTGTTAAGGTTACGAGGAGAGACTATTCATATATAAAAGATCTTTCCATACTAATAAAGATTTCTCACTCTTTTCTCATTCATATCCACTTTCAAAGTTTTATTTGCTTTTGACATTTCATTTTTAAAGTTTTCATCTAGTTCGTGGTTGTCTCGTATAACTTCAATCAAGTATGGTTTGAAGCATCATTGATTGACTTATACTTTTAGATTCTGAAGCAACCGTACTTAAGGTTATTTCTCTTCCCCCAAAAAAGGAATGATTCGAAGTGCTCTTCAATTATTTTGGCAAATAGCACAATGGAGCGATGCAAAAAACTCGCTTAGATCAATGCTCTTCCAGTGGATACTTTTCCAAATGATAGGGAAGGAAGATCTGTTGCGAGGTATTTATATAATAATGTAGTTTATAATAGTGATTCCCTAGATGGATTGGTGAGTTGTGTTATCAAGAGACTTGTCTCGAAGTATAATAAATATTAGCAAGATCTTCTCCAGACATGGAATCTACATAGGTTGAGGGAGGATGAGAGGGTATATTTTCCAATAAATCATGAATTCCACATGTATCTAAAATACATTGATTTTGGACTATGCTTCCCATTTTCTCTTTTGAAATAGTTCTTTAACTATTTTCGAGTTGCTCCCAATATATTTTCACCAAACATTGATAAGCTTTTCTTAGCATTTGAGATAATCTATGAATAGACTAAGGTTAAGGCCATACCCTAGTTATTTAGATACTTCTTCACAATAAGGAGGTGACATCGTGATCACAATCCATAATGTCATGCACAAATATAAACTTTGCCCCTTTTAAACATAGTGGAAACACTATACAATAAATTGAACTCACCTACAATCTTTTGAAAAATATTTGTGGAAACCATGAACTAATAGCAAGCGTACCAATCAATTTATAGTATATGGTAAGAACTAAGGTCATATTTTGCGATGAGCTAATAGCAAGCGTATTATTCAATTTATAGTATATGGTGAGCACTAAGGTAATATTTTGTGATGAAGGAAAGAATAAAGTTTAGAAAGATAACTAGGTATTAGATTATACTATTTCTACTCTAATCTAAGAAACTGATTAAGCAATTTAAAAAGAAAGAGCATGCAAGTTATCTAAATTAAAGTAAAAACTATAGTGGAATTAAACGTGAATTTGAGCAATTTCTCTATATTAGGATGTAGATTTCTCTACAAAAGATGTATGAGCAACAAGTAAGCAATTGTCTAAGATTGTTGTGGCCATGCTATTAGAGTATTTATGATAGTTTAAATATGGATTCTACTAACACTCACAAAATTTATCCAACTCTCGTTTTGTAAATTCTATCATCTAGTAGGAGTATTGTATTATTAATATCTCATCTATACTACTAGCTAGCTATTTAAGTCTTATCACTACTTAAATAACCATATTAGAATTAATTTCTCATTTCAACCAATTTTTAGCCCTAGGTGAGTACAAGGATTTAAGTCTTAATTTTCAAGAATTACCCATTCAAATTATGAATCCTAGGTCCTATTCTAGGTGTTTGAATCCTATGATGGTATCTAGACCCTATTAAGATAACATGGGGAAAAGCCCAATGTATAGGAACTATTATCTAGCTCAATATTAACCCAACACTCAAGTAATACCTAATTATACCATAGAATAAACTAGAATTCTAAATTTACACTATCACAATACAAAAATACCAATAGTCACAGCTACTTCATCATGTTCATACACTACCCATAAGCATAACAAACTCTATTTATTACTTTCATGGAGAATAAATATTCAGCAAAAAATACACATGAATATGAAAAAAAATAGTGCATTAAACATGGAAAAAGTATGAGAAACATTACAAAACTAAGCTCCCTAACCTCAATAATGGAGTTCTTCAAGATTTTTCCAACAATCTATATGAATGAAATGGAAATTCATAAACCCAACCCTTGAATAGAGTTAAAATCCACTAATAGTTTGCGCTATGATCATGAAAACACAAGAAAACTCCATGGAAATCATAAAACTATGCTAAAAGTAACCTATGATAGCCTAAAGAAGAGAGAAACATCGGAAACCAGAACCTTAAATGCTAGGAATTACAATGCAAAAATCTATTGAAAATGAAGAAGAGGATTCTATATCAGGTCATTACTGGCATGACGGTGGACATGTGTCACATACTTCGCTTCATTTCTTTCAATAAAAATGATAGGTTTTTGCTTCAAGAGTCAAGTACACCATCATGATGGCAGTTAGGTATCGTAATGTCGATATACCCTTCTAGTTTTGCAATTTGATTCGATTCTACTCCAAGCACTATCTTGACAGTAGATAGGCTTACCATCATATCAGTAGTCATAACTTCCAAGTTTCCTTCTTTATGCTTATGTTGAGAAATTATATATGATTTTAATGAAAATTTATACACTTTTGCTCAAAAATCTATCGAATCACATATAATTGTTAGAGAAATCCTTTACATAAGTATGTGGTTTGACTCACTTATCAATAACCCCAACTTTATAAGATTACTCTTGAGTTAGCATTTGCCAAATTATCGAATATCGATTAAACTCTTTAATCTTTCCTATGTTCTTATCAATATTGTCCTCAAGATTATGGTGAACCCCTTCATTGAACCGGTTAGTAAGTCGCATCTAAGCTTCATTTGAATCTTGAGCAACATTTAGTGTTCATGACTTATATCGAACCTTATTTTAAGCTCAAACCCTTGATTGTGTTTGTGTCTTGGAGCATGATATCCATTCACATTCACTGTTGAAACCAACCATTTCACTTCCTTTCTATCAAACCCATTCAATCCATTCTGGGTTTTTCGAGATCCATTACTATTTCTTTAATCCTTATCATATTAGTATTAAAGCTTTAGGGAGACACACGTGCTAGTGTTCTTCAAAGTTTGAATTTGTGGTTTGTACTACCTTGTTAATCATTGTTTTGTAGTGTAGTCTGCTATTCGTAGTAGCTGTTTATCAATAGTAGTAGCTGTAGAAGCCGAGTAGTGGTTGTTTATGGGTTACTATGATTGTGTTTTGTTGTTTGTTCAATTTTCTAGAAAATTACTGTACGGACAAGAATGTTGAAAGATAGTGTCAACAACACTAGTGATAGTCCTCGTAGAAGCTTATGGCGACATGTAGAAAACTTAGAATATTAGAATTAGAATCTTACTAATTCCATCTAAGAGCTTACTAGTTTAGTCAAAGGTTGTAGATGGGATGGCTGAGAGGAAAGAAGGGAGAGAACACCCATAAGTAGAAGTGGCTTTAATGAACTTGATCATGATGACTGATAGCGGAGAAGAGCTGTCGAGTCGAGAAGAAAAAATGAAAGGAGTGTTGACTCCAAAACAAATCAAGGAGCCTGGAGAAGAGAGCCAAGGCCAAGAAGGGACATGGCCGAGTAGAGCTCTAACAGAAGTGGCCGAACCGAGGTGAATCGACTAACTCAGAATGCAAGGGATGAACCCTGAGCACCTAGCCAAGGACATGATAATGTGAAGCTAAAATTGCTAACCTTCAGTAGAAGGAGCCAACCTGAAGAATTCCTTAACTAGGTTCCTCGAATCAAGAAGTTGTTCGAGTGCTATGAGTGTAATGAACGAACAAAGGCTTAGTTGGCATCATTATCCCTTTTTGAGTATGCAAGCCTTTGGTGAGATAAGTGGTTGCTAAGCGAGATGTTGAAGGAGAAGAGCCGATCAAAACATGGAAGCTTATGAAGAGGTTGATGAATCAGTGCTTCCTACCAACTTACTTGAAGCAAAAGATGCTCCATGCTTTTTAGCACCTGAGATAAGGTCAAAATACTGTTGAAGAGTAATTACAAGAGTTTGAGACCTTAATGATGAGATGTGAGATTGCTGAACCATAAGACCACACCATTGCTAGGTTCCTGAGTTGACTCCAGGATGATATTGTTGACATAGTTGAATTGCAACCGTACAACTCTCTAGACAAGCTAATTAATTTGGCATTAAGAGTAGAGAGGTAATGGAGAAGAAGGCATCAAAGTCTGACTGGCCGACCTCAACAAGGTAACCTTGAGCTTGAGAGTTATGCGGAGAGAAGGCAAGAAAAGATGATGGAGAAAGGAGAGCCTAGCCAACCGGTCCATGTTGAGAAAGAGAAGGCACCTAGCAATAAGGCCCAAAAGGTGAAGTACTTGAAGTGCTTAGGCTATAGACACATTGCTTCTCAATGTCTGAATAAGAGAGTCATGGTCTTAAAAGGCAAAGGACCCAATGCCCAAGTAGAAAGTTAGAGCGACAGGAGTTTGGAAAATGGATTGATCAAAGAAGATGTTTATCCTAAGGACCTAGATAAACTCTTAGTTATGGCAACACGAGTTAACCTAAAAGTAAATCTCGAACAAAGGGAAAACTTATTCCATATACAATGCCTAGTGAATGGGAGGACTTGTTCCCTGATTGTCGATGGAGGAAGCTACACCGATATCGTCTCTGTTAAATTAGTAGAAATGATGCAATTGCTGACCTACTCGCACCTTCGACCTTGTGGATTAAAGTGGTTTAATGACAAGGGTATGGTCCATGTGCATAAGCAAGCTTAGATCGCATTCATGGTAGGACAGTATGAGGACAAGATTAACTTTAATGTGTTCCTAATGAATGCCATAAATTTACTTCTAAGCTGACCATAGGAGTTTGATTGGAAAGTGATCCATGATGGATTCCTCAACACCTATACTATTCAAAAGGATAGGAAGAGCTATCTCTTAACCCTGATGAGCATTGAGGAAATCTAGAGACACTGCGCACCCATGGTAAAACGAAAAGGGTGAAGGAGCTTATTCGACATCCCAACCTGTGCTCAACACTTAACGTTAAGGACGACTTCCTCTCAAACCCATGGTAATGATGGGAATCAACCTCTAACTATATCCAAATTGAAGCAGACCTTCTTGAAGCTGAGGCTTATCAATGCTTACCGAGGTCGAATTGAAGCCAGAAGGACAAGAGGGAGGAAGACAAACACTCCACATCAACTCTATCGTTAGCCAAGGTGCTGAGATACCATAAGACTGAGTACTTGAGACCAAAGAACCACTTAGTACATCACTAAGAGACCCGTACCGATTGATTCTAAAACTAAAAAATTATAGGTTGACCTTTCTGGTGTCTTAGCCAATCATTGCAAGACTTTGGGGACTCCTTCCCAAATCCATACATCCAATTACCAACCCCGTCTAGTTTGGATACTACTCCTTCTAGAACATATCAAATAACTGCATGCTGACTTCCCATGTAAAATACATCATTTTGTATTCTTATACATGTTTTCCTTTATTTTATTTATGTGTTCAATTCCTTGGGGTTTAAAGCCTTATACATTATTTATAGTTTTGATGTATAAGTTTTGCCACTAGGATTTACGACTTACCATAAATAGCAACATCTGTAAACATATGAAAAAAAGATAGACGTAAATATATAAAATTAGTCAAAGTATATTCTTATGATTGGAATCTTTTCCCTTTTTGAGTAAGGCTATTCTTGAGCTAGTATTTTCCGAATTATCGAGTATCGATTAAACTCTTTAATCTTTCCTACGTTCTTATCGATATTTTCCTTAAGATTGTGGTGAACACCTTCATTTGAATTAGTTAGTGAGTCGCATCTAACCTTCATTTGAGTCCCAAGCAACATTTAATATTTGTGAGTTGTATTGAACCCTATTTTGAGCTCAAACCCTTAATTGTGTTTGTGTCTTGGAGCGTAATATCTATTCACATTCACCGTCAAAACCAACCATCTCACTTCTTATCGGTCAAACCCATTTGACCCATTCTAGGTTTTTCGAGATCTGCTACTATTTCTTCAATCCTTAACAATCATCGTATCTATTGCCCTAATCCTTCCCCTAAGCTAACCATAATTTTGAAAAATATGACAAAATTAGATTATTCTTTACTTGGATCTCCTAAAAGTTTTTAATTTCTTACTTATGCCCACTTTTCGCTCATGCTCCGAAACTTTTGTTCAAAGGAGCTCTTCATTCCTCACCTTTTCCTTAAGTGAACACTAGGGGCTCATGAACCTATTCCAAAATTTATCATTCCAAAAGATGTGCTAAGAGCTTATTGAGTACCCTAGATGTTCACCCATACTCTCTTTTTCTTTTTGTTTTCTATTTTTGATTTTGGTTTGGGTTTACCCCCAACTATTGATTTTTGGCCGATTTTCATTCTGTTTTGTATTAGAAAATCCTTGTCAAGACCAAAACAATTTTAGCATCTTTTCTAATACTATACTTAGCCATTTGGAAATTCAAAGAGCACGATATATGGAAATCAATTTTCTAAAAAATAAACGCCTAACTCTAACTAGTGCCACCATCTTATTCTCAACTCATGAATATGAAGTTAAATATAGAGGGTAACAATATAATCTAAAGATTTTGTTCATTAATTTTAAAGTAATGTAATAAGTTCACTCCATTTAATCATCATGCATGAACACAATAAAAACAAAAGTTACTTGCACTTTTTCACACAACTTAGAGATTTCAAGAAAATAAAATAGACTTAGCAACTGAATTCTCATCGCAAATGTAATATCAATTCGACAAAGCATAGCCATAGCTTCAATCCATTCATATATTCCCCACTCCCAACTTTTATTTCTCCTATCATCTTAGCTCATCATCAAATGTAAATTACAAAGGTAAGGTTACAACAAGACTACCTTAGGAATTAGGTTGAGTTGCTTTGTTTTCCTTTTACTCTTTAGGTCCTCTTGGAATTACAATCGAGCCTCTTTAATGATTTGCACAAGAATAAAAATTGTCTTAAAGTACCTTATTCATCCATTTTCTCAAAACATAAAACAAAACCAAAAAAAAAGCTTAAAGAAAAGTGCATGGCAATTAAATAAAACTCCAGTAGGTTGCCTCCCACCTAGCGCTTAGGTTTTATGTCCCTCAACCGAACCCTTTTCGTAATCATCATGGTAGATGGAAGTTAGGATATGTTGGACCTTTCTTTGGTGTCTTCATCTTCAACTTAGCCAACTATCTAGTAGGAAGGATCGTTTTAATCCTTAGCAAATTCATTTTTCAAATAATTGAAATCAACATGAATATCCTCATTTTCATTACTCTTCTCCTTGACTTTTCTTGCAAACAGCTTGATTTTTTACCACCTACATCTCAAAAATATCTTTTTTCCTTTGACATCTATCAGTGCCCTAGTCATTGCCAAAGATGATTGACCAAAGAAGAGTAGTTGTGCTCCATCATTCATTTCCATCATAATAAAATCTACTAGATAGTTGAAACAACCAACTTCTACAACAAGATCTGTGAGAAGCCCCGACAACTTCCTTATTGACCTATTAGTGAATGGCGTAACAAAATTTGCTTCCTTAAGGAATCCTTTGAGTCCTAGTTTTCTCATCAACTCTCTAAGCATAATGTTGTTAGAAGCCCTTAAGTCACAATAAGCTATCAGAATGTACTTTTCAAGAATGATATAAGGAATGGTAAACTAGCATAGATATCCATAGTTGGTATAGTATATTCCCATAAAGCTCTTTTGTGTACATTCCAATTACCATTAACATTCATTCCATTCAACCCATTACCATTCAAATTGTCATTTTGTCGATTGAATCGATTTTGATATTCTTCTCCATTCATATTATCTATTTTCACACCAATTCTTACACCAACACCATATCCATTTCCTTCATTCAAATTCTCCATCTCAATAAATCTTCTTTTTTTCTCATAGTTGTCTATGAAATGTTCCATCAATTTCAGGATCAAATAACAACTCAAAATCAGCAATTCCTCTTCTTAGCATAAAATAATAGAGGCTTCGAAATTTCAACATAAGGGTAATCCTAAAAGGCTAAATACAAAGAGTTTCAATAATCCCATCCCAATACAATATTGTGACAAGAGGTTTTATCTCTTCTATAAACAACCACTTAAACCTTCAATAGCCTCATTACAAGTCCTGCAAAGCAACAAAAACAATACAGTAAAAAGCTCTTAACAAAACAAAGATGCAAACCTACTATAAGCATGCAAAACTAACTCTAACTACAACTAAATCTATTATACTCTAAACTTTGTCTTAGAGAGAATTACTAATATAATATTAGCTAACTTTCACTTTCCTTGCCTTCCTCGGCAACAACACCAAAAACATGGTATTGCAATCGTCTTCTACAATGTTACACATAAATATAAACTTTGCCCCTTTTAAAAATAGTAAAAAAACTATACAATAGATTGAACTCACTTTCAATCTTTTAAAAAATATTTGTGGAAACTGCGAGCTAACAACAAGCATAATGGTCAATTTATAGTATATGGTGAGCACCAAGATCGTATTTTGCGGTGAAGGAAAGAATAAAGTTTAGAAAGATAACTAAGTACTAGATTCTACTATTACTACTCTAATTTGGGCAACTAATTGAGCAATTTTAAAAGAAAGAACATGCAAGTTATCTAAATAGAAGTAAAAACTACAATGGAATTAAATGTGAATTTTAGCAATTTCTCGATATTAGGATGTGGATTTATTTATATAAGATATATGAGCAACAAGTAAGCAATCATTTAAGATCATTGTGGTCATGCTACTAGAGTATTTATGATAGTTCAAATATGGATTTTACTCACACTTATAGAATTTATCCAACTCTTGTTTCATAAATTCTATCATATAGAAGAATCATTGTATTATCATTATCTCATCTATACTATTGACTAGCTATTCAAGTCTTGTCATTACTTAAATAATTGTGTTAGAATTGATTTCTTATTCCAACCAATTTTTAGCTCTAGGTGAGTATAAGGATTTAAGTCCTAATTCTCAAGAATGACCCATTCAAATTACAAATCTTAGGTCCTATTTAGGGTATTCGAATCTTATTAAGGTATCAAGACCTTATTAGGATAACAAGGGGGAAGGCCCAATGTGTGGGAAATGCTATCTAGGTCAATATTAACCCAACACTTAAGTTATACCTAATTACCCTATAGAACTAAGTAAAATTACAATACAAAAACAACAATAGCCACAATTACTTCATCATGTTCATAGACTACCCATAAGTATAATAAACTCTATTCATCATATTCATGGTGAATAAATATTCAACACACATTACACATGAACATGAAAATAAATATTGCATTAAGCGTGGAAAAAGTATGAGAAATATTACAAAACCATGCTCTTCAACCTCAATAATGGAGTTCTTTATGATTTTCCCAACAATCTCCATGAATGCAATGGAAATCTACGAACCTAAACCTTGAAAATAGCTAAAATCCACTAATATAATGTAAAAAGTAAACTATGCTAAAAGTAACCTAAGATAGCCTAAAGATGAGAGAAGTGGTGGAAAGTAGAACATTAAACCCATGGAATTATAATGTAAAAATTTGTAGAAAATGAAGAAGCAGAGGATTTTTTATTAGGTCATTATTGGTATGACAATAAGCAAGGGTACTAGCATGACGGTAGATACGTATTGCTTACTTCTCTTCTTTTTCTTTTAATGAAATGGCATATCTTTGCTTTAGGAGTCAAGTATACCATCATGGCGGCAGTTAGGTACCTTCATGCTGGTTTTCCCTTCTAGTTTTGCAACTTGATTTGATTCTTTTCTTGGTATTGTCTTGACGGGAGATAGGCTTATCATCAGGTCTATAGTTATAACTTCTATGTTTCCTTCTTCACTTTTTTCTTCGTTTCCGGCTCCATGAATTGGAGCTACCATCACATGGTAGCCTTAAGACCTATAAGATCAAACATGAAGAGCTTAAATACTTTAAATATATGTTACTTTTGAGCATTAAAATGTAAAAAGATGAATCACACTTATGTTGAGAAATTATATGTAATTTTAATGAAAATCCATGCGCTTTTGCTCAAAAATCTATCGAATCACATATAATTGTTAGAGAAATCCTTTAGATAAATATGTCGTTTCACACAATTATCAGGAGGTAGCCTAATGGATGGTATTTTGTGACAACTCAGCATGGTCGTAAATTCATGAATGAGTTAGAGTCCAAAATCCATAAGCGGCATGATAAATTTGTTTCCATTAGGTTGGACAAGGATTTGGATTTTTGGACCCAATGGACTGAGCTCATCCACACTAAAGACTTCAACTTGATGTTGAATGACACTATTACAACTAGAAAGTTTCAAGAAGGCCATCATGCCGAGTAAAGCAACAAGAGGAAAGCCGTTCTCATGACTTGGGGGGAGAATAGTCGCCTTTAAGCTTCGCTTAGTACAGGCCTCATAAGTTTTTTATTTTTCTCTCTTTTTAGTTTATAACACTCCTATCTTCCTATGTAGACATAGGTGAAGGCAATGTAGATCCCACTAAACTATTGGCTTAAGTAAAGGCCAAAAAGCTAAAGCTTGATAAACATGAGGCCATTAAAACCCCTGTTAATCAACCACTTACAAGGAGAAAGATGTCTCAAGTAAAGGTTGTGAAGGAGGCTATCATTCAAAGGAGTAAGGGTACTCCTTCTATTGCTAAGGAGCAACAACCATAGTAGATGGAAACCATTGATGTTATATAGACGGAGAGTCTTGGTACTAGACAACTTAAGATGGTTCTCTTGATAATAAACATTCCAAGGGATCATGAGTCAAGCGAATCTAGTTGAAACATTGTTGGTATCAACAACACCAAGGTTTCTCCTCAAGAAAATGCAAAGCCAAGTGCTAAAAAGAGAGATAGAAAAGATCATAGGAATTAGCTTTCATCCAAGAAATTTAAGGCCTTAGACAAGCAGACGATAGAGGCTTTGAGAAATAAATCCATTGGCATTAGTTCTATTGAGTTTGTCCCCAACCGTGAAGTGAGCAAATACTTCATGCCATGCTAGAGCTAGAATACCCTACATACTAATTCAGCCTTAGGTGATAGGACAAAGTCCCTAGCCTTGATAGAAGGAGTCATTCTCCCTAGGGATAAAGAGATTACAAAGAAAGATGTTGATGAGTGGGTAGTTGCAATAAAGGTCATATTGCTGTCAAGTTGTATGATGTAAGTAACAATTAGCTTTTCGTATATAGCTCATGTTCCATTGCCAACATAATTTTGTCCACATATAGATTAGGAATCACATTTGATAGCTCTAGATGAAACTGAGAAAGAAATGAAGAAGGTAATATTCACATTTTGTTACTTTGCTAGGAAGTAAGTAATTTATTTAGCTTTGTTAATTTATTGTAAAAGGTTGAGGAGGTGTATAACTCCTCAAAGGCTCAAACTATTACAACTGAGAACATGAGAAACAAAGTTAAGATGGAGGCTAAGAAACTACAAAAAGAGATTTTTTTTTAGAAGTTGGCAATTTCCTTAGTGTTCGATGAAGTCTTTAGCCTCAAGGCCATGAATGAAGAGCTATATAAGGAGGTCAAGGACCTGAAAGAGGAGCTTTGCAAAAAGTGAAAAGAGTGCTGGGGGTTAAGATGAACAATTACCTCGATGAGTGATGAGGAGGACAGGTTAACGATGAGAACAATGGAATTGGAGATAAAACGACTCTAAGCTCAAGACTCGTGTTGCTAAATTAAAGGAGGTAGCAAAAAAGAAGCCTTTTATGGAAGAAGCACCAAAAATTGTGACTCCTAGTTGATAGTACAAGAAATTGCTTCGAAAGAAGCTTTTGTAAGGGGTCTAATAGGTGAGAAAAGAGATCTTAAAGGTTTACCCTAACTATGATCTGTCATGCTTAGACTTTACTGATGTTGATGATAATGATGCCAGTAATGCCAATGAAGAAGTTAGTGAGAAGCAAAGACAAAAGTTCAAGAATAGGGTGACAATATTGAAGCCAAAATTGAAATTTTTATTGATGACAAGGAACTATCATCTAGGGGGACCCCCTATTTTTGTATAGAGACATCGACTTGCTCTATAACCCTTAGTATTGAAAATGAAGTAAGCTCCAAGAGGGTCCTATCTTTTTTTAACCACGACAACACTTTCGCCCAATCTAAGAACAAGAATGTCCTAAGTTCTTAAGATGATCAGTTGATTTATACTCTATTTTCCTAAATGTTGAAGGACTTAATATGGTTAGGATGCTAACCTTCTATTGTATTGAGTTATTCGGTGTTTATGCCCTTTATTTCCCACCCATTTCATTTCAAGCACAAGTTATTTGTTTTTACCACATTTTATTTCACGTGCATGTTCTTTCTTTTCGGTACGTTTTATTTCATACACATGTTAGATGTCTTTTCCTAGACATAGCGTTTGTTAGCTACATAGGACATGAACTAGTGTTTTTTTTTTTTTCTTAGTTATGTGATTACTTGTTAAAGGCATAATAGAGTTCATTCTCTAGTATCTTGGCATATTTTTAAAGAATAATTGATGTCATTCGTTGGTAATGATTAAGCTCATTAACCATTATATGTTTGAACTTAGTAAATATTGATTTCTTCATTGTATCACTAGAACTTCATTAATCCACTAATCATGCATTGATTAAGAATGAAAATGACGGGAAGTAGAGAAATTAATAAACTTGAAATGAACATTTCATACTTGAAACAAGATGTAGGCCATTGCCTTACAACATTCAGAATGGAAATAGAAACAAACCATAATTGCAAAGGAATTAAGCAAAATAAAGCCTTAAATTCTTGGCATTCCAAGCCCAAGAGATGATTGTTCCATCTAGCCTTTCCAATCGATAGGCTCCCTTACCTATGACTTCCTGAATCCTAAAAAGATCCTCCCAATTTGCATTAAGCTTCCCTTGATTCTCTCATATGCCTGTTGTCTCTAATTTTCTATAGACCAGATCTCCAAGTCGAAATACCTTATGTTTTACCTTTTGATTGTAATACTTGGTTGCTCTATGTTGATATGCAGCAACTTTCATCCTTGCAATATCTCTGATCCCCTCAATTGTATGCCAATTAGCCATAAGGCCGACCTAATTAGCCATTATGTCAAAGTTCTACATACGAAGATTAAGTGGATCTATCTCGTTCGATAGGATGGCTTCTAAACCATATGCTAGTCTGAAGGGTATTTCTCCAGTTGAAGTCTTGTAGGTAATCCTATACCCCTATAAAATATTCGGTAGTTCTTCAACGCATTTACACTAGGCTTAGTCAACTTTCCTCTTCAAACTATGCAAGACGATCTCATTAATAGCTTTTACTTGCCCATTGGTTTGAGGAAGAGCCATTAAAGTGTAATTCAAATGAATGTCATGTTTCTCACAAAACACTTAGAACTTATCATTGTCAAACTGTGGTCCATTATCAATGATTATCAAAAATGGAACCCCAAAACTCGATATGAAGAAGTTGAAAACAAATGCTTTGACCTTCTATTCGATGATTCTGGCTACTGCTTTGGCCTCTACCTACTTAGTAAAATAATTCATGGCTATTATGATGAATTACCGCTATGTAGTAGACTTTGGAAATGGTCTAAGTATGTCTAATCCCTATTAGGCAAAGGGTGTCACATCTCAATGTAGCATAAGATGTACCATTACATAAAAATACCTGTTTATACTGAACAAAAGTTCAATTTATAACAAAAGAGTACTACAATGGAGTTCAGCTTTATACCTGTTTATAGAAAAGAGTACATCCGTCAAGCTTAGCCAAACCTAAAATATAGTACTTTTTTTTTTCTTATTTCATATGTGCAGATCTTTCATAGAAATAAGAACAAAATACTACAAAACTTCCTCAAAAGTAGTTGACTCCATCCTATATGAACTCAAAAGACATTTCCCCTAGCTAATGTTGATGCCCAATCAATTCCCTTCATAACCTAAGGATACATAAGTATCCCCTTAACTCTCAGTGAGCTAAGTGAAAGTAGATAAAACAAAGCATGGCACAAGCATAACATTCATTCACAAAGATCAATATTATAGAGCATTTAAATACATAACCTGAGTTATCAATACAAATTGTTTATGTAGGAAATTTGTGCCATGCTCATGCATGTGACATGTATTGATACCGATATCCAATACTTTTCCAATTCATCATCAAGTTAGTTAAGATACTTAGGCATTTAGATACAACATCTCAGAACTTAGGGCAATAAGGAGCTACTTAAGAGTAGGACCCCCAACCAAAAACTACCTACTGTGGTTTGAAAATCCAATACATAGTTAGTCACACGTTGTAGCCAGAATAAGTTGAGTAGTGAAGTTCCATATGCTCAAAAGCCAACTCAGCAACATTCAAGCTTTCAGAAACTCGACCCGCAGGTAATATCATAAAATCCTAAACTTCACAATGTGGTCCTCCTTAACTTATTACACCAAGGGAAATACACATAGACCCCAAGTCAACTACAAGTCGATAGTAAATTCTTATATGTTTTCACTATAACGTTTTCAAGCTTATTCTGATTGTATTTTATTCATTTCTTATCCAATTTTAATAAACTTTATATCACCATGATTGTTATTTTGAGTGCTATTAAGATATCTTAAGAATCAAGACTAATCAATTTTGTCAAAAGTTCAAAATACCCTTTCGTATTACTGACTCGACCATATGTTATTGTAACTTCATAATTTACTCGAATAAACCCTATATCTAAATTAAAAATCTTAGAATTCCATATTTCCCAAACCGAATATCATCTATTATGTACCTAAAATATCAGTCTTTTACAAATTTGACAAGTATCTCATCAGTACAAGTTACTCTATTATATATTAGGCTAATGTATAGGTTTATAATATGCAAATACATCATAAATAGTATACAAGCCTAATTAATTTCACAAAAAATCCTATATACTCATAAAAATATGTAGTTTAATTATTGATCATGAATTATATTAAACAAGCTATTATTTATTTTTATGAAAATAGCAGTTTTAACTCAAAATTAGTGGAAATTATGCAAATAAGTGAATTTAATTACAATATAAAATTCAAGTGTCCTAAACATCATTATGAACTTCCAGAAATCATAATACATAGGGCTCATCATTTGATTTTTTCAAAAACTAATTAATTCAATAAAATAGCAAAATTGTTAGTTTTATCCAAAATAATTACAATAAATAGTAAACATGATTATTTTAAAAAATTATTGTTGCTGCAATTAAATATATATATTAGCTATATTATGTAAAAAAATTAAACTCAAGAGGGCATTATTTAATATTTCTAAATTTTAATCCAATTTTCATCTAAACAAAGCCATTTCTTAAGGATTTTATATTTCCAATAAGTATTTAGTTAAAATGAAATTATTACATTAATCTACACATTTAATATCTCTAGAAAACCAACTTTCATAATTAACTAACATCATTTACTATTTTTAGGAAATAAAGTAACTTTCGGTGAGAAATTCAATTCACATGAACCAACCGCCTCCAACCACCATCAAGCCACTACACTTTGTCAAAAGAACTAGGCGCACTACCCTCTCTTTAACCACCAAGACACTCCAAGTCAGTTTGTTCTTATCCTAGTGAACTGGCCTAGATTTGAACTGTGCTTTGTTTTTGTAATAATTTTCTTATTTTTCTATAATTTTTTTCTAAATTTTCTCGAGTGATTTTCTTATGTTTTCAAACTTCCAAAATGTTGTTTTTGGAGTTTGCATACCTTATTTATAATTTCAAAATGGATTAGATTTAATAAAAATTAGACATGTGGCACATATGACATTTTTTTTTTATTTTTTTTAAGCATGAGGTGTCGATTTCTTGTATTTTACTTTTTAACTCAACATTTCCAATTAATCTTAGGCTGCCACATCATTGGATCATTCACCCAATCATTTTTTTATTAATTTTTCATTATTTTATTTTAATTTCCTTTATTTTAATAACTTATTATTAATATATATGTATTTAATACTTATAATGTATTTCCAATGTATAGTATGTATAATTTGACTTCATTGATTATTTTTATAAGTTAAATAACTCATCTCGCTATATCTAAAAGATTAAATTTCGCATTTTCGAAATTTATCGACTTTATCAATAAATTTACATTTTTCTTAAATTAATACTTTTATATAGCTTATTTTCAAAAATTAACTTTTCTTGAATTACTTCATCTAACTTCTCTAATTTTATTGTGAAGTTTGAAATAAAATAGATAACATAGACTAGCGCCCTAAATTTAAGGACTTGGATCCTAGGGTAATTATATAGGCTCAAAATCTTTAGTTATTACAAAGGGCCAAGGGCTAATGAGGCTTTACAGTTTAGTAAAAGGCACATAGCTCAATGCCTTATGTTTTTGGCATTGCGAACATTGTCGAACAGTTGATTTTACATCATCTCTCATAGTTGACTAATAATAGCTAAGTCGCAATACAAGAACATATAAGGTTTGACCCTTCACATGGTTGCTGCAACCTACAAATACTACCGTATAACTCAAATAGTATTCGTTGTGCATCCTTTAGTGGAAGGCATCGAAGATAAGATTGGAAAATGTCATGTTTGTATAATTGTCATCAATCAGCGTATAATTTGTAGCTTGGTAAATTAACCTTCGAGCATCTTTCTTATCATCAAGAAGAACACCATCCTTCAAATAGTCTATGATTGGATTCATCCAAGACTTCTCATTTAGTAGGGAGCTGACTCGTAGCTCTACTCAACAGTTTATAAGCTCTTTATTGAGTATATTGGGTAGATACTCAATAAAGAGCTTGTCATTTAAATCATGGAGCATCATACTAGCTAACTTCAACAATTTGTTGATAGTAAAGTTTCTACTTCTTAGTATTTTCTCAATTGAAAAGGATTGAAACTCTTCCATAAGCAGTTGTATGATCTATAAGTACTTGCTCATTACTTTTCTTTTGCTGCATAACTTCCTTTGACTTGATTTACAAAGAGTTATGAATTAGAGAAAACCTCGATTTTCTCAGCACCAACTTCTTTAGCTAATTTGAGTCTAACAATCAAGGCTTCATACTCTACCTTATTATTGCTTACTAGAAACCCAAATTTCAAAGTGTAACTAACTCTTATATTGTAGGGCCCTTACAAAATGAGGCACCACATCCCCCTTTAGTAGAGGAACCATCAACATATAAATTCCAAATTAGCTTCTTAGCCATCTCTACGTTGTCCTCTTCACTAGTGAATTTAGCGACAAAATTTGCTAACACTTGAGTTTTTAATGTCATTTTAGGTTTGTACCATACACTATAAGCACTTAGCTCCAAAGCATACTTCATCATATTCCCCGAGGAATCTAGTCGTCACAAAGCTTATTACAAAGGTTGATCAATAAGGACAATAATTTAATGTGCCTTAAAGTATGGCTTAAACTTTCTTGTTGAGAGAACCACTACCAATACAAATTTTTCAATATTTGTATATCAATGTTCTAACCCTTCTAGGACATGGCACATGTAATAAATTAGCCGATGCTCTCTACCTTCTATTCAAACCAAGACAGAAGAAAGAGCTCAGCTACTGACTAATAAATATAAGCACAAATTTTCTTCTAGAATAAGTGTTAAGAGTAATGGTGGTGACGCAAGAAACTCCTTCAGCTCATTGAACGCTTACTCATACTAGTCAGTCTACTAGATTTCTTTTAAGTTCTTTAAGACTTTAAAAAACTCTACACAGCTATCTATACTTTTTGGCACAAATTTGTTTAGGGCAACTATCCATCTAGTTGTCTCCTAAACATCTTTGATCGTACAAGGGGACTTCATGTTCCAAATAGCATCAGTCTTCTTTGGGTTTGCTTCAATGCTACCTTAGGTAACCATATAACTTAAAAATTTTCCTAATGTAGCACCAAAAACACACTTTTGCAAGGTCAGTTTCATATCAACTCTTTGTCATGCTTTTCACAATCATGTCGTTGACATTTACTTTGACGTTACAATGAATCTGAGGCTTAAACCTCTTGGTGATAAGCCTTCGATAGGTCGCATTGGCATTTTTGAGCCCGAATGGTATTACCATGTAATAGTACATCCCAAAGTTAGTGATAGAGGACATATGAAACTCATCTTCCTCACCTATTTTGATTTGATTATAACTAGAAAATGCATCCATAAAAGGTAGTAAGGCATGTTTAGCAGTTGAATCAACCATTTAATCTATTCTCAGTAAGGGGAAACATTCATTGGGACAGGCCTTATTCAAATCTATGAAGTCTATGCATATTGACCAATACACAATTCACTAGCCAAGTTAGATAAGGCTCTTTCCTAATGAACCTTTAATAGCTTTTAGACTTCTTCCTCGACAGTTGCTTGCTGTTCAAGTGCAAAATGCCTTTCTCTTTGCTAAATTATCTTCGTATTGAGATCAATTTGAAGCTTATGGGTTAGTACTTCTCTAAGGACGCCCAACATAACTAAGGAGAGAACATGAAAAAACATTGGTGTTATCTTGTAAAAAGTTGATCAAACTTTGACGAATGTCTGCCAACAAGGGTTTCTAAAACAACCTAATAGTATCGTTATCTTGGTAGGTTGATGTGTACCGTACAAAGGTCTACTATCAACCCCTTGCTGATTGCAGGCTTTTCATACGACACATAAGGCTTCTTCCACTATACGTTATTATAAGGCCCATAGATAAGTAATATAAAGCAATTTAACTAAGATTACTTCTAAGGTATAAATTAACTAATCGTGTGGACTCGTAAGACCTACACCAATAGAATATTACAAACAAATGCAGTTCATAAGGGAATTGCATTAGAAATTTTAATCTATGTTATAAACAAAAATGTAAAAGTAACTAGTTATCTACAAACCCATTACAAAATGTCTTCTTTGATCTTTGATTGCTCCAACCCATCCCTACACGAGACTTACCATGGGCATGCCTTGGCTCGGATTAGCGAAGAGATTTTCCTGCATCAAAAGAAATCTATCGGGGTGCAAGCTTAAGCTTAGTGAGATAAATACCCTCATCAATACCACATGGCAGAAATTTATTAGATGTACAATCATATGAATGCATGAACAATTACTATGCCGAACAATACATGCAGTGACCTAGGAACTGCATACGACTCAGAATTACGACCCCTGTAATCGAGGTTTGGAGATAATTAACTGACCCAAACTAAAATCCAGGTTCTAGACCTTAGGTTTTATTTCATTTGCACTATTGTACTTAAGCCAAAAACAAAACTGTAAATATATATTTATAGTTGTATATACTTTCTTTACCGGATAACAAATCATACTTTGAAAATCTCAAGTCCAGCGGTGTGGTAGCCTCTACGATCCACAAACACACGCCTTAAGTAGAAGCCATAAGATACGGCCCTTCACCAACGGTTGGCATCTCCCAATGCTTAGTAAGCCCATCAGCTTAAGATAGAGACTCAATAAAAATAATGACATAGCTAGTGCCCAACCCTACAGGAGGCTTGTCCTCCGGTGAGTCCCTTCACATCTTCTGCATGAAGCGACAGTAGGTATTATCCATATGCAATATGAGAAATGCATTCATTTTAATTTCTTAATCGTATAAGTGATTAACTCAATTTTGAAGGTGATTAGACAATTTCATTCCATACAATTGTACATATAAATTATTACAAACAATTCCCATTATTATATAATTAACAAGCCATCACATTCATCCACAAATTCATACACATTGATTTCCCATATCCTACAAGCATCCAAATTTATACACATACACACACACACATACACACACACACACACACATATATATATATATATATATATATATATTTAGGTGCATCTATTCTACAAGCAAAATCAAGTAAAGAGTCATCGAGAATTTACTTACTCCGCCATGCGGTCAGTCAAAGTAATTCGAGGGCAAATCGTCCCTGTATATAGTGTCTCCTGATCATCGAAATCATAATACTATAAGGAATTGATATAAACTTAGGATACTAAGCTAAAATCCCTTAAGTTATACTCTTGACTAGTTTTCATGTCTTTTCCCGATTTTTTTTACTTAAAAGTTCAATTGCATATAACTTTTTTGTTTTAAATCCGATTTTTATGATCTTATAGTCAATCTTCATCATTTTCAAGTGTACTTTAACGTGGTGAGGTTAGATTTTTGAAATGAGGCACTCAAATCTATCCATAGGCTAGAACAGTAGCAATCTTCATGTTTTGGAGTGCTTTTGGGCCTTATTTGGTAAATGGGCTTTTTGGTAACTTGAGAAATCCTTTAGGCTTGGTCTTAAGATTTTATCCTAAGCTCAAAATACTCCTTGAGATCAGATTTTTAACTTTGATTTATACTCCTAAGGCTAACAACCACTTCATGGGCTCTTTTGTGGGCTTAAGTTAATAAATGGGCTTGTTTTTTGTTCAACTCAAAGATGGTCACTTTCTTGAGCTTAGAGAGTGTTTTGTAGGCTTCTTGAAAGTCTTAAAACAGCTCTTATAGATGTGTCAAGTTGCTGGTCAGAAATTTAAGGGTTGTTTATCTTGACATTTGAGGCCCGTTTTGGAAGTTTTAAGCTTAGTTTTAAGTTTTAAGCTTAATATACTTATCATACTTGTCTTGATTGGTCTTTTTACTTTGTTTACTTACTTTTATCATATTTTTAAGTGTCTTTTAAGGATGTTCCAGATCTGGTTAGTTTGTATATGAGGGCTTTCGACTTAGTTTTCCAACTTATTTCATTATTTCCTTAAGTTTAGGTATTAGATCATGAACTTAAACTACTTGTATTCAAATCTTAACTTGGCTTTTCTTCTGTGGGATGATTCTTTAGCTCATGATTTTCATGAGAAATAGAAGATCTCACGCTTATTACAACTTTCATATCATAGCTCATGTCATACAAAGTTGGTTTTCTTATAAAACTTCATGGGATAAATTTTTCCTTAACCTAAGTCTAGATTTGAGCATGTTTAGCTTAATGGAAATAAAATCAACATCCAAATGATCTTTGAATCCTCACGTCCAGCATGTTCATCTTTCATTCAAGTTCTTGTTTCAAGATTTTCTCAACTTAAAATCTTACATTCAAAGTGTTAAACAACTATCTTTACAAAACACCAACTTTACATGCTCATATTTCAACTTCATGCAAGGGTTTCATGAGTTTGTTTCTTAGGATGGTCTTTAGTGTTATAACAACTTATAATCATACCCTTATCTTCAAGAAATCAAAGTCTCCTAACATAAGCACTAATCCATTAATCACAAGAAACACTTACTCGTCCTTAAAGCAAAATATGTGGTTGTGCACAAAGGTTCCACTTAAGCTCTTAACTTTGTTTCCTTCTTTTACACCTTTTGGAAACCCCAGTTGTTTGATCGTTTGGAGGGGGTTTATAGAAGGTTCTAAAGGTTCTAAAGGTTTTAAAAGAGCTTAGATTTTGGAAGAAAATGACATAAGAATAGAAAACAAAAGTGCCGTGAGTGGAGCTTGGAAGTGGCGGCCAAATGAGAGATTTTGTGGGGTAAGGTTGTTTCCTCTTTTATGTTTGTTTCAAGTGAGAGAAAGAGGAAGTGAAGATGAAATTGCAATTAAGGGGAATTAAGGAAAGAGTAGCTGGTTGGGAATCGGAGGGAATGTTTGTTTAAGATGTCTTGAAATTGTTATCTTGTAGCTTACACAAAAGTTAACAATTGCAACTATTGATGATTTAAACATTAAGGAGTGAATAGTGGTGTATAAGAGAAAGTGATTGATGGGTGAAAGACAAGAGCATGGCCCTCCTCTTCTTCTTGTTCAAACTGGCTATGGAGTATCTTTTATGGCATGGAATTGTCTTGTCACATTTAATGAAATTAAGCATGTGAAATCTTGTGAAAATTTGTCATAAGTTATCAATTGATAAATGATTCCAACATTCAATTGATAAGTCACCTAAGGTAGTTGGTTGGTCTACTTATTTATATGTAAGGCTTAGACATGAAGATAAGAGTATGGTCTTATATGAAATTGTTTTAAGATTTTCATCTTACATTGTTTTGTAATTTATGATTCGATTCTTATAAAATTGTGAAAATTTTCTAAAGTTGAATGAAATTATTCAAATTAAATTATTGATTAGTCACTTAGGGTTAAAAGTCCCTAATTGTTTTAAGGTTTAGGGTCTTAAGTGACTTTAGAGCTCACAATTCTTTAAGCTCAGGTTTTATCGATAATTAGTTTTTGGAATTAGAAAAATTTAATTTGTTTCTAAATGTAAACTTAAGTTCTTAATTTCGTTGACCCTTGGGAACATTCGGAAAGTACTCTTAGTTAAATCATAGGCTCGCTAAAAGTAAGGTTTATAGTTTCCCTATCTTTAATGTCTTCCTAGGATCACTTCCTAATGGGACTTCCTCTGTGTCTTCCTTAACATTTTCTATATTGACTAATTTTTGTTCTAGATATGTTTCAACTTGAAAATTTTCTTTGCACCGTAGCGCCTTTAGATACAAGGATCTAGCTAATTGTTAGTCCCCATTACATACTCTAACTCCAATGGTAGAAGGAAATTTTGCCTTTAGATGTGCAGTTGAAGGAACTATGCCAAATAAATGCTGACATGGTTGGCCCATGATCATATTATACGGGGACCAATATTTAAAAACAAGGAAATCCACCTTATCTTTTATGATGTACTTGTCGTCTCTAATTTGGATTGGGAGAGAGATAACTCCAACAACCCGAATGGGTCTATTATTGAAAGCATATAAATCATAGTTATAAGATATAAGATACACTTTGATCTTTGGACTTATATGATCGAAATCACGTTGAAAAATAATATCTACTACACTTCTGGTGTCAACGAGAGTCTTTTTTACCTTGAAGTTGGCAATTCTCGCACTAATTACAAATGCATCATCATAAGGCCTTTGAATGCCCTCGAAATCCTCTTCCATGAATGAAATTAAATTGTTGATCTTGATCTTCTTGCCCTACATATGACAAACATAATGTATGGCGTTAGTTGAGCTCAAAGAGCTTAACTAGCCTAAGGCGGAAGGTTTACGAACAATATTATTTATTATAACATTTGGTGCCTTACTATTACTTTCATCTCTCAGATCTTTTTTAGCTTAAGAAGGCCACTTAACATACTCTTGCTCGTCGCACCTCCTCTAAGTTGATGACTCAATATTCTTAGCATTGTGGGTGAGAAACTTGCTCAAATACTTGTGTTGGATTGTATCCTAAATTGTTCTTAAGTTGGACACATTCATCAATATTATGACCTCTATTGTGATGAAAATCGCAATATTTTTTAGATTTCGACGTAAAGAATTTCTTCTCATTCTTTCTAGCCATTACAACATACCCCTCTAATCGCATACTTCCATAAAAATGTTTGCAATTGGATAATTAAATGGCGTATGAACAAAATATGTTAGGATGTGTAGCCTTTTTTTCTCAACATTATATCCTTCGAAACACTGGTCATCATGTGTTCCACATTGATCTTTTATGCTCTTCTTCTTGTTGCCTTTTTGGTCTCCTCTACTCTGATCGGCCTCTCGTCAAGTTTTAATGTTGTCTTTCTGGCAAATGTAAGATGTGACCTTAGTCTTAAACTTAGTGAAAGCACTCAGCTTATTTTTAGCCAAAGACTTGAAAATTTTTTCATGAAGTTTAACTCCATCAATCATTGCATTGAGAGCAACACTTACATATAACTCGGGAATCTAGACCATCTCATTGTAATAGAGTTCTTACAGTGCTTTGTTCCCATATTTATAAGTGAACATAAGCTATCTAAAATTGCAGTTAATCATTAGTTGTAGGCTACATGGAGTTCTTGTAATCAAGTACATCCCAAAAATATAAGAGTAGTAGATGGTTATATAATAAGATCATACCATATTGTAACTATTTGTGCCACTTTTCTAAGTTTAAACTGGACATATTAATAAGCTAGACTTCAAGGTATATCTAGTGGACTAAGCCTTAATTTGCATTAGCTAGGAGTAGTATTAGTCGTCTTCTTAGTAGTCGAATGGCTGAATAATATTTTAAGGTAAAATTCCACTATCAACAATATTGAAGGTTGTCTAAGCTTGCAAAAAGCTTGAAAATGAAGATGGGAAATGTACAAATAATAATAAAAAGTAAACAAGTAAGACCACAAATGAATTCTGAGGATATTACACACAAAGAAAACTCTGTAGACTCATAGAGCTAACATGATATGATGCTCGAGTAGCTCAGTAAAGTCACTCACCACCTAGCTTTGCTTAAGGGCTAGATAAGAGTAAGAAGAGGAAAGTAAGCACACGTAGTTCATGAAAGGGGGAGTATATTTTATATCAAATATATGTGATTGTTACAGCTACATATTATAAGGGTATTTATACTCGAAATGTTAGGGCATCTTACCTAAAATGGAAAAGATAAAAAGGGTATTGTCCAAAAGAAGTAATATATAAGGAATAATAAAGGGTACAAATGAAAAATTGTAGAAATTAATGATTAGTGTAGTAGAATCCTTTTACGTAGGGATGGACATGTACATTAGGTCATTGGAGACACTTTTAGCAAAAACAAACAAATGGAACGATTAAGACAGAGGTCACCAAATAGAGGTGTCGAGCAGACTTAAGGAACTTTCGAGAAGGTATGGATGTAGATGTGTATTGGGGTTCTTAGCACCAATACTGCCAAGCTGAAGGTCAGTACGGTCATAGCTGAGTAGACCTGTAAGGAGTCAGACTGTTGGTGGAGCATATTTAAGGTTAGCACTCAACTACTAAGAGATGAGAAGTTACTTGGCTTAGCATATGGAGTTGGTCAATAATGAAGATCGTCTCAACTTTGGCAAGAGTTTGCTAAAATAGGAGAATCTGCTTCACTAGTCCCTCAAGACCTCGCACTCAAGCTCAGGTTAAAGGTTTAGTAAGCATTATTATTGATATTTTGAGGTATTCTAAAGGGACCTTAGGCTTGGGCAAAGAACTTATTCTTTCTCTATTTGAGGACCTCTCCTTGCTTAAGTATAGCCATAGCAAATCTCTAGGTTCAAATTGTACTAACTTCCTTCCTTTACTTCTTTCTCTCATTCTCTTGATAAACTTGGTCAATTTACTAGGTAACTTTCTCCCATATTTGTTGTAGAGATTGTGCTCGGGCTCTTGCATTTAGGTCTTCTTGCTTAAACATGGGTATAGGGGTATAGTCAAGATGTAGCTATAAATTGAAGCCATAGATGACTTTAAAGGGTGTTTATTTGGTGGTGACAAGTATAATGTAGTTGTTGGCGAATTCTACCATGGGGAAATAGATATCCCAATTAGTTAAATTCTTCCCCATTACAGTTCAGAGTAGTGATGCTAAAGTACGATTGATTACCTCTGTTTGGCCTTCGATTTAGGTATGACAAGAAGTATTAAATAGTAGTTTAGTCTCCATTTGATACCAAAGAGTCCTCCAAAAAATGGCTTAAAAAATTTAGATCTCTATTCGAGACTACACTTCTCGCCATGCTATGCAATCGAAGAATTTCCTGCAAAAAGAGAAAAACAATAGCCAAAACGTCGTTAGTTTTAGCGCAAGGCATAAAGTATGCCATCTTACTCAATCTATCTATAGCGATCATCACTGAATCTTTGCTTCAGGCAATTCTCGACAATCCAAGAAAAAAGTCCATGCTCAACTTAGTCTAAGGTTAGGTCAGGACAAGCAAAGCATTGCTTTTCCTTTTTCAGCTCGACATTTGGCCCTCTTGCAAGTAGCATAGCTCTTAATAATTCGATGTACATCTCACCTCATCTTTAGCCTAAAGAACCATCCACTCAACAACTCATACATCCTCTTCCCTTCAAAATGTCTAGAAAATCCACCAGATGAACTTCTCTAATAAGTAAATCTCTTAAAGAAGAGGTTGGTACACATAACTTGCCTCCCCAAAATAGAAACCCATCTTCCATATGATAGTCATCCACTATTCTTCCTTCAACACATCATCCAAATATAGGACCAAAATATGGGTCCTAAGGATATTGTTCTTTGATGTTTATAAACCCTAATAGTTTAGCTTGCAACTTAGAAAGAAGAACATGTCTTCTTAATAGAGCAATGGCAAGTACATTATTCTTACTTTATTTGTATTAGATCACAAAGTTAAATCCTTCCAAGAATTCAGCCCACTACACTTGCCACTTAGATAGCTTGGTCTGACTTTTGAGATACCTTAAAGATTCATGATCTATATAAATGACAAGCTCTCTTGGCAATAGATAGTGCTACCATACTTAGAGCGCTTAAATAAGGGCTAAGAGTTTTTTGTCATACACCGAGTAATGCAATTAAGGTCCTCTTAGCTTCTCACTATGGAAAGCAAGTGGTCAGCCTTCTTGCATTAAGATAGCGCCAATCCCAATTCTTGATGTATCACATTCAAGCTCGAAAATTTTCTCAAAGTCAAGCAAAGCTAATATTGGTACGAAAGTCAATCTTGCCTTTACATCAATGAAACTCTTCTCCTCTCTCTTACCCTACTTGAACTCGATATTCTTCTGTTAGTTTAGTAAGAGGTGTAACAATGACATTAAAGTTTCTGATGAATATTCAATAAAAGGATGCCAGTCTGCAAAAACTCCTCACCTTAGCAGAGGTGGTTGGAGTCGACCATGTCGAGCCTGATTTTTTTCGATTTTTTATTTTAGTCTTCCTTAAACTGATCAATATTAAATCCTACCCATTTAGTACTGATTCTCAACTAAGGTTTAGATAATGCTAGTTCTTTTATCATTGAAAACATTTTATAATTGCTACCCAATCAAGATTAGGAAATGGTTTAGGTAAAAACCAAACATATAGATTTGGTTTTGATCTAGACACTAGTTCATGTAGGAAAAACCAATTTTAAAGAAAATGCTTTTGAAAAACCAAAGAAACGAGTTAAGGGTTTAGATTCCTTAAACCCTTATAGGTACCATCCACTTTCCACATTTAGGTTTAATTCCTACAATCATCATTTAAAAAAAAAATGTATAGCTTAACAACTACTTTTGATTGAATAATTTTAAACTAAAAGAAAGAGAAAACTACTTTTTTCCATTTTTTACATCGTCCTAAAGATACTTATATACCTATTATTTTAGATTAGATGTACATAGCTTTTTTGGTAAAATTTTAGTGTATTAGATGTTTTAACAAAACGTTCGGGTTTACATTTTAAGTAGATTTGAATTTTATTGAGAAAAATCTAATAGGTCCTAAATTGATATTGTTTATTTAGGAAAATTTTAAATGTATCCTAATCTTCAAAAGGGGAATGATTTAGGTTAATTCATTTTAGGAAAAATTGGTTTTTATAACTGGTAAACATTTTTAACTTTATTTTTACTTATTTAGTTATTTTATTTTTATTGTGCTTTTTCTAATTTTATGATTTTCTCCATTTTCCTAAAAAAGAAAATAATATAAATAAATAAACAATAAAACTAGACTCCTTCCTCCTTTTTTCTTCTCTCTTTTTTTCTGTTTCTTTTCTTTTATTTTTTCTTTTGTTTTTGTTCCCCTTTTTTTCTTTTTTCTTTTTTTTATAATTACATTTACATGAAAATCTACATAAATAAAATAATAATTAAAAGGAAATACAAAACAGCATAAAAGAGTAGACTAGGTTAAGGTAAATGTATGGTTTGGAGCTAGGTGCAAATTCGAGTTAGGATAGGGGAAAAGATCAGTGGTTGAAGACACTTTGCAAACCCCGCAAATTTAGCCTTTTAAGTATAAAATTAAACTTGTATACTGTAGATAATTTTCCTAATTTAATAGAGCTTCTAAGTTTAAAATTGAGTAAAATTTTAAATGTGAAACTTAAAACAAATATGATAAACCCTAACTTATTAATCAAAACTCTAATTGCATATGAAAACCTTAAGCCTTAAATATATGTAACTATAAGAAATTGATCCTGAATTAGATAAAAACCCTAATCACATATGAAAACTCTAAATTCTATCTATGTATACCTATAAAAAATCAAACTTGAACTTGATTAAAACCCTAAAAACAAAACTTTAAGCTTATAGATACACCAATTTACTGCAAAGACAATAAAACCCTAATTGAACAAAATAACTGAACGATATGATCAAATGCGTAAAAATCACTAGTGAACGGTTAAAGAAAATTTCTAATGTTTATAAAAGTGTATATACTAAGTAAACTTACAAGAAACTATATATATTTTTTTAAAAGTAATATTAACCTTATAATTGTACAAATATGCTAATAATATGTAAGTTTAAGTATTTAGTTAATATTTAGACTATATATTGTAAATTTTATTATTATAAATTTTATGTTTCATAATAATTATGCTAAGTATCATACTAAATAGCATATATAGAATATAAATACTTAAAGAAAGATTCTTGTAATTATTTTTACTAATTATTTCATTTAATTCCATATTTCCTTTCTTCCTTGTAATTTTTTTTTCTAATTATGTTTAATTTCAACATTATGTACGTTAATTACATATAAATTCTAAGAGTTGACCAAGTCAACATTTGACCTAAGTCAAAAGATTGACTAAGTCAACACATGTCATTTTCAATCTAGAATTCTCCTCCATTTTCTATAAAATTCTCCCCATTTTTCACATGATTTTTTTCTCATTCTTATCCCCTCTAGTCATCCACTTCCTCCCCCTTCTAGACTCTAGTTTCCTCTTCTATAAAATACAAATAAGATACAATAAAACACACTTTTGGGTCCCCCATCCATTACCATGACCCCTTTTCTCCTTTCCCTTTCCAATTTCACTTTCATAATTCTCACAATTCGCTCACAAACTACTATACTATATACTTGTACTCCTCTTACATATTACAAAGGAAAAAGAGGTATATTTTCATTTGATCTTTTATTTTAATAAGTAATTAGTTATTTACCTTATGTTGGTATTAGAATTCTTGTGTAATGTGAAGACATATGTTAGTACACATAGAAATACTCACATATATGTATAAGTGTAGAAATACCTATGTACATATGGCATATGGATACACATGAAGTATGTATGTACAAATTTTAGTAAAATACATAGTATAAATATATGCATATATAGATAAGAGTAGGAAGAACACATGTACACATGCATGGATATTCCTGTACATGAGTATCCTTGGTGTAAATAACAAAAAATAATAAAAATATTAAGTACATATACGTATAGCATACCAACCAAACCTATAATATACATATATATGAATTATACGAAGATTTCTTAAAATTATTCTATGGAAATACTAAAATAAATATAAATATACATATATAACCGTATGTATGTATAGGTGTAGGTACAAGTACCTATACTGGTATGTTAAAAGTATATATATACATGAATATACACTTAACATGTATAATCATGTGGATATAGGATGAATACGTATATATTATAACCTAAGTATTTAATATTAAATAATAAAATAATAATACATGATGTACATATATATGTATGTATGTGTCAAAACCCTTAAAGGGATAATTCAAGCCCATAATACATTAATTAAGTTATTCTAGTATTACATAAACATATGTATTTAGATAAAACTTAGGAAACATAGAAATTAAGAAAATCCAGTAAATTCCTACGTGGACTATTAAACTTATGCCATGTCGGCAATTTACTTAAATAATCTAATTAAACTACAATTATACTAATATTAATAATATATAATAATAAAAAGGTTAAAATTTCAAGAATATAACAATTTAGAAGTTAATTAGATTATACATTAATAAAAAGGAAACCTAAAATTTATAAATAAAAACATTTAAACTAAATTAACAGAATTTATAATACTTTAAGCCTATATCATAAAATGTAGGTTTTAACATCCAAAATGGACCTCGCCGTGTGAATGTATGCCTGAAAACGATGAAAATTGACTATAAGCTCATAAATGTCAAAAATAAAATGAAAATGTTATATATGATCATCAAAAAAGTTTAATTGTGGGAAAATTGATAGAAACCTAAGTAAATTTGGATAAATAATTACATAGAATAACTAGTTCACCTAGTTACTTATTACTTTTCTACCTTAAAATAATCAAGTGATCTTGATGAGAGTTTAGATCTTT
Organism: Lumnitzera littorea; assembly: GCA_024138015.1. Classification (NCBI taxonomy): domain Eukaryota; kingdom Viridiplantae; phylum Streptophyta; class Magnoliopsida; order Myrtales; family Combretaceae; genus Lumnitzera; species Lumnitzera littorea. The sequence continues at coordinate 71,622,417 of JAMXBB010000009.1, read as the reverse complement.
CTATGGATTGTTACAACACATGAGAAACGTCAATACCGAATGAGCACTCCTGATGATTTTATACTTGTTTTATGCTTATAGTTAGTGCACATAAATTAAATATTAATAACTTGATGCATAGGGGTTCAGGATATGTACGTACTTGATATTGGTTAATTGCTATGCAAAATATTATTAAACACGATAATTGAAAATTTGGTTATATGATTGATTGTGACATGATTTACATGGTTTGCTAATATTAATTGATCACCACATAATTTGACTTAATTATATTTGGCTTATCTTAAATAATAAACAAGTCATGCATTAATCATGTATTGTATTTCTTATTTCGACCATTACTTCACGTAGAGGTAAAGAGAGACCATGCAGGTGTTGTTTCTATACATTGAATCAAAGTATTTAGTACGATGCACTTGTACAACATGACCCTACCTTAATTTACAGGCTTACTAGGTGCTGGAGACGCTAACTGTTTGGCTGAGGGTTAAGTCTAGAGACCTCCGTTATAGGGTATGAGTATAGACTATAGGGGCTACCTCACCGTTAGACCTAGGATTTTATGTACTGTAAGATTTCTTAGAAAGAGAAATGTATTTCGTGAAATATGAAATTTAAATTTATGGTTGACAATCTAGGTACTAGAGCCCGATTGTGATTGGTGCCAATGTATCCCCAACCCTTACATTATAGAGAGTTAAAAATTCGATGTTATATGCAGCACCAGTCAACTGCATATATTGTTTAGCATACTGCATGTACATGTATTCATATAGTTATAATAATTTGTTTGATAACTTGCTCACCAGTATAGTATGAAGAATAACTCACTAAGCTCTTATAGCTTACTCCTCAATAGTTTTTCTTTTATAGGTTGATAGATAATTGGACATAGGTTAAGAGCTAAGTATTAGAATGTTTTAGAGGTTAGAATTAAAGAAAGATTATATAGCTCATTAAAGACTTTAAATATAGCTACCACTTATAGATTTAGATTTAGTAACTTCATTCAGTTTGAATTTTAAGTTTGTACTACTTGATCTTATCATTTGGTAGGAGATACCAATTCTCTGTGGTTTTGAGGAATTGTGAAATATTGGATATCCATAGTTATTTATATTTTATAATATGTTAATTAATTAACAATTTAGAAACCCTAGTGATAAATTATTTAGAGTTTTGCAATCTCTAACTTACAAGACAATTTTCGTAGCATAGATACACACATGATATGAAAATTGTAGGTAACCTTACTAGGCCCCCTATGGGGTCATAACCAACTCAATAATGATGGTGTCCAATGAGGAAGTGTCACGTGTCATGAAAGACGTGGTTGATGATGTGTTATGCATAAGGCTGGCATTTGTGACAAGTGTCATGCCATGTGGCGATACGTATGTGATACGTACATATATGTAGTAGTACCACATGTCCCTTAATGGATACATAGCATGATGACATCCTAACAAGTGGCAACATGTGTTGTGTGTACTTGTAAGAAAAAACAAAAGGCCTTTTGTGCCTTTGGTAAGATTTAAAGCCCAAACCTCCATGCCATATGTAATGTTAAGTCCATACGTAGTACCGTTAGGCCGTTAGCCTATGCTTTGTTCATATGTATAGTTAAATTACATATATGCATAAGGTCAGCCTGGACTAGATTTGAATTTGAGCTTAAGCCTAATAGCCCTCTTTATATCTAAGGCCTTAAAAACATTTAAGAAACTTAAACTATTTATTATTTTCTAAATTTCCCTAAATCCTCTACTTTTTATTATTTTTTCCAATTTTTCTATTTTTTGTGATCTTTTCTAATTGTCCTATAATTTTTTCTAGCTTTTTTGTATTTTTTTTATATTTTTTATTCTTTAAATTTTCTTATTTTTTGTAAATTTTCTAAATTAGGACCCTTTACCTTATCCTAAAAAAAAATTTGAAAAATAAAAGAGAGAGGGGGGTGGAGGGGAAGTGGGTGTAGATGAAGGGTGTAAAAATAAGGTGTCTATAACTTTATCATAAAAAAAAAGACACCATTTTTGCCTAAGGGTAGAATTTGTCCTAAGAAGTGCTATAGTTAGCCAACTATCCTAGGTTCGATCAGCTGGAGATTTGGTGAAAGGCAAGAAAAGGGGGAGGTGCTCTAAGAGTTAGCCATGATACAATAGAAATTAAAAATTTAGCCGTACCCTTTTGAGTTGAATAACCAAGGTGAAATGGGCGAAGCACTCCTTGAGTTGGATAAGACACTAAAGAGATATTAAAAACTTAGTTATGCCCTTATGAGCTGACTAACTAAGGCGGGTTTATATCCTAAGGCTAAAAAAAGACCTAGTGCGCTCTAAGAGTAGGCTTATACTAAGTGGGCATACTTCAAGTGCAACTAAAATTTAAAGAGTGACAAATATTAAGATAGCACTTCGAAAGCATGTGATCCAAGGATTTTGACTTGGGTTAGGACAATGCTCTGAGAGCATGTGATCTAAGGGTTTTAGCTTAGGATAGTGCTATGAGAGTATGCGATCTAAGGGTTTTAGGTTAGGATAGCACTCTAAGAGCATGTGATCTGAGGGTTTTAGGTAAGGATAACGCTCCAAGAGCACGCGATCCAAGGGTTTTAGCTTAGGATAACTCTTAGAGGGCATGTGATCTTGGGATAGCACTGTAAGAGCAGGCAATCTAAGGATGGTCGAGATAGTGCTCTAGGAACATGTGATCCAGGATTTTAGCTTAAGATAGCACTTTGAAAGCATGTGATCCAAAGGCTATAAGCTTGGGATAATGCTTCAAGAGCATACGATCTAAGGGTTTGGTTAAGATAGCACTCTAAAAGCATGTGATCACTAACATGTTTACTACATGGACAGTGTTCTAAAGAGGAAACGATCCATAGGGACCAAAGCAAAAAGAGCTTATGTAAACATTCTTAGGAGACTTTGAAAAAAAGATAGATTTGTTGATTAACCATCGTATAAGACGAGGCATGCATTAAGGATAAAGTCCCTTGATAAAAAGAGAAGTAGATGACATTATCCATGAGGTTGATCATGTTAAAGAAGATGATTATGGCCTCCAAGGTGAACTTGGGAGCAATTTTTACGTAGGAGTAGATCCCTAAAATTTAGACAAAGGAAGGGAACTCCATTGAAAACAATTGTTGCTGGGGTAATAACAGAAGCTTATTGCTAGGGTTGACCTTAGAGAAGATGACTTTTGAATTGTTGAAAACCTAGACCACTAAGGTGACATGGAAAAATAAAGGACTGAATTGAGGGGGAATTGAATTTATTTCAATTTTTCAACTTGCTAATAGGTTTAGATTCTCCTAGTAGTATGTAGGCCTTTCAGCGACATAACAACTTGGTCTTTCGGGCTACTTTTATCTAAGAGAACCCTTTCTTTCCTTTAGGGGCAAATAACTTTCCATGACTTCTTCAAATTTTTTCTTACTAAAAGACATCTCATTAAAGATAAGTTTAGTCTAAAAGGACTTCCTTACACTCTTGACTTAAATTCCTCTCTCTTAACTTCAATTCTAAAAATTATGGTCCGTTTTGTGAGTGATATACTTTTAATCAATTCATTAGGCCTTTTTTAGATTGTAATGTAATAAAAGCTTTTAGTCTTTGATTTCAAAATGGATATTACAGAAATGGCTTTTTATGAAAGAATTGCTCTTTAACTTGAGTTTTACAAGTTAAGAACCTTGTAAGTAAAACTAAAGTTATGTTCGCCTTAGTTTCAAATACAACTTTTACCAAGGATAGGTTATCTTCTTCAATCAGAAGGGCCTTTAAGGAAGGGTGGATTTGTGGGTAGGCTATGAGCCATGTATCAATTGCAATTTCTTTGGGGACCATAAATTTTGGGGCAAAACTTTGGTATTTGCACTAACTTTTTTCAAGCTTAATTGTGTTAACTATATTTTTTAGGCCTTTATTTGAAATCTGGATTTTAATTTAGGAGTTGGTATCTATGCCCCATATCCTTTGGGCTTTGGGGCTCTAAACTCGATCACCTTATGCGTGTAGATCTATTTCTTAAGCACACTTTTCATTTTTCATTTCAAAATTTCTCATTTTTCCTCTATTTTCTTTTCTTTCTTTTCTCTTTTTTTTTTTTTTTTGACTTATGATAAAGGTCATCATTCCTTCTTTTGACTTGTAGCTTAAAGTGTATAATGTTTAGAATATAGGTACTTCTCCATTTCAAAGTAAATAAGTTATTAATGATGAAAATTAAAGTTAAATTGATGCAACTAAAGCAAGCAAAAACTAGTTTTAACCTTTTCTCCTTCTTAATGACCCTAATCTCTAGATTACCCCATTATAGGGTGGTTGTTAATAGGGTCTAAATTTTGAAATACTTAATTAAAAGGCTCAACAGGATTGGCGAAGGATTTTGTGTTTAAGATATTGAAAAAATGCATGCCTATCTTCATTTTGATTTGTATATTAAATGTAGGATGGACTTCCTTTAAGGAATGAGTCTGATAGTCTCACAATAATGTTACTCAACTCTCAAAGTGTCTTAAGGTTGGTGTTTGGGATTTGTCTTACCTTTCTTCATTCTAAACCCCTTAACAAATGAGATATCATAAGACAGGAGAAAGGTAAACAAAGCACTTTATTTGAGTCACTTGTCTTTTACAAACATTACAAAATCTGACCCTGTCCTTAAATTGAGTCCAGTTAGATTACCCCTGCATCTATTAGGTCTTAAACTCTATTTTCAATTCCCAACAGTTGTCAGTAAAATGCCTTTGCTGACTCATATGATATTCACATTATGCATTTTAGTCATATTTCCTTGGCTTATATCCTAGCATTAGGGCTTTCTAATGCAATAAACCTTCTTTTCTTAGATGTTCAAAGACTTGAGATAACAAGGCAAGGATCTAAGTGAAGTTTATTCTAGGTATTTTTAGGCCTTTTTTGCTTGGTGTAGTTTTTGAAATTGTAGTAGTTATATATGCCCCTGAATTTGGTGGGGTTAGTCTTTTTTTAGTCAACCTCCCTTTCCTTATTGCTTCTTCAATTTGGCTCCTAACAAGTACAAAATCCGTAAAACTGGCCGTTGTATTTCCCAACAAGTTCCCATAATATGGTACCTCCAATGAGTCAACAATGACAAATATTAATTCATTATCAAGGAGAGGAGGAACAATTATATTTTCCATGCCCCTCTATATTTAGGCGTATTCCTTAAAGGACTCATTTTTTCTTCCTTCTAATTGTAGACAAGTCCCAAATCAAAGGAGTTGTCTCAATGTGGAACTTATATTACTCATAGAATGCTTGAGCCAATTTCTGCTAAGTATTGATCTAGCTAAGATCAAGCTGGGCGTACTATGTTAATGCAAGCCCTATTAGACAATCTTGGAAAGTTTGTACCATGCGTTGATTATTTTGAACATATATGCCCATCTTGTGGACGTATAATCTAGTGTGTAGCTTTAGGCATCCAATCCCATCGTACTTCTTAAACTTTGGTATTTTGAATTTTTATATGTAGGCCTTGACATCATATGTAGAAAAGTCAGTGATCTTAACCTGCTTGAATCCATCATCTTTCCTAAGTGCTCTCATCTTTTCAATTATCTACTAAGTTGGCTTCCTTTCTAGCTCTTTTACACTTTTTTGACTTGGTACTAAGTCAATTGAGAAAGAATAAGTCTTAGGCTAAAAAGCGGGATTAATCTTCTCTTCAGGAATAGGTACTTCAATAGATTTCCCCTATCGTACTTCTAAGGGCTCTTCATTTGATGACATTATAGCTCTGAGTATGATGATGTTATCAACTAGAAAATTTATCTGTTTAGTTATTTCCCCTATAATTTGCACTAATGATAGAAATCTTACTTTTACAGGGTTGGTGCCATCAAGTTTGTCATTATTTCTGTTATTGTCCATTCCACTTGATAAGAACCCTCACTTGTTAACAACTTCCTGATTTTGTTTTCTCTTTTGAAAGAATACTCTTCTTTTTAAAAGAGAGAAAAGGACTTAAAAAAAAGTGGAATACATGGATAAGACTTATTTACAAGTTGTGAAGAAGTTTTAGAAAAACATTTATAAGGGATTAGGAGCCTAAATATTTACAATCGATCATTGTACGTATAAACCCTGCAAATCTAGCCTTCTAAGTATAGAATTAAACCCCTAAACTGTAGATGATTTCTTGAAGTCAATAGAGCCAGTGAGATTTAAAACCGATTAAAAGCTCAATTCAAAACCTAAAGTGAATATGAAAAAAACCTTAAATTATCAATTGAATCTCTAATCATATACGAAGACCTTAAAACCTTATGTATATGTAATTGCAAAAGTTAACCTCGAACCTCATCAAAACCTTAAGATAACAACCAAAGATTTAATTGCGTAAGAAACTTTTATATCCTAAATGTATATAAACACTAGAGATTGTGCTTGAAAGTGATAAAACCCTAAAACTATAACTTTGAAGATATAAAAGTACTAATTCACTAAACTTTACTCTAAAACCCTAATTAACAATATATCCTTAGTATCATACTAAATCATTAATACAATATCAAAGATAACTTTCAATCATTCATAAATACATATAATACTAAAGTAATCCATTAGAAACTAGTATATTGCATTATAGATCACATCCATCTTCTAATTATATAACTAGGTTAGTATTATAAGGAGTTAAGTGTTTAGATGATGCTTTAGTAAGTATTACTATCCTAAATAACATATTTCATGATAGTTATACTAAGTACCATACTAAATAATGTATATAGGATATAAATACTTAGAGAAAGATTTCATTAACCATTCTTACTAATCATTTCATTAAACTCCATATTTCCCTTCAATTCCTTAATTTTTCTCTTAAATTTTCCTTAATTACCCCATTATATACACACAAATTTCACTTAATTTTAAAGAGTTAACTAAGTCAACATTTGACCAAGTCAACATATTGACAAAGTCAACAAAATGTCACTGTCATCTAGAATTTTCTCCCATCTTCTTTAACTTTCTATGCATTTACACATGTAATCTTGTCCCCTTTTGCTTCTTTCTTGCCATCCATCTTTCCCCACAACTAGACCCTACTTGTTTTCATTTTTAAAACATAATTGAAGACACAAAAACACTCTTTTCTCCTTCACTTCCAAATCGTAAACTTCCCTTGCCTTTTTCACCTTCAACCTTTTCACAACTTCAACTACTACCATAAACTACCATACCATATATACTTGTCTTCCTTTTCATATTACAAAGTAAAAAGAGGTATGTTTTCATATAATCTTTCATCTTAAATTGGTAATTAGTTGTTTATGTTATGTTAGTTTTGGAATTATCATGTAATATGTACATATATGTTGACACAAATAGGATTCTTATATACATGTACATAAGTGTAGAAACACTTAGGTATAAGAGTAGAATACATAGTATAAATGTACATATACATAGGTAAGAATAGGAAAACTACTTGTACATAAACTTAGCAAGCCATGTACATGAATAACCTTTATGTACATAACCAAAAAGAAGGAATATACCAAGTATATACACATATGCGTTGCAAAATACACTCTTAGAGTGTAAAAATATAAAATTTGTGAAGCTTTCATAAGAGGGAACATTAGGCATACGAAAATAAGTATAAAAATACGTATGTCACTATATGTATATATGGGTATGTGTATTAGTATAGGTATAAGTACACAAGCATACATATTAGTAAATTAGAAGTATAAGTATATATATAACATATGTATAAAGTATATAAATATATAAGGACAAGTATACATATGTAATGGATGATGTAAGCAATGACCTAAGCAAATGATGACATAAACCTCTAAAATAATAAATAATAAGATCATTTAAGTGTAAGAATTAATGGTTAATTAAATCATTAACTATTAAAATAGAACATAAAACTAGCCAATAAAAATAATTAAGCTTCAATAATTAGAATTTTAATAAATTTAGTCTATATCATAAAACACAGGTCTATGTCTAAAATGGATATCACTATGTGAACGTGTATTCGAAAATAATGGAAAACGATGATAAATTCATAAATATCGAAAATAAAATGAAAAAGTTACATACGATTAGCGATTAGCGATAAGTTTTAATCGAATGAAAAAATGCTAGTAATCTAAGTAGAATTAGGTAAATAGATATCTAGAATTGTTAGTTAATTCAATTGCTTGCTATCATTATTATATCGTAATGATCAGGTGATCTCGATGAGGGTGAGGATCTTTTGATCGATTATTATGGCTAGAGTAAGTCATCATAGTTAAGTAAGTACTCCCGATGACTCTATCTTATTTGTATCTGTAGTTAGCGCACTTAAATTAAATAGTAATAACTTGATGCATAAGGTTTTAGGATATGCATGTGCTTGATGTTGATTGATTACTAAGAGAAATATTGTTAAATATGATAATTGATGATTGGATTGTATAATTGATTGTTATGTGATTTGGATGGATTGTGAGTATTGATTGATCACCTTATAATTTGACTTAATTATATTTAGCTTATCTTAAATTAAAAGGGTTATGCATTATCCATGTATTGCATTACTTATTTTGTCCGTCACTTTATACGGAGGTAAAAAGAGGCCTTACGGAGGTTGTTTATATATATTAAAGTATTTCTATATAGTGCACTCATACAACGTGACCTTACCCCAACCTACGGGCTTACTAAGCGATGGAGATGCCAACCGTATAGATGATGGTCGAGTCTAGAGATCTCCGTTGTAGGGTGTAAGTGTGGACTATAAGGGCCGCCTCACCACTAGGCTTAGGATTTAGTGTACTATTAGATTTTCAGAAGAGAAAATGTATTTTGTGAAATACGAAATTCAAAGTTATAAGTAAAAACCCAAGTACTAAAGCCCGATCATGATTGGTGCCGATGTATCTCCAACCCTTATCTTAGAGGGCATTAAAATCCGATATTATATGTAATACTGGTCAATTGCATATATTGTTTGGTATAGTATGTATGCATGCATTCATATGGTTGTAACAAATTGTTTGATAACTTGTTTAGCAGTATAGTATAAGGGATAGCTCACTAAGCTCTTGTAGCTTACCCCCTAATAGTTTTTCTTTTGTAGGTGCTAGAAGCAATATACAAGCAATAATAAAAGGTACCAATAAAAAATCAAATAAATCAATGATTCGTGCAACACAATCCATTCATATAGGGCTAAACACGAGGTATTAGGTCACTGGAGATGCTTTTAGCAAAAATAGACAAATGGTACAGTCAAGATGGAGGTCACTGTATAAAGGTATCGTGCAAACCCGGTGACCTTCTATGAAGGCATAGGAGTAGATGTGTGATGGGGTTCTGATATGGTTGACCTAAAGGTTGGCAAGGTCATGGCTAAGTAGATGCATAAGGGGTTAGACTATTGGTGGAGCATATTCAAGGTCAACAATTGACTATTGAGAGATGAGAAGTTACTTTATTTGGCATATGGAGTTAATTAACAGTGAGGATGAACTCAACCTCGATAGGAGTTAGCTAGAGCAATAAAATCTGCTTCGCTAGCCCCTTAAGACCTCGCACTTGAGCTTAGTTTAAAGGTCTAGTAGTTCAATTCCTATCAGTGCATGCCAACTCAATTATCATGGTAGTTAATTCATTGATTCTTTCATCAATGGATTTGGTGGTAGCAGTGGCTACAACATGGAACATCAGTCTTGTTATCTCTAACCACTACATTCATCCTTAGGTTTATCATCTTTCCAACCAATACTACACTTTGAAAATCTAATAATCACTACTATAATAAATCAACACTTAACATAGTAATTAAGTGCTTCTTCCATAACAACAATAGGAAACTCTTTAACACCAACAACACGGTACAATAACTCTAGTAACTTGTTCATACCAACAAATCCACAAGCGCCCAAACAGTAACACACTATATAACTCAACTCAATACCTAGTACTATATCTTATGAAGCCAAATCAGTAGTTATGCTAATAACACAAAACACAAAACAGTTATGCATAAAACTCAAAACAATAGTAGTATAACTCTACCAACTTCAAAAACACCATTGACAAATTCTTCATGCTCCAGCACAATCTTATTTGCAAAACAACTACTTAAACAACAATTCCACTCATCACCAAAACTTTGACACCAAGATGATATGCTAAACATAGATGAACACGTGCCTCAAGCAATAACATGAAAGAAAGGGTCGGTCTAAACCTTAACATGGCATAAAAACTAAATTAGAGTTGTTGGGTCAGTGAAACTCATACACCAAAATATGGATATGATGCATTGTACAACTCTCACAAACTTAGTAGCCAAATTGATGTGATACACACTTAGATTTCAAGGGTCAATCTCCACTAATCACTCTTATGGGTTAGATACAAGTGAGGTTTAAACTTAAGAAATTTAAGTCTCACTTTGGTTGAAAGATGAAGCCAATAAAGGATATTCTCATTACTGATTTGCAATGATGTTTTTACATGAGTATTTAGACAACTCTTAAGGAAAATGCAATTACTAATAAACATAACATGCTTAAAATAAAAAAGAACAAACATAAGGACAATCTACGAAGGACAAAATGGACAATATAAAATGGAATATGTACCTGACATTTGTGCTAACAAGGACAGTGTAGGAGATGCATGTCTTAGTCCATTAGCTATAGTTTTGGCATTGCATATCAAGTTTTCTGTACTGGTCCTTAGTTGAGGTATAGCAAAATGCTCATGTTCTTAGATGATAGGTTAGTAAAATAATGGTCAACCTATTGGTTAGGCTTACTGAGCTATTTAGGTCGGACTGATGGCTAATCTCTATTACTTGAGAGATGGTATGACAATGGTGGGAGCTCGTGTACTCAGAAAGCTTAATCTTTAGTAGGAGTTAAACATCTTCCTCGGTAATCCACTAGAAGAGAGCTCGACCGTTCAAGGTTGCCATTCTACAAGCTTGGGATTAGGTGAATGGCCCTTGATTCCTATTACAACACTTATCCTACTTTCATTGACCCTAAGGACATTCCTCCATGAACATCCATTTTGTCTTTTCTTAGATTTGCCCTCATAGGATGTATCTTAGGTGTCCATTTCCTTTTTTTATATTTTTATTCTTTTTGGTAATTTCCATTTATGTACTAATGCCTGTAGCTAGAATATATAAAGGCAACACTTATATCAATCACATTATCTTATGCGATATTGAATATTCATGATCTTCCTTGAGATAATTTCCTTTGAGTTTTCTACTGTTATCTAACTCCTTTAGTAAGCATTATTGGAGAGTGCCCATAGTTTAGTGCTCGCACATCATAAACGAGCATTAATTTATGCCATCAAGGATTCATCGATGAGAATATCCAACTGGTAGCTCATTGATGTTCTAAAACCATTTTTACTTTCTCTTCATTTGTTTTAGTGTTGGATACCTCCATATATTCAAACCTTAGAGTGTATCATCTTCTTATGGTATCAAAGCATTAGGCTTCAAGAAGGGAAGTTGTGTATCTAGAGCTATTGTGGCTCTAATTCTAGTTTTTAAGGGTATTTGTCTTGGAGCTATTTTGCCACTACTAAGCCACTATTGTAAGCTAAGAGAGTTGAAGTTTATGATTCCAAGTGGTTTACTATTGAGTAATTTGTGTTCAAAGCTTGGAAGTAGAGCCTTGAAGTTGCAGTGTTGCGTGCCGTTAACTTTGGGTTGTCTTAGAGTTATTCAATGGGTTCAAAATTTTTATAATAGATCTAGATTTACAAGTAGTGATTCATGGTAACTAAGTGTTAAGTTGTTGGATTTATGGAAATGAGCCAAGTGGTGATTAAAGTGTGACCTATTTTTCCATATTTAAGTAGTTTAGTGACTTTCACAATTGCTATAAAGTGGTAGTTGCCATTGGAAGTGGTGTTCTAGATGATTTTTTATTAAACCAAAGTGTTTTGTGAAGGTAGTAGAGATGTCCTAGCCAAATGAACAAGCCGTTATTGGAAACAATGAGAGTAACACCTAAAACCATGGATACCATTAACTTTCCAACTTTAATCTTAATCTCAAAAATCACCCTTCAATTCTATAAAACAAAACTCAATTATTTAACCAAATTGGAGAACTTGAGTAATCTAAACTGAAAAAGGAAAAATAGGTTTTTTTTTTTTTTTTTTACCTTCACCTTGTAGGTACTTACGTACTCGCTATTCAGGATTAAATATACGTAGTTCTTTTTATAAAACTTTAGTGGGCTAATTGATTTTAGTTTCGCGAAAAGGATAGGTTTACATTTTTATCCATTTTAAGTTTATTTAAGGAAATTATTCTAAAAGGTCCTAAATCCTAATTTGGAAAAGGTCCAATTATTATTATTATTATTATTTTTTAAAACTTGATTTTTCTAAGTGTCAAAATGATTTTCAATTCACTAACATATTTATTTATTTTTATTATACTATCTTATTTATTTATTACCTATTCTGTTTTATCTATTTCTATATAAATAAACAAATAAAAGGTAGACTACTTTTTTTTCTTTGTTCTTCCTTTTGTTTCTTTTTATCTTTCTTTCTTCCTTTTTTCTTTTTCTTTTTCCCTTTTCTCTTTTTTTTTTTTTTTTGGTTTACATTTACATTCTCGATGAAATAAATAAGTAAAAAGAAGAAGAAAACCAAGTCAAACAACACAACAAATAACCAAAGAAGGCCGAACCAGGAAATGTACACAAGTCAAGTAAGAGCAGTATGGGAGTTGAATTGCAGTTGGTCTTGAATCTTAGATTAGGTTCGGGTCGCTTGAAGTTCTCCTCTAACAATGGCAACGTGGGGTAGATTCAAGTCAATTCGTATACTGAATTAAGTGGGGAAAGGTGTTTTCATGGGTTTTTTATTAGGTTTGGGATAGTAAAATTAATTCCATAGCTTGGGGTAGCTGTCTTAGTGGTGTTCAATTGCAGTAGCCAATGATAGTTAATGTAGTGTTTGGGTGGTGTTTGTTAGGTTGGAATGGGTAGCTAGGTTTAAGCTTTCGAACCACTACGAAGCTAGTTATGGTAGTGGCTTTCATCGAGGAAGCTTGGAGAGAGAGTTCTAGAGGGAGAGTGGCTATGAGTAAATAGAGAAGTGTGTGCCAAAGAGAGGGATACTATTTGTGAGTGATTTTAAGCAATGTTGAGTGATCATATATGTTGTGAAACAAACCTAAGACCCCTATTTACACACCAAATCAACTTAGTAAGTGAAGAATTTTGAATTCGAATTAAATGAAAATTTCTGAAATTCTAGTTTTTTTTTTTTCTGATTTTTGGAGCTCGATTTGACCTATTAAATAGTTGTATCTAGACGCATTTTTTATCTTGATTCAAAGTAAGCCAAGTGTACACCGCAATTTCATTATTAATTTGATGAAATTGCAAAGAAAAAGGAACAAACAATGCCCATGAAGTGCACTGTGCGTGTAGGAAATGATGGGGAAAATGGAGCTAGTTAGGGGAAAGAGAAAGAAAAGGAAGTGAAAGCGGCTAACATGATGTTGATGTGGCACCACGTCAATTGCATCATCTAGCTATAGTACGCCATGTGTCCTTTGATGACACATGGCAGCTAATACGATAATGGTCAACTAACATGGCATGCTACATAGTGCCATGTCAACCATGACCTAATCCAATGATGCCATGTGTTAGGGTACATGGCATAATGAATCCCTGACACATTGTAGTGCTGTTTGAAATGTGTCCTTTGAAAAAAAAAGTAATAGGTTTTCTATGCCTTTGCCAAGATTCGAACTCCTAACCTCATACTTAAACCTAATGCTATGTTCATGCACTTATCCATTAGCCCATTGGCCTATGCCTTATTCATATGTGCAATTAAATTGCACATATGAACAAGGCTAGCTTAGGCTAGTTTCAAATCTAAGCTCAAGTCCAAGGGTTTTTTTCTTAAATTTATTTAAATTAAGAAATCTATTCTATTAAGCTACTTTAAAATTTAATTATTTTCTAAATTCCTTATTTTTCCAATTTTTTCTATTTTTTATACTATTTCAATTTTTCAAAATTTTTTCATTTTTTTTTGCATTTTTTCTAAATTTCTTTTTTTTTAATGCTTTTTCTTATTTTCCTATCTTTTAACATTTTTCTAAATTTCTTATTTTTTGCATTTTCTTTAAATTTCTATTTTTTTTTTGTATTTCCCTAATTTAGAACCCTTTACCCTATAGAAATAAAATAAAATAAAAGGTTGGCAAAAATTAGGTGTCTGTAGCCACCTCACTTTATACTGAAGTTTGAATAAAACATTACCACAAAGACAAAACAAAAGAAACACTATTTTTGCCTTAAGGGTGGAATTCATCCTAAGAAGTGCCTTAGCTAGCTATCCTCGACTCGGTTTATTCGGGATTTGGTGAAAAGGTTAAAGAGAGAGGAGGTGCCCTAAGGGTTGAAAAGAAGAAATGAAGCCTGGTTGTGCTCTTTTGGGCTCATTAACCTAGGTGGGAGCATCTCTCGAGGACTAGCAATCCTAAGTGAGAATCGATTTAGAAAACCCAGTCGTGCCTTTCTAGGCTCATTAACCTAGGCGAAAGGGTCTCTCAAGGATTAGTAACCCTAAGTTAGAATTGATTCGGAAAACTTAGTCATGCCTTTCTAAGCTCACTAACCTAGATAGGAGCGTTTCTTGAAGACTAACAACCTTAAGTTAGAATCGATCTAAAGAACCTAGTTGTGCCTTTCTAAGCCTAATATCCAAGGTAGGAGCATCTCTAAGGGACTAACAGCCTTAAGTTAGGATCGATCAGAAAAATCTGGTTGTGCTTTTCTAAGCTCACTAACTTAGGTAGGAGCACCTCTCGAGGACTAGTAACCCTAAGTTGGGATCAATTTGCAAAACTAGGTCGTGCCCTTTTAGGCTTACTAACTTAAGTAGGAGTATCTCTTAAGGACTAGTAACCCTAAGTTGGGATCAATTTGGAAAACCTGGTCGTGCCCTTCTAGGCTCACTAACCTAAGCAGGAGTATCTTTCGAAGATTGGCAACCCTAAGATGGACTTAAAGAAGTGCCCTATAGGCTTGCCAAAAAAGAATCAATGGAGAGAAACACTCTATAGGCTCATTAAGAGAACTTGTTGAAGAGAAGCACCTTATATGCTCACTAAAAGAACAAAAAGCACCTTATGGGCTCACTAAAAGAAGAGAAGCATCCTATGGGCTTACTAAAAAAACTTGAGGAAGAGAAGCGTCCTATGGGCTCTCTTGAGAGAAATTGAAGTTAAAAGGAAGCGCCCTTTAGGCTCACTTGAAAGAATTCGATGAAGAGAAGCGCCTTATAGGATTACTTGAGAGAATTAGTAAAAGAAAGTGCCCAATGGGCTTATTTTGGTGAACAAAAGCACCTTATGGGCACGCTAAAGGAAATTGATGAGGAGAAGCGCCCTATAGGCTCGCTTAAGAGAAATTGAAGGAAGTGCCCTATTGACTTGCTAAAAGAATGAAAAAGAGTTGAATGGATGAAAGACAGGATAGTACTTTAAGAGTTGGCTAAGAATCTAAAAGATGTCAGGTAAGGAAAATAAACTTGTCTGAAACACTACTTGATTTGAAAAAATTTATAGATAAACCCTTTGGTGAAACTTATGTACGTTAAAAAAGACACTAGCAATAATTTCCTTCAATTGGGAAGAGTGAGAATGACCTTGACTATTATGGTCAGCTTTTTGAAATGAATTGAAAACTTGGCCACTTGAGCCAACATGAACTTGGAATAAGGATTTGTAACAAGCCTTTAATTTCTCTCCTTTTTTTTTCTTTTTCTTCTCTCTCTCTTCTTTTTTTAGTTTGCTAAGAGGTAAAGAACCCTTCCTTAATAATCACATAGGGCCTCTTATGTTCTCCCTAGCCTTGATACTAAGCCACTCGGTAGGGCCTCATGATTTCAAATACCCTTAAAAAGGAAAAGGTAACTCATGACTAGTTTAGTCGAAGAGGACTTCCTTGTAAACTCTCGGTCTAGATTACACTCTTGACTACAGTCCTAAAATTATAGTCCATTTTGCATATGATATGCCTTGATCAATCCATTAGGTCTTTTTCAGTTTAACATTATGAATTTAGGCTTTTGGTCAAGGATTTCAAAAGGGAAAAGAAGCCTATTTTAAAAAAAATATTTTATTAATCCTAGGTGCACAAGTCGAGTGTCTTGGGAAAAATTATAAGTATGCTTTACCCAGCTTAAAAGACAACATTTATTAAAGATAGATTATCTTTTAAGATCTAAAGAGCTTTTACTATGTAAGGGTGGTATTGTGGATAGGAAGGCTTGGTGTGATTCAGCATAGGTAAGAGAGGCTTCAAAGTGGACATAGAGATTTTGGGTCTCTAAGCTCGGGTGGTGATTCAAAACCTTACATCTTTGGGGCTATTTAGACTCTAACTCCCATCCTTTTGATTCAAATTAGCTGCCCTTGCTGGGATATGATATATCTCTTGGGGCTTTCATCTTATAATTGGGCCTAATTTTCCAACCTCTTTTCCTCATCCTTCTCTTTTCCTTTTCATTCTTATTACTTTTCCCCACTATCTCTTGCTATTCTTTCATTCCTTTTGGCCCCAACAATCATTGTCTCCATTGCCAAGTTAAGCCTTTTAAGTGATTCCAGGCCCTAAATCCATAGATTTCTATTATATGTGCTTAGGTGAGGTAAGTATAAGCTTAAAGTGTTTAAAAAGGAATTGGCTCTTCTTCATTTCAAAGAAAAATAACTTATAAAAAATAAAAGTTTCCTTTGAATTTAGCGTTACCGAAGCAAGCACAAACCAATGTTATTCTTCTTTCCTCATTGATGACCCTAACCTTCGAATTACCCTAATGTAGGGTGGTTCTTGATATAGTTAAATTTAAAGATACTCCAAACTGGTCCAACAGGATGAATAAGAGATAATTGTGTTTAGGATTTGAAAATGAATCCTAACTTCATTTTAATATGTGTATCACATTCAAAGTGGGCCTCCTTTAAGGAATGACTCCAAAGTATTCTCACCATTATGTCACTCAACTCTCAATATGTTTTAAGGGTTAGTGTATAGGGTATAGTTCGCCTCTTTTCACTCTAAACCTTTTTAAAAGTGAGTTACAGCTTCCTTAGTGAGGGATTTATTTGCCCCAATGCTAATAACACTATGATCATTCAAATGAAAAGGCAGTAAGATTATATTATTCTAGCTATTACAAAGCTATTCAAAAAACAGACTTTATTGAAAACAACTTGATTTTTCTTCATCCTCCCCTTAACTTCCTCCATTTAAACGTCCAACTATTTAAAACAACCTGTAAGCTTATCAAAAGGCATTGGTATACTCAAAAGAAATGGAGCTTTAGGCTACTTAGTTGAACTACCCCCATGTCTTGAAGAAGGACCAACTTGTTGTCGCTCTAGTTAAATGTCTTTTGCATCAATCAAGCATTGAATCTTGTTCTTCAATCTCTAGCATTTCTCAATAGGGTGCCCCTTTTGACCTATATGATAGTTACATCATGCTTCTGGGTCAAAGCTGTATGGTTTGTAATTCGAATTAGGGGCTTCACAAGCTATAATCCTTGCTTCTTTTTTATGATGAAAGATTTAGGTAATTGAGATCTTTAGTTGAGTGAATTGTCTCCTCTTATTACCTTGGGCTTGTTTTTTCTCACTCCTCCTTGGCTCTTTTCTCCTTAGGCCTCCTTCATTATTTGGGCTTATTAATATTTGATAAATACTAAATGTCGGGTGTTAAAATCTTGTAAGTATTGGGCCCATTGCCATTTCTAGATCTATCATGCTCTTTTGTAGTATAGCTACCTTTTCTTATAAATTCGAGAGTCTCCTTTCTAGGTTTGAATCATGGGATATTTAAAGAGTCGTGATTATCAAGAACACAATCTGCTATTGCTAGGCCATCTAATGTATCATCTTTTCTAGGGAGGCAATTCTATCATCGACCATGCGAACCTGATAGGAAGAATTCTTTACTAGTTAGCAACTTTACTTTTCCTTTTTCTTTTTTGAAACAATTCTCTTCTTTTTAAGAAAGAGAAAAGGAAAAATGGAATATATGGATAAGACTTATTTTCAAGTTGTGGGAAAGGAGTAAAAAAACATTCTTAGGGGATTATGAGCCTAAATATTTACAATCTTATAGGAAAACAAATCTTATGAATGGAAAGAGTTAAAGTATAAGGTATAGAGAAAAGGACTTAGAAACTTAAGGATACGACTCTCATGAATATTTATAGGCAAAATGCAATATGAGGATATGTGAATGTAGAGAGCAGAGTTAGCAAATTGATTACGATGTGGCAAGAAAAAGATTTTTATTACATCTTCTAAGTTTCCCTTACATTATTCAAAAATTTATTGCAAATAAATCCTAAAGTCTAGATCCACTTTTTCTTGTGATGTCTTAGCTCCTCTTCAATCCTATTTCTTTTCTCCATCTCAGTTGCCTTAATCTATTTAGCAACCTAGGAGATATCTTCAGTGCGGAACTTTTAGAAAGCATTGACCCAGCAATAGGTAACATTACCTTTAGGGAATTCAATGACCAATAAACACATCAATGGGATTCATCTTCTAGACACTTTGTCTATGAAGGAAATCAAGTTTATGTCTTTAAGTATAGCTGATAAAATATACAATAAGTAGGGCCATATTAGTCTTTAATTCTTGATTCTTCTCTTCTTGTAGACAACTAAGTGATTCAGCTTGTACTGCTAGTTGTGCTAGGACAGAAGATTTCCCTTCTAAAAATTGGGGCGCTAACTCTACAATCTTATAATGTACAAGAAATATCCCATTAGGTAACAAAATAGTTCTAAATGCTACTAAGATATAGGCGTTGACCCTATATTGTTGCCAATTTTCAAAGCTATCATAAAAGAGTTTCTAGTTGTAGCTGGACGGGGTTGAGATCATTTATCTTAATGATTCTCTTATAGGGATCTATCGATATTCTGCATATTTCAGATTTATGGAGGCCCATGAGCTTTTTGAAAATCTTTGCAAGGCTAGTCATGATATTTGGCACATATTTTCTATTTCCAATAGAGGGGATTCCTAACAGATGGGAGTATTCTTCAATGGTTGGGCTTAGTCGGCATAGGCCAAAGCGAAATGACTAATTTTAAAGTTCCTAAAAGTGGACCAAAGCCTATACCATGGTGATATTGGTTTGGACTTTAAGCAATGAGAGGATAGGCTTAATCTTGTCTTTAATGAATTAATGCTAGTCTTGATTGAAAAATTGAAACCATCTTTCAAGTATTCCCTTAGGTTCTAGAGGCATGTGGATATGGATTTCTTTGAAAAAAGGCTTGTATAAAAGAGGACCTAACCATTTTCTACAAAAAGATTAATAAGAAAATTATATCAGAATTACCTTATTTATACAGGGATTACATTGATATTTTAAAGAAAGAAAACATTTATAGGAAAATGTTTGGAAACTTTACAGATTTTTTTTTTTAGTTTTGCCACATTATGTTAATTTGCCGATTTTGGGAAAAGGGCACATGAATGCAATTAAGATAAGTTCTAAAAAGGACTTTAAGTTTTGTATCCTCACTTGTTAAAGAACACTTTCATTAGTCATATTGAGCTTAAGTGAGGTGACCTAATCAACCTTGAGTGGTGGTTATACCATAGCATCTCAAGCCTATACAATGGCCTCCCTCCTAGGGTCCTAAGACGGCTTGGGTTTGACCGCATTCACAATGCATCTTTAATGCAACAAATGACCCCCCATATCCCAATGCATGATAATAGTACACAAATGAAGTTAATAACAGATAAGCTGAAGTTGAAAGTGAATTTGAGGAAAAATATAGGGAAAGAAGCTTTAGATTTATCATTTTTTTATTCTTCTCTTTTATAACAATGCCATCTTATTAGATATTCACCAAACCCTAAAGAATGTATGTAAGAAGGGTAGGTTCTAGAGGTCCTGAAACTCTATGACCTCATGCGTTGCTAAAAAATGATTCCTTAGTCATATCAAAGTTTAAGTGGAGTAGCCTAATTGGCTCAGAATAGTGGTTGCCCTACTACATTTGGAACTTACATAATGGGTCCCAGTCCTAAGTTCTTAAGACGGCCCGAGTTCGACTATATCTATCAAGCATTTATGGTACATAAAATAAACCACCTACCCCCCCTTTCCCTCAAAATAGTTAAATAATTAAACCTACAAAAAACATTAGTACAATTATGGTACAAACGACAAAGAACAAATAAGTAAATAAATTGCACTAAGGTGATTTTTAGAGATTAATTTTATTTTCAAAAAATTGAATGGCTAACCTTCTTGACGGTCTCTAGTGGAATTGCTAAGCTGTCGAGCTTGGTTTTTTTCCTCTCGGTTTTTATAAATTAATTGTCTTTAAACTGATCAATATTAAACCCTACATATTTAAAACTGATCCTTTACTAAGGTTTAAAGAAAACCATTTTTATTTTTTTATATTTTCAAAATGCTTTAGAATTGCCACCCGACCAGAGTGGGGAAAAGGAGTCAAATTATAACCAATTTGGTAGATTAATTACAATTTACCTACTAGTCTTTCAATAAAAATCGATTTTTGAAAACGGATTCAAAACTAGAGATCTAGATTCTGAAGTTAAAATTTTTAAACCCTTATGGATACCATTAACTTTCCAACTTTAATCTTAATATAAAAAATCACCCTCCAATTTTATAAAATAGAACTTAATTATTTAACCAAATTGGATAACTAGAGTAATCTAAACTAAAAAAGGAAAAATAGGTTTTTTTTCTTTTATTTTTTACTATCGCCCCATAGGTACCTATATACCTGTTATTTGGGATCAAGCGTATGTTTTTTTTTTTTATAAAACTTTAGTGGGTTGATTGATTTTAGTTTTAAGAAAAGGTCAGGTTTACATTTTTACTCGTTTTAAGCTTATTTAAGAAATTATTTTAAAACGTCTTAAATCCTAATTTGGAAAGGGTTCAATTATTTTTATTTATTTATTTTTTAAAACTTGATTTTTCTAAGTGTCAAAACGATTTTTGATTCACTAACATATTTATTTATTTTTATTATACTATCTTATTTTTTTATTACTTGTTTTATTTTATCTATTTTTATATAAATAAATAAATAAAAGGTAGACTACTTTTTTTCTTTCTTTCTTTTTTTCCTTTTGTTTCTTTTTGTCTTTCTTTCTTCCTTTTTTCTTTTTCTTTTTCCCTTTTCTCATTTTTTTTATTTAGATTCATATTCATAATGAAATAAATAACTAAAAAGTAATAAATAAAAAAGAAGAAAACCGAGCCAAACAACACAACAAATAACCAAAGATCGCCTGACCAAGAAATGTATGCAGGTCAGGTAAGAGCGATATGTAGGTCGATCTCGAATCTTAGATTGGCTTCAGGTCGCTCTTAAGCTCTCCTTCGATAACAGCATCATGAGGTGGATTCAGACCAATTCGTACACCGAATTAAGTGAGGAAAGGTGTTTTCATGGGTTTTTTTATTAGGTATAGGGTTGTAGAACTCATGCCGCGGCTTGGGGTAGTTATCTAGGTGGTGTTCGGTTGTGGTAGCTAGTAGCGGTTGATGCGACGTTCAACTAATGTTCGTTAGGTTCAAATGGGTGGCTCAAGGTTGGGGTTTTGAACTATAATGAAGCTAGTCATGGTAGTGGCTTTTGTAAATGAAGCTTGGAGAGAGCGAGTTCTAGAGAGAGAGTGGCCATAGGTATATAGAGAGAGAAAGTGAGTGTCGAAGAGAGAGAGATTATTTGTAAGTGATTCTAAGCAATGCTAAGTGATTATGTATGTTGTGAAACAAACTTAAAAGCCTTATTTATACACCAAATCAACTCAATAAGCAAGGAAGTTTGAATTTGGATTAAATGAAAATTTCTAAAATTCTAGGTTTTTTTTTTTTTATTTTTAGAGCTCAATTTGACCCATTAGACAATTGCATTTATACACGTTTTTTATCTTGATCCAAAGCAGGCTAAGCATACTTTATGATTTCATCATTAATTTGATGAAATTGTAAAGAAAAAGTAATAAACTATGCCTATGAAGTGTACTGTGTGAACGGGAAATGCTGGGGAAAATGGAGGAAGTTAGGGGAAAGAGAAAGGAATGGGAGGGAAAGCGGTTAACGAAGTACTACATTAGCTGTGTTGTCCAATCATAGTGCACTACGTATCCTCTCATGACACATGGCAATTGATATGGTAATAGGCAGCTGATGTGGCATGCCATATGGCGTTACGTCAACGTGACCTAATCTAATGGTGCTAAGTGTCAGGGTACGTAACATAGTGAACCCCTGACACATTGCAATACTGTTTGTAATGTATCCTCTGAAAAAAAAAAAGAAAAAGGTTTTTTATACCTTCACCAGGATTCAAACCTCTGACCTTATGCTTAAACCCAATGCTATGTCCAAGCGCTTTTCCGTTAGGCCGTTAGCTTATGCATTTTTCATATGTGAAATTAAACTGCACATAAGAATAAGGTCAATCTAGGCTAAATTCAAATTTAAACCTAGGTCCAATAATTCTTTCCTTAAATTTATTTAAATTAAGAAATCTATTCTCTTAAACAACTTAAAAATTTTATTATTTTCTAAATTCCTTATTTTTCAATTTTTTATGACTTTCCAATTTTTCCTTTTTTTTTTTTGCATTTTTTCTCAATTTTTTTTTTGTATTTTTTCCTATTTTCCTATCTTTTGATATTTTTCCTAGATTTCTTATTTTTTATGCCTTTTCCTATTTTTCCATTTTTTTTGTATTTCTTTAAACTTCTTATTTTTTTCTAAATTTCTTATTTTTTGGATTTTCTTTAATTTTCTATTTTTTTTATTTTTCCTACCATTTACCCTATAAAAATAAAATAAAATGAGGACAAAAATTAAGTATTTACAACTACTCTTTTTTGTGGTAGAACTTTGAGTAAAACTTTGCTATTAAGACAAAAGAGACACTATTTTTTGCCCCAAAGGTGGAATTCTTCCTAAGAAGTGCCTTTGCTAGCTATCCTAGGCTCGGTCTAGTAAAGATTTGGTGAAAAGGTTAAAGAGAGAGGAGGTACCCTATGGGTTGAAAAGAAGAAATGAAGTCAGGTCGTGCCCTTCTAGGCTCATTAACCTAGGCGGGAGCATCTTTTGGGGGCTATAAACCCTAAGTTAGAATCGATTTGAAAAACCTTGTCATCCCTTTCTAGGTTCACTAACCTAGATGCTCTAACCTAGGAGGGAGTGTCTCTCGGGGATTAGCAATCTTAAGTTGGAATCAATTTGGAAAACCTGGTCATACCTTTCTAAGCTCACTAACTTAGGCAAGAGCGTCTTTCAAGCACCAGCAACCCTAAGTTGAAATCGATATAAAGAACCCAGTCGTGCCTTTCTAAGCTTACTAACCTAAACAGGAATGTCTCTCGAGGACTAACAACCCTAAGTTGGGATCGATCTGAAGAACTTGCTCGTGCCTTTGAAGGCTCAATAACTTAAGCAGGAGCGTCTCTTAAGGACTAGCAACCCTAAGTTAGAATCGATTTGGAAAACCTAGTCGTGCCCTTCTAAGTTCACTAACTTAGGTGGGATTGCCTCTTGAGGACTAGCAACTCTAAACTAGACTTGAAGAATTGCCCTATCATCTTACTAAAAAAGAATCGACGAAGAGAAACATACTATGGGCTCACTAAAACATTAAAAGTGCCCTATGGGCTTGCTTGGGAGAAATTGAAGATGAAAGGAAGTGCCCTTTGGGTTCGCTTGAGAGAAATTAGTAAAAGAAAGCACCCAATGAGCTTGTTTTAGTGAACAAAAGCACCTTATGGGCTCACTAAAGGAAATTGAAGAGGAAAAGCGCCTTATGGGCTCACTTGAGAGAAATTGAAGGAAGCGCCCTATGGGCTCGCTAAAAGAACAAAAGAGAGTTAAATGGATGGAAGACGGGATAGCACTTTAAAAGCTAGCTAAGATTCTAAAAGATGTCAGGTGAGGAAAATAAACTTGTCTGAAATACTACCTGATTCAAAAAAATTTACAGATAAACCCTTTGGTGAAACCCATTTACATCAACAAAGACACTGGCGATAATTTCCATCAATTGGGAAGAATGAGAATGCCACGACTATTGTGGTTAGCTTTTTGAAATGGAATGAAAACTTGGCCACTTAGGTTGACATGGACTTAAAATAAAGATTTGTAACAAGCCTTTAATTTCTCCCACTTTCTTTTTTCTTTTTCTTCTCTCTCTCTATTATTTTTTTTTAAGTTTTTGAACTGGTAAAGAACCTTCCCTTGATAATCACATGGGGCCTCTTATGTTCTCCCTAACCTTGCTGCTGAGCCACTTGGTAAGGCCTCATGATTTCAAACACCCTTGACTCTTCTTCATTTTAAAGAAAAATAACTTATCAAAAATAAAAGTTTCCTTTGAATTTAATGTTATCGAAGCAAGCACAAACCAATTTTATCCTTCTTTCCTCATCGATAACCCTAACCTTCGAATTGCCCCAATGTAAGGTAGTTCTTGATATGGTTTAAATTTAAAGATACTCCAAACTGGTCTAACAGGATGAATAAGAGATAATTGTGTTTAAGATTTGAAAATGAATTCTTAACTTCATTTTAATATGCATATCGCATTCAAAGTGGACCTCCTTTAAGGAATGACTCCAAAGTATTCTCACCATTATGTCACTCAACTTTCAATATGTTTTAAGGGTTAGTGTATAAGATGGAGTTCACCTCTTTTCATTCTAAACCTTTTTAAAAGTGAGTTATAGCTTCCTTAGTGGGGGATTTATTTGCCCCAGTGCTAATAGCACTGTGATCATTCAAATGAAAAGGAAATAAGATTATATTATTCTAGCTATTACAAAGCTATTCAAAAAACATACTTTATTGAAAACAACTTGATTTTTCTTCATCCTCCCCTTAACTGCCTCCATTCAAATGTCCAACTATTTAAAACAACCTGTAAGCTTATCAAAAGGCATTGGTATACTTAAAAGAAATGGAGCATTATGCCACTTAGTTGAACTACCCCCATGTCTTGAAGAAGGACCAACTTGTTGTCGCTCTGGCTGACTGACTTTTGCATCAATCAAGTATTGAATCTTGTTCTTCAATCTCTAGCATTTCTCAGTCAAGTGCCCCTTTTGACCTATATGATAGTTACATCATGCTTTTAGGTCAAAGCTATATGGTTTGTAATTTAGATTAGGGTCTTCACAAGCTATAATCCTTGCCTCTTTTAGATGATAAAAGATTTGGGTAATTGAGATCTTCAGTTGAGTGAATTGTCTCCTCTGAGTACCTTGGGCTTGTTTTTTCTCACTCCTCCTTGGCTCTTTTCTACTTAAGCCTCCTTCATTATTTGGGCTTATTGACATTTGATCAATACTGAATGTCGAGTGTTGAAATCTTGTAAGTATTGGGCCCATTGCCATTTCTAGATCTATCATGCTCTTTTGTAGTATAGCTACCTTTTCTTATAAATTCGAGAGTCTCCTTTCTAGGTTTGAATCATGGGATATTTAGAGAGTTGTGATTATCAAGAACATGATCTACTATTGCTAGGCCATCTAATGTATCATCTTTTCTAGGGAGGCAATTCTATCATCAGCCATGCAAACCTGTTAGGAAGAATTCTCTACTAGTTAGCAACTTTACTTTTCTCTTTTCTTTTTTGAAACAATTCTATTCTTTTTAAGAAAGAGAAAAGGAAAAATGAAATATAAGGATAAGACTTATTTACAAGTTATGAGAAAGGAGTAGAAAAACATTCCTAGGGGATCAGGAGCCTAAATATTTACAATCCTATAAGAGAAAAGATGACAAGGATGGAAAGAGTTAGAGTAAAAGGTATAGAAAAAAGGACTTTGAAACTTAAAGTCATGACTACAATGTTGCATGAAAAAGATTTCTATTGCATTTTCTATGTTTCCCTTACATTATTCAAAAATTTATTGCAAATAAACCCTAAAGTCTAGATCCACTTTTTCTTATGATGTCTTAGCTCCTCTTCAATCCTATTTCTTTTTTCCAGCTCAGTTGCCTTAATCTATCTAGCAACCTAGGAGATATCTTCAGTGTGGAACTTTTGGAAAGCATTGACCCAATAATAGGTAGCATTACCTTTAGGGAGTTCAATGACAACAGTAAATGCATCAATGGGATTCATCTTCTAGACGCTTTATCTATGAAGGAAATCAAGTTTATGTCTCTAAGTATGGCTGATAAAACAAACAATAAGTAAGGCCATATTAGTTTTTAATTCTTGATTCTTCTCTTCTTGTAGACAACTAAGCGATCAGGCCTATACTGCTAATAGTGTTAGGACATAAGTTTTCCTTTCTAAAAATTAGGTCACTAACTCTACAATCCTATAATGTACGAGAAATATCCCATTAGGAAACAAAATAGATCCAAATGCTACTAAGATATAGGAATTGATCCTATATTGTTGCCAATTTTCAAAGCTACCCAGAAAGAGTTTCTTGTAGTAGCTAAACGGGGTCGCAAACCAAGTAAAAAGATCATCCACCTTAATGATTCTCCTTTGGGGATCTGTCCATATTCTGCATATTTCAGATTCATGGAGGCCCTAAGCTTTTTGAAAATCTTTGCAAGGTTAGCCATGATATCTGGGACATATTTTCTGTTTCCAATAGAGGGGATTCCTAATAAATGGGAGTATTCTTCAATGGTTGGGCTTAGTCGACATAGGCCAAAGCGAAAAAGCTAATTATGAAGTTCCTAAAAGTAAACCAATGCCCATACCATGGTGATATTAGTCTAGACATTGAGCAATGAGAGGACAAGCTTAATCTTGTCTTTAATGAATTTCTACTAGTCTGGATTGAAAAATCAAAACTGTCACGAATTGAGGATGGCCTAGTCGTAGCAGATGCCGTATACTGTACGAAGAACCCCTAATTAGTTACCCTTCCAATCATGAACTCTTCACACAATATACAAGACTCTACAACCACTAGTTTCCCAAGAACATACAGATTCATATGATATCATCACACAAACATATTTATATAAAATTTGAACTACAAAGCTTACAATATACAGTAATTTAGTATATCTAAGTCTATAATATTAATAAAACATAAGTACATAAGTAAGAGTCTACGTAAACTATTCTCTCTTAATATACAGGACAGCTCGCTCTTGCTCAAGTCCCTAAGCTAACCTATGGCATCCCCTAGCTAGCCTCTACGAACAAGTTATCCTACAGCAAAAGTCTAAGGGGGTGTAAGCCTAAGCTTAGTGAGCAAAACCCTCAGCCACACCACAAGCAAGTTATAAGTACATTATATTCACGCATATGAATGAATGATCAAACAGAATACCAAACAATACATATAATTAACTACTTCCTATATGTAACTCAGATTTAATGCCCTTCGAAGTTAGGGTTAGAGTATACACGGCACGAATCGGATCTGGGTATTATACTAGAACTTACTTTGCTACGAAACACCACGTTCCATAATTAAATCAAATAATTCTTTTATTTTCATAAAAACCAAGTTCTAACATAATCGTGAGTGGGCCCCCATAGTTTACACTCACCCCTAAACAGAGGCCCCTAGAATCGACTCTTAGTCAGGCGGTTGGTGCCTCCAACACCTAGTATTCCTATAGGCTAGGGTAAGGTCATTTTGTATGAGTGTACCATACAAAACCAATAAATTAATAATAACAACCCTTGAATGGCTTCTCTTTACCTCTGTGTGATGTGACAGCCGGAATTGTGTCTATGCAATGCATGTACCAATTTCTTTTTTTTTTTTTTTAAGCAGAGTATAATTAAGTTCAAATTATGCTGTGACCATCCAATGATACACACAATCATTTTCTATACTACCATGCAACAACATCACATTATCTGTACTTAAGGTAAGTTCATAACTCAGCACATAACAACATACACAAGCATTTCCCTAAACCCCACATAGTAGTCAATTAACAATAATATTTAAGTCCACTATCTACAATCACATATAAGCATGGAATCATAGGGTAATTACTCACTTGACCATGGCGACTCGCCTTAATTATAATAATCGATCGAAAGATCCTTACTCACCTTGGGATCACCTAACCATTATGATATGATAACGCTAGTAAATAATTGAATTAACTAATAATTCTAAATATTTAGTTACCTAATTCTACTTAAATTACTATCAATTTTTTTATCTGGTTAGACCTTATTATTAATCGTATGTAACTTTTTCATTCTATCTTTGATAATTATGAATTTATAGTCGTTTTTCATCATTTTCAAACGTATGTTCACATGATAATGTTCGTTTTGGGTGTTAAGACCCGTGTTTTATGATATAGACTAAATTTATAGAAATTTTAACTATAGAACTTAATTAATCTTATTACTCATATTTATATCCTTTGTTTATACTTAATGATTTAGTTAACCCTTAAATTCTTTTACGTAGAGAATTTTACCTTGCTATTGCTAATTCATGTACTTAATTAAGTATAATCCAATTTAGAAAGTGTATTAGGGTTTACTAATTTAGGTACCTAATTATTATACACTTTTCTTATTTTCTTATTTTATAAACCTATGTTTATGTCATCGCTTACAACATCATTCGCTTATGTCATCACTTGCTTATGTCATGGCTTATGTCATCTTTTGGTTACCTCATTGCTTACTTCATTATTTGATTATATATGCCTCACCTCATGCTTATGTCATGTCTAAAAAGCTTATGTACACTTCACTTAACCTCTTATGTACATATACCTTTACGATACTTATATGTATACTAATATACTTATACTTATACCATATTTATACTTGTATACATACTCATATACCTATACAGTCATATACGTATTTTTATACAAATTTCGTATGCCTAATTTTCCTCTTAAGAAAATCTTCATAATTTCATTCTTTTGTGTTTTTCAGTGTGCATTTAGTATAGTATAGGTATGTATAGTTAGGAATTGTCTTAATTTAGGTTATATACATGGTAAATACCCATGTACAAAGATTCCCATACTTGCATTCTTTTAGTATATCATTATGTACACATACTTAAGGGGATATACACATATATTCCTTTCCTCTTCTTCATGATTCCTATTTTTTTTTTTCTATACTTCAAGATGGGAACTTTATGTCCTATTCTTCAAGATCACACATAACACATGTCTATTTATCTAATCTACCTAATTACCTAACGAATGAGTAATATAAAGCAACATAAAGTAACATGATCACATACCTTAATTTGTATTGGAATTCTTGAGACAAAGAGGAAAGTGTTGAAAGTGAAAGGGAAGAAGAAGGGTCACAGCAATGGAGGGGATTTTACTTTGTTTCTTTTTGTTTTGTTTTGATTATGGAAGAAAGAAAATGGTGGGGTCTAGAAGGGGAAATGGATGGATGGCAATTAAGGAGGAGGGAGGAAAAGAAGAACTAAAAGAAAAGAAAAGAAAAGAAGTCATTAGATGCTTAGATATTTTTCTTATGCATTAGTGTCTTTTGTTGACTTTTCAAATTGTTGAATTGGTTAACCCTTTGATCTTGGTCAACATGTGTTGACTTGGTCAACTTTCCTTAAGCATATGCCATTTTATACACATAGTGTAGTAATTAAGGGGAATTAAGGGAAAAATTAAGGAAATGAAAGGAAATGAGGTATTTGGTGAATTGATTAGTAAAAATAGATGATGAGGTCTTACTTTCGATATTTATAGCCTATATACATCATTTGGTAAACTACTTTTTATAACTAGTATGAAAAGTACTAATTAGAGTATTAAGGTTCACTACATTTAGCCTAATCTTCAACTATACCCCTAACCTTACGTAATACTATCTTAATCATATACTTAAGAGATAAATCGAATCTGTGATTCATTATTTTAGTTTCTAAAGGACCACTTGAGGATTCTAAATATATATGTAAGATTAAAAGTCATCTCTAACCTTTCATTAATGATTTGGCAAAATATGAGGGTTATATTATCAATTAGGGTTTTAAGGTATATTATGATGAATTAGTACACATATGTTTTTAAGGTGATCATTTTAGGGTTTCTATCATTTTTGAATGAAATCTTTAGCATTTAGATACATTTAGGGTAGAAAATTTTCTTATGCGATTGATTAATTCTTTTAGGGTTTTCACTTTATTAGCCTTATCAACTCCTAAATTGTCTTACATAGTTGAGTCTATTTCAAAAAGCTAAATCGAAAATTTTAGGGGTTTACAAAAACCATCTTTCAAGTACCCCTTGGGCTCTAGAGGCTTGTAGATATAGACTTCTTTGAAAAGGGCTTGTATAAAAAAGGACCTAACCATTTCTACAAAAAGAATGAAGAGAAAATTACATTAGAACTATCTTATTTACATGGGTATTACATTGATATTTTAAAGGAAGAAAACATTTACAGGGAAAGGATTAGGAAACTTCACAGATTTTTTTTTTTTTTTTTAGTTTTGCCACATGATGTCAATTTACCAATTTTAGGAAGAGTTCATGAATACAATTCTAGAAAGGTCCTTAAGTTTTGTGACCTCGATTGTTAAAGAACACTTTCATTGGTCACATCGAACTTAAGTGAGGTAATCAACCCCGAGCAATGGTTACACCATAGTTCCCAAAGCTTGCATAATGACCCCCCTCCTAGGGTCCTAAGACGGCCTAGGTCTGACCACATCTACCTTACATCTTTCATACAACAAATGACTCCCTATATCCCAATGCATGATAATAGTATACACATGAAGTTAATAATAGATAAATAGAAGTTGAGAGTGAATTTTAGGAAAAATATAGGGAAAGAAGCTTCAATTTTGTCGTTTTTTTTCTTCTTTTCTTTTATAACAATGCCCCCTTATTAGCTATTCACCAAACCCTAAAGAATGTATGCAAGGAGGGTAGGTTCTAGAGGTGCTTAAACTCTATGACCTCACGTATTTCTATAAAACGGTTCCTTGGTCACATTGAAGTTTAAGTAGGGTAACCTAATCGACCCCGAATGGTAGTTGCCCTACGATACTCGAAACTTATACAATGGCCCCCCGTCTTAAGGTCTTAAGATGGCCTGAGTTCGATCGTGTCTATTATGCATTCATGGTACATAAAATAAATACCCTCCTAAATAGTTATAAAACTAAGCTTACAAAGACATTAGTACAACTATGATACAAATAAAGAACAAAGAAGTAAATAAATTGAACTGAGGTGATTTTTAGAGATTAATTTTAATTTCAGAAAGCTGAATGGCTAACCCTCTTTATGGTCACTAGTGGAGTCGCCATACTATCGAGCCTGGTTTCTTTCCTCCTAGTTTTTATAAATTAGTTTTCTTTAAACTGATCAATATTAAACCCTACCTATTTAATATTAACTCTCAACTAGGGTTTAAAGAAAATCGATTTCTTTTATTTTTTGAAAATGCTTTGAAGTCGTCATCTGACTAGAGTCGAGGAAAGGAGTCAAATTATAACTAATTAGGTATATTAGTTACAATTTAGCTACTAGTCTTTTGATAAAAAGAGATTTTTCAAAACGAATTTAAAACTAGAGATGTAGATCTAGATCTAAGGGTTAGAGTTTTTAAACCCATCTAGATATCATTAACTTTCCAAATTTAATCTTAATATAAAAAATCACCCTTTAATTCTATAAAAAAAAATCAATTATTTAACCAAATTGGATAACTTGAGTAATCTAAACAAAAAAAGGAAAAATAGGTTTTTTTTTTTTTTTTTTACCATCGCCCCTAGATGCCTACATACCTACTATTCAAGATCAAATATACGTAGTTCTTTTATAAAACTTTAGTTGGTTAATTGATTTTAGTTTCGAGAAAAGGTTAGGTTTACATTTTTATTCGTTTTAAGTTTATTTAAAGAAATTGTTCTAAAAGGTCGTAAATCCTAATTTGGATAAGATCCAATTATTTTTATTTTTTGAAAACTTGTTTTTTTAAAGTGTCAAAACGATTTTTTATTCACTAACATATTTATTTATTTCTGTTATATTATCTTATTTATTTGTTACTTATTCTATTTAATCTATTTCAATATTTAAAAGGTACACCACTTTGTTTTTTCTTTTTTCTTCCATTTGTTTCTTTTTGTCTTTCTTTCTTCCTTTTTTGTTTTTCTTTTTCCTTTTTTCTCTTTTTTTTTTTTTTTTTTTTACATTTACATTCACGATGAAATAAACAAGTAAGAACTAAATAATAAATAAATAAAAATAAATAAGAAAAAGAAGAAAACTGAGTCAAACAGCACAACAAATAACCAAAGAAGGTCGAAGTAGGAAATGTGTGTCGATTGGGTAGGAGCAATAGGTGAGTCAGTCTCAGATCTTAGATCAGGTTCAAGTCACTCCAAGCTCTCCTTTAATAGCAGCAACGTAGGGTGGATTCAAACCAATTCATACACCAAATTAAGTAGGGAAAGGTGTTTTCAAGGGTTTTTGTTTTTTTTTTTTTATTAAGTTTAAGGTGGTAGAATAGATGCCGTAGCTTGGGGTGGCTATCTAGGTGGTGTTCGGTTACAGTAGTTAGTGATGATTGATACGGTGTTCAAGTATTGTTTGCTAGGTTCGAATGGGTGGTTGAGGTTAGGGTTTTGAACTACCACGAAGCTAGTCATGATAATGGCTTTCATTGAGGAAGCTTAGAGAGAGAGAGTTCTAGAGAGAGAGTGGCTACAAGTATATAAAGAGAGAAAGTGAGTGCTAAAGAGAGAGATTATTTGTGAG
This sequence comes from Lumnitzera littorea, assembly GCA_024138015.1. Lineage (NCBI taxonomy): Eukaryota > Viridiplantae > Streptophyta > Magnoliopsida > Myrtales > Combretaceae > Lumnitzera > Lumnitzera littorea. Next base: position 71,589,596 of record JAMXBB010000009.1, on the reverse strand, counting down.
TGATTTTAAGAAATGTTAAGTGATTGTGTGTGCTATGAAATAAACCTAAGACCCCTATTTATACACCAAATTAGCTCAGTAAGTGAGGAAGTTTAAATATTGATTAAATGAAAATTTCAAAATTCTAGTTTTTTTTTTTTTTATTCTGATTTTTGGAGCTCAATTCGACCTATTAAATAGCTGCATCTAGGCATGTTTTTTATCTTAATTTGAAGTAGGCTAAGCATACTCTGCGATTTCATCATTAATTTGATGAAATCACAAAGAAAAAGGAACAAACAATGCCTATGAAGTGCATTGTGCGAGTGGGAAATGTTAGGGAAAATGGAGGAAATCAAGGAAAGAGAAAGGAAAGGGAGAGAAAGCGGTTGACATGGCACTAACATAGAGCCACATCAGTCGTGTCATCCAGTCATGGTATGCCATGTGTCCTCTTATGACATGTAGTGGCTAACATGATAATGGACAACTGACTTGGCATACCATATGTCATGTCACGTAGCGCTACGTCAACCATAACATAATCCAATGGTACTATTTGTCAAGGTACATGGTACAATAAACCCTTGACACTTGGTAGTGCTTGTTGTTGGTGAATTTTTGGAGTTAGAAATATCTTGTTGAGATAAAAAACAAAAATTCTTAGTACCGAGGTTAGTTCAGTGCAACCACTCCAATGTTTAAGTCAATAAGTAAGAACAAGATACCTCTTATAGGACATTGTCATGTCTGAAAGAGTAGTTATTGGAATAAATATTGAGACAAATGGAAGCTTGTTGATTAAACACCTTCCTTGAAATGTAGGGAGAGCAGGCGGTTACGTAATATAACTATGCTTATGATAACTATTTACGCCATGAACATGAATTCAAATTAGCAATGGATTTATGTTACTCGACGTTGTACCGAGAATGTTGATTACTCGATAAGGTGCCGAGAATATAGATTTCTTGGCTTATCGATAGCCAAATGGACAAGTAAGATGGGTGGATGAAAATTGACCATCAACATTTACTCCCAACTCCTATGTTTAAGAATTTGACAAAGGGAGTAATACATAATGCTCTAGAGGCCAAATAGGAAGCAGTTCTTTAGATGCCGAGCAAGATGGGAAGTGAGACAGTTTGCATCCTAATTAAAAAGTTGCAACTTTCAAATTCCTACTAGTTTAAGAAACCAAAATGTAGGAAGTATGACACTTATCGCTAAAGTCATCATTACGTCGCAGGCCTAATAACTGTTAAGGAATTATCAACCATTGGATTTCTATCTCAAAACACACATCAACAATCCATGCCACTATCAAATCAGTGCATCATTGTTGTAAAAAACAAATTTGCAGTTACGAGAATAAGTTATCCATATTTAAAGAATCACTCAAAATTAGAATTTATTTCTATTCAAAATCAAAAACAAATTTTCTTGCTTTCTCATCTTCACTCTCACATTCTTTAACTTCTATAATACCATTTGTCATAACCATTTAGGTATGGTTCGCAATGTAGCTTGTCGATTTGTCCTCTCCAATTCTTAAGCAACGAAAACTGAGGCCACTTATCCCCTAACCCCCACCTCTACCCCAAAACAAGGAGCAAAGCAGTATGTTCTTTTGGTAGCTCAGCTGATAGTATTGAGGAAAGGTGGGAAAAACTCACCTGGATAAATGCTCTTGTTGTAGATAATTATCCTGAAGACAAAGAAGGGAGATCCTCAATGAGATATTTGTATAACAACATAGCTTACTTCCGCAACTCTCTAGATGAAACTGCCAGTTCTGCTAACAAAGTTTTTGTCACAAAATACAACCAGTATTAGCAAGATCTTCCTAGAACATGGAACCTAGGGAGGTCGAGAGAGGAAGAGAGGGTATGTTTCCCAACGAAGTGCACATTCCACATATACTTGAAGTATTTGGATTTTAAGTTGTGCTCCCCTTTCTTAGCATTTGTGAAGGGCTTCCTCAACTACTTTAGAGTCGCAACAAGTATATTCTCACCAAGCATATATTGGCTTGTAGCAGCTTTCGAAATAGTTTGTGAAGAAATTGAAGTCAAGGTCATGCTTCAATTGTTTCAATATTTCTTCATGATTAAGAGGAAACCTAACTAGTAGTATTTGTCCGTTGCAAGGCACAAACGGAAGTTCATGAATGGTTTAGAGTCCAAGATCCACAAGTGGCATAACAAATTCATGTCGATAGTATCTGACGAGGATTTCGACTTTTATATTCAATGGATTGAGCCTATTTACATGAATGATATAGAACTAATGCCGAATGATGCCATAGTGGCAAAGAAAATTCAAGAAAGGAGGTAGAACAAAATGTTCTTTTGGGACGCCTAGAGAATTATATGGCGTTATGAAAGTGGAGAGCCAATCTTTTTTGAAAAGGAAGGTATGTTAATGATTTGCCACCATGACAAGTACTACTATAAGAGGAAAGTCATTTCGTGACTTAAGAGGAGAATTATTACCTTTGAGTCTTGCTCAGTACAGAGAATTTAAGTTTATTCTTTTCCCTTCTGTTAATATGTGTTTGCTTATACTGCAGATATGGGTACAAGTGAGATCAATCATGCTAAGCTATTGGCCTAAGCCAAAGCCAAGAAATCAAAAGCCTATAAGAGGGCTGCTACCACAGCAACGACCACTCAACTTGCTGCCATGAAGAAAATGGCAAAGGAAGACGCAGCAAAGCAAGTAGTAGCATGAAAGAAAACCTCATGGCCATCTAAGAGGCAGAAGGAGGGTGAGAGAATAGTGTCGGCCGAGGTCGCTCATTCTAGGGAGCCTTTAATCGAAAATATTCAACCTTTTGTCGAGCCCAGAAAGGGTAGCCAAGAGACACAACCTTGCAACAAAACTAGAGATACCAGTGCTACCGAAAGGTCATCATTGATGGTTGAAGTAGCACCAAGTGCTTATAAGAGACTAGGGAAGGAACTCGCCTACTAACCTACTACAAAAAGGTCCAAGGGTTTGGACAAGAGGACAAAGGAGGTATGTAGTCTAAAGCTCTCAGCGTCAACAATGCCAAATTCGTCTCCAATAAGGAGGTTGGCGAATATTTCATCCCATTTTAGAGCCACAACATTTTGGATATCGACTTAGCCTTAAGCAATAGGACAAAATCTTTAGCCTTTATGGAAGGAATTATTCTTCCGTAGGAAAAAGAGATTGCTAAGAAGGATGTTAATAAGGTTGGCAGTTGTAATAAGGCTCATATCGCGGCTAAGTTATACGACGTTAGTATCCATAACTATCTTTTAGCTATTGAATTTACTCAATTACTGATATTTGGTTTCCTTTTTAGATGAGTAGCCACATTCTAATGGCTTTAGATGAGGTCGATAAAGAAACTAAGAAGGTAAGATCCATAGTAGTCTATGTATTATGTGGATCACTTCCAATGCTCATCATACTAAGTGAAATTGTTGCAAAAAATCAAGGATACATATAATGCTTCCAAGGCTAAAACTACTATTTTCGAGAATGTAAGGATAAGAGCAGAGATGAAGGTGAGAAAGCTCTAAGAGGACCATGTTGCTAAGAAGTTGGCACATACCCTTACTACCAATGATGTCTCGAGCTTGAAGACCAAAATGAAAGAGCAATACAAGGAGTCTAAAGGCCTAAAGAAGGAGCTGTAGAAGAAGAAAGAAGAGTGTTGGGGGTTAGGCCGAACTCTTTGTATGATGAGCGATGAGAAAGATAAGCTTAAAATACAAATCAAAGAGTTAAAGACCAACAACATGAACTTGCAAAGCCGTATTGTCGAATTGGAGGAGACTATAAGGAGGGGACTATCAATAGAAGAGGCTCTCGATATAGTCACTCTTAGTCGGTAGTACGAGAGACTTCTACGAAATAAGTTATTGGAAGGGGTCTAAGTGGTAAGAGAGGAGATCCAAAAGCTTTACCCTAATTATGATCTCTCTTACCTTGAATTTGCTGATGTTAACGATAAAGTCAACAGTACCAACATGGATAATGATGATGAGGTAGGTACTGAGATTGCAAATGAGGGTAATAACGAAGCTCATGTGGAGGATCTAAGGGAAGATGAAGAACGTCTATCAAGAGAAATCCCCTATGTACAGAAAGAGAAATCTATCGGCTTTAAGACCTAAAGCACCAAGAAAGAAATTCACTTGGAGAAAGCCCTAACCTCCAATCTAAAAATTACTTCTACTGACTCTAAGAGTAGGCCATAGGATTTTCTTTATATTCTTTGTACATTGCATTCTCTCACGTAACTGTTGAATCATGTTTCATATAATAGGCCAAGTATTTGTAACTGCATTATTGAATGAAATAGCTTTCATATGACTGTTTTTAGTATGTTTTATTTTACGCACCGCATTTTCCTAGCATGTATGTTATATGTGTTTTATTTCATACGTTCTTATTCGTCAGCATGTTTTATTTGACACACTAAGTATCTTTTGACATATTTTCTTTCATACACCCAACTATTTCTTGGCATGTTTTATTTCACACACTTAATTATATCTTGACATGTTTTATTTCACATCACCAATTCATGGACATTTTCCGTTAACCGTTTGAGGAATGGACTAGCCACATTACTCAGCTATAAGATTAATTTATGCAGTTCGTCAACCGCGATAGGTTAGAATTTAGGTTGGTTCCTTTGTCATATAGTTTAGAACTCATTAACTCGGCAATCATAAAAAGAATAAGAAACGTTATAATACTTGAAACATAATTCTCATAAAAAAGTACTGCAGTCTTACAAGCAAGTAGTTGTTGCCTTACAAACAAGTGGAGATGAACATCATTTGACTAATCAATTGAAATATAATTTCAAATTCTTGGCATTCTATGCTCAAGGGATGATAGATCCATCTAACCTTTCTAGTCGATAGGCCTCCTCGCCAACATCTTCCCAGATTCTGACAAGAACTTCCTAATTTGCGTCAAGCTTCACTTGACTCACTTGCACACTAGTAGCTTCCATCTTTCAGCAAACCAGATCTTTAGGTTGAAAAACCTTGTGCTTTACTTTCTAATTGTAATACCTTACCGCTCTATGCTGGCATGTCGCAACGTTAGCTCTTGCAATATCTCTAATTTCATCAATGGTGTCCAAATTCACAGTTAATCCAACTTGATTAACCATAACATCAAAGTTCTTCATCCGTAGATTAAGCAAATCCAACTTAATCACAACTTTTGTATAGTATGCTAACTTGAAGGGCATCTCCCCAGTCACAGTTTTGTAGGTGGTTCAATACCCCCATAAGACATTTAGCAGTTCATCAACCCATTTACCTCTAACTTGTTCTACTTTCTTCTTAGGTTATACAAAATGATCTTGTTTACGACTTCAACTTATCCATTCATCTAAAGGTGTACTACAGATGTATAGTTGAGGCGAATGTCGTTCTTCTCGCAAAATTTTCGATACTTATTATTCTCAAACTGCGAGCCGTTATTCGTGATTATCATGTAAGGAACTTTGAATCTTGATATGATAGAACTAAAAACAAATGCTTCCACTTTCTACTTAGTGATCTTCACCACTACTTCAACCTCTACCCATTTGGTAAAGTAATCTACGGTAATAATGATGAATTGTCGTTAGGCAGTAGATTTCGAAAAGGGTTTGAGAATATCTAACCCCTACTGGGCAAAAGGCTAAGGGCTGGATAGTCTACATAACTCAATTGTAGGCGCATTACTCAGTGACTTGTGCTTTCAGCATTAAAGACGATATCAAACAACTTCCTTTGCATCTTCTCTCATGGTTAGCCAATAATAGCTAAGTTGTAGTGCTCAAACATACAATGTCTACCTTATTAAGTGGTTACTGCATATACCACCATCCAGTTCAGATAACACATTCTGGGCATCTCTTGGAGGAAGGCATCAAAGATGGGGTTATGATATGCTGCATTTATACAACTAACCATCAATCAGCATATAGTCCGCGGCATGGTAAGCTAATCTTCCTGCTCCTTTCTTGTCATCAGGGAGAGTACCATCTCTCAAATAATCCACTGGGGATCAAGCTAAGATTCTTTTCTCGGGTAAAGAGAAAACTCACAACTCTACAAAAGAGTGGATAAACTTTTTTATGAAAGAAATTTGATAAAGAGTTTGTTACTCAAATCAGGGAATGCCATTCTAGCTAATCTTAACAACTTATTGGCCACAATGTTCTTACTTCTCAGAATCGTATGGATGGAAAAAGATTAAAATTCTTCTATCAGCGTTCATACCACCAATATGTACTTGCTCATCTCTTCTTCCCTTATTGCATAACTTTCTATGACTTGATTCACCACCAGTTTTGAATCGAAGAACACTTCAAGTTTCTCTGTGCTAATATCTTTTGCCAGTTTCAGTCCAACAATCAAAGCTTCATATTTTGTTTCATTATTGCTTGCCAGGAATCCAAATTTTAAAGCATAATGAACTTTGACATTATGGGAGCCTTGAAGAATAAGGCCTGCACCACTTCCTTCTCTCATCGAAGAACCATCCACATAAAGGAACTAGATAGGTTTCTCGACGAACTTCATGCTATCTTTCTCACCAGTGAATTCAGCTACCAAATCTACCAGCACTTGAGCCTTTAGTGCTATTCTGGGTTTGTATTGTACATCATGGGCATTTAGCACTAGGGTATATTTCATCATCCTCCCAAAGGAGTCAAGCTATTACAATGCTTGTCGCAATGGTTGATCAGTGAGCACAATGATCTAGTGAGCCTCGAAATACAGCTTCAACTTTCTTGCCAGTAGAACCACTACTAAAACAAAATTGTCAATTTTCATGTACTGAAGCTTTAGCCTTTGTAATACTTAACTGATGTAATAAACAAGTCGATGCTCTTTACGGTCAATTTGAACCAATATAGATGAAAGAGCTCAGCAGCTAATCGATAGACATAAATATAAATTCTCTCCTGAGATGGGTGTCGAGAGTATTAGTGGTGATGCAAGGAATTCTTTGAGCTCGTTGAAGGATCTCTTGCAATTGTCAGACCATTCGAATTCTTTTAGATTCTTTAAGATTTTAAAGAATTTCGTGCACCAATCTACACTTCTCAACACAAACCTATCGAGGGCGGCTATTTGCCTAATGAGTTCTTGCACTTCCTTAACCGTGTAAGGGAATTCTATGTTCCTTATCACCTTAGTCTTTCTTGGGGTAGCTTCAATGCCACATCGAGTAACCATGTATCCTAAAAATTTTCCAGATGTTGCACTAAAGATACATTTCTATAGGTTGAGTTTCATGTTATATCTCCTTAATGTAGCAAATGTATCTTTAAGATCAGCCAAATGCCGATCCTCCTTCACATTCTTCATAATCATATTGCCGACATACATTTCGATGTTTATGTGAATTTAGGGTTTGAACATCTTGGTAACAACCCTTTAGAAGGTTGCATTTGCGTTTTTCAACCCAAAGGAGATCACCATGTAACAATACGTTCTAAAATTAGTAACAAAAGACGTATGGACTTCATCCTCCTTATCCATCTTGATTTGGTTCTAACTAGAGAAAGCATCTATAAAAGAAAGTAAAAGAAAGTAATGCGTGTCTAATAGTTGTATCTACTGTCTGATCAATTTTCGGTAATGGGAAATAATCCTTAGGATAGGCTTTATTAAGATCCGTGAAGTTCATGCACATTCACCACTTATCGTTAGACTTCTTGACTAGGACACAATTGGCTAGCCATGCTGGATAAGGCTCTTCCTAGATAAATCCTGCCTTTAATAACTTCTAGACCTCTTCTTCTATTGCTACTTGCCTCTCTGGTACAAAATGCCTTTTCTTTTGTTAGGCCACCTTCATACTTAGATCAATCTAGAGCTTGTGTACCATAACTTCTCTCAAGATACCTAGCATGTCCGAAGGGGACCATGCAAACAAGTCAACATTAGATTGCAAGAAGTTAATCAAACTTTGTCGTATATCTATTGACAAGGGTTTCCCTATCCTCGTTGTTTTCCTAGGGTCATCTCCTAAAGAAATTTCCTTAGTATCACTTTCAACATTCTCTATGTTGACTAACTTGTCTTTTGAATAGGTTTCCACCTGAAATACCTCTTCTCGTCTTAAGGCCCTCATATATAAGAACCTTGCCAATTGCTGATCCCCTTTGCACATGCTAACTCCTGTGGGAATAGGGAACTTGGCTTTAAGTGTGTAGTTGAAGAGATAATGTCGAATAGATGCTAATATGGCCATCACATTATCATGTTGTATAGGGACCAACATTTGACAATGAGGAAGTCCACTTTATCCTCTACAATATGCTCATCATTGCTGATCTATATCAATAAAGAAATTACTCCAGCTACTTGGATTGGTTAGTTGTTAAAGGCATATAGATCATGCTTATAAGATCTTAGCTGTACTTTCATCTTGGGTCTCATCTAGTTGAACGCATGCTAAAAAATGATATTAGCTGAACTTCTTATGTCAACAAGAATCTTCTTAACTTCAAAATTGGTGACTCTTGCATTGATAACTAGTATATGATCATACAATCTCTAGATGCCCTTAAAGTCATCCTCCATGAAAGAAATTGTGTTATCGATCTTGACCTTTCTACCTTAAATGTTGCAGACGTAATTTTTGGTGTTCGTCAAGCTCAAAGAGCTTGACTAGCCTATAGTAGGCCTATCAACAATAGTGTTGATCACTTCATTTGGTGCTCTGCTAGGATTTGCATCCCTTCTATCTTTCCTAACCACAGTTAACCGAGTGTCATTCTCTTGTTCCTCACGTCTCCTCTAGGACGGTCTCTTGATCTTTTCGGCATTATGCACTAGGAATTTTCACAAATGCTTATGTTGAATCGCATCCTCAATCGTATTCTTAAGTTGGATGCACTCATTTGCGTTATGACCATTGTGATGGTGGAAGTCACAATACTTGTTAGAATTTCTCCTAAAGGAATTTCCTCTCATTCTTTCCAGCCACTACAAAATGCCTCTCTACCTACGTACCTTTGTTAATATGTATGAGATTGGACAATTAACGGGTGTATAGGATGAAAATGTCAAAATCCTTAGTCTCTTTCTCTCAACATTAAAACTTTGATTGTCATCTGAGCTAACTTTGTTCTTTGTACTTTTTCTCTTGTCATTTTTGTTATCTCCTTTGTTCTGATCAACCCCTTGTCGAGCCTTTATGTTATCTTCTTGACGAATGTATAAGGTGGCTTTAGCCTTAAACTTAACAATAGATTTTAGCATGTTTTTTGCAAGAGACTTAAAAAAGTCTCCATGGGGCTTAACTCCATCAATTACAGCTTTTAGTACCATACTCATATCCAACTCTAGGATTTGAATCACCTCAACCATAGACCAATCCAGGTAGTCTCTGATTGACTCATCTGATTTTTGTTTGATTGTATTAAGGATTAAGGAATCCTTAACAAGAAGTTTTCTTGCAAGAAAGCATTGAAAAAACACTTTTGCTAATTCATCAAAACAAGAAATGGTGTTTGGTTTTAAGTGTTTAAACCATGTGCTAGTTGTAATCCTCAAATTTGAGGGAAAAGCTTAACAGGCTACTGCATCACTCAAACAATGCAACTTAGCCAATGTACGATAATACTTAGGTGGTCTTTGGGGTCATTTATTCCATCATAAGTTTCAAACTATGGTAGCTTGATGTGCTGAGGTGTCACTTCCTCTAAAATCTCTAAAACAAAGGGACTCTTCCTGATTTGGAATTACTTGCTTATTGTAGTAAGGGTGTTGACATACGAGGGTCCTATATGTTGCATCTGTTGCGGCTACTTGACTTTGTCATTCTTTTTGAAAGCAGGAGCTGAAGGTCCTATTACAACCTTGGCTTGCTTTTTCAACAACTTCAGTGAATAAATTGAATCATCGCTATTATTGGTATCATAATCAATATGCTCTTTGTTCTCATTTAGATGAATACTATTGTGAAGGAGGTTAAGGATCTATTTATGTTTTTGTTTAACTCCGAGTTTTCCTTAGCCAAATCAAGGCAAAGTTGCTCAAGTTTAGCTAGTCGTTGTTTATCAGTATGCAGACTCCCCCCTTTAATGTGTTAGGAGGAAGTGCCAGCACCTACACTCTTAGTCATTCTAATTCTAGCTATGTAGGATGTGTTTAGGAAAAAACAAACAGTGCCAAATTTTGTTGGTGAATTTTGGGAGTCAGAAATATCCTGCAAAGATAAGAAAAATGCTTGGTACCAAGGCCAGTCTAATGCAACTACACCAATGCTTAAGTTAGTAAGTAAGAATGAGAAAACTAAAGTAAAAAGGTTAAGAGTCATCAGATAATTTTATTCTTGTATTTATAGGAGATTGTAATATTTAAAGGAGTAGTTATCAAAATAACAGTTGAGATACATAGAAACTTATTGGTTAGACACTCTCCTAAAATGTAAGGAAAGCAAGCAGTTTTGTAATATAATCATGCCTATGATAACTATTTACGTTATGAACTAGAATTCAAATCAACAACGGATCTGTGTTACTTGACGTAGTGCCAAGAATGTCGATTACTTGGCAAGGTGTCGAGAATATAGATTGGTCAGCCTATTGGCAGCCCAATGGACGAGTAAGACAGGTAGATAAAGACCGACTATCAATAGTGTTGTTTTTTCTATGTCTTTGCCAAGATTCAAACCCTTAACCTCATGCTTAAACCCAATGCTATGCCTATGTGCTTATCTGTTAAGTTGTTGGCCTATGCTTTATTCATATGTGCAATTAAATTGCACATATGAATAAGGCTAATCTAGGCTAAATTCAAATCTAAGCCCAAGTTCAATGGTTATTTCCTTAAATTTATTTAAATTAAGAAATCTATTTTATTAAACTACTTAAAAATTTTATTATTTTCTAAATTCCTTATTTTTTTTAATTTTTTCTATTTTTTGTGAGTTTTCAATTTTTCTAAATTTTTTATTTTTTCTAAATTTCTTATTTTTTGCGCTTTTTCCTATTTTCCTATCGTTTGATATTTTTTCTAAATTTCTTATTTTTTTGTGTTTTTTTTTCCTATTTTTCTAAACTTCTTATTTTTTTTATTTTCTTTAATTTCTATTTATTTTTTTGTATTTTTCCTAATTTAGGACCCTTTGTCCTATAAAAATAAAATAAAATAAAATAAAAGGAGGGAAAAACTTATGTGTGTACAAAGAGTACCCAAATCCAAACATTTATGTCAAAGGAGTAGAGAGGCAAGCCCGATAGCATATTGCATTAGATGATGATGATGAAGCGTATAAGAGTATTATAAGGTAGTGGAAAGAGGTTACTGAGCTCCTTAAGGCATAAATAATGTTAAAGTACAAATTTTGACATGATGAGGAATTAAGAATGTCGATGAATACAAGATTGGGATGAAAAAGTAGAGAAGCTCTTTGATTGCTATTTGTATACCAATGAGGTGAAGATCCATTTGCCACCCTCAAATTCTCCACATACGCCGCAATGTGCTGGGAAAATTTACAAGCTACTCAAAGAAGAGATGCTCAACGTAGAGCGTGGACTTAGGAAGTGTTGTTATAAGAACCTAAATGAAAGATATTTTGATGATAACAAAATATGTTTTAATTAAATAAAAGGTATTTTAATATTACTAATCAAGTTACCTATTAATTAAATAAAAGGTATTTTAATATTACTAATCAAGTTACTTAGTATGTTGTGTAAAGAAATTGCATTATTGAAGGTGGTTGCAATGATAAATGGTAACAAAAGTAAAGATAAGTTCTAAACAAATATTGACAATATCATAAGTTATAAGAGAATAAAAAATAAGTATCAGTAGTGCCATGAACCAAAATCAACTACCGCTAGAAGCTTATTAATTGAATGATAAACCATAATTAAACAATGAATGTTTATAGTACAAAATAACTTTGTCTCAATCACTAGAAGCTAATGAAGACATGGCAACATCATTTGAAAGATGAAGGAAGAAAGGAAAAGATTTATCAAAACTACCAAAACCATAAGGATTCAATATAAGCATACACTAGAAGTGTACGTTGAGAGTAAAAGTAAAATATGAATAAAAAGGCAAGACAATGAAAATGAAAAGAACAAATATTGTTCGAGACTTAGGACCATGGTGGTATAGTTGGGTAATATATCTAATTAAGCTATAAGTTACAAAAGCTTTACATACAAAGATTAAAGAAGTGATGACATACATAGATTGAAGAAAAGTTTCTACGTTTATGAAGACAATTATGAAGGATAGTATGGCTTGACATAGTAGTAAATTTGCAAATGACAATAAGGATTTGAAGAGCAACAATTGTCAATAACTATTACCATACATGGAATAATTGAATGTTAAATCTGCAACTATATAAAGGAGAAGAGATCCATGAAGAGAAAAAGAATAAAATAAAGGAGCTATCAATGTTTATGTGATACACAAAGGTTTATAGCTAAGCTTGCATACCTTTTTGTGATCATAAGAGTGAGCTGAGTACTTGAGAGAGTACTAAAGAGTTGGTTGTTGTTTAATATTTTGTGAAAGTGTAGGGAAATCCATTGTAATACTGAAAGAGTTACTAATCCATTAAGCAATTAGTGGGTAGATTATTTGAGAGAACTTAAAAGAAGATTCTATGGACTAACAATTTGGAGGTAAGGTAAAATCATGGGAACTATTTACCTCTATATACAAGTTTCTTTTAAATAGTGGAACTATTGAGTGGAAAAACATATCCCTAGCCATAGGCTAAAAGAGTGGACTGATACATAAGGCAAAAACACTATATATTGATGCCTAATCTTCTATTCTATTCCATCAATCTTTATTCATCCTACCTATTTTATCATAATTTCCTCCAATATTGATAAGCTAGGCCATAGGGAATTTTAAAAAACTACTAGTAATTAGGCTCTCACTCAACGATTCCCTATGCAATCGACATTTAGACTCATATCCATTTTAATTTATATTATAACTTGACCAGATGCACTTGCCTACTAACGATCAAACATATAAAAGATTCATTTAACTTAATTATCAATGAGCTCAAAACTCTTAGTGCAACCTTCAAAGATGATGGATTAGTATAAAAAATTCTTAAAGCATAACCAAGATCATGGGATGCAAAGAAAATGATAATAAAAGATGAAGAAGAACAAAATTCGCTTGTGAAAAGACTCAACAGACCTTTAAGAAGGAAAGTTAGAAGCTCTCAAACTTCTCATAAGACTAACAAATATGGCATAGGAAATAACAAGAAGGAGAAAAAGAAAATACATCGATCTGCTATGAATGTAAGAAATCAAGATACATCAAGTATGAGTATCCATCACTCAAGAAGTAGATGAATGAGCATGATAAAAAAGAACAATGCACTCTTAGCAACCTAAAGTGGTCTTTATGAATCAAAAGCAGATTTAGAAGGATTAGAGGTAAAAGAAGAAGAGGAAGTAAATCTATAATTTATGGCCAACTTTAAGAGAAAGCAACCACTTTTGAAACGAAAATGGTGTCCTGATAATATATGCTCCGGACAATTAATAGGAGACGTCACAATGTTCTTAGACATCGAATGGACCAATGGAGGCTAAGTAAGCTTTAAAGACTACAATAAAGGAAGAATCGTTCACATTAGCATGGTCAGTGATAAACCCATCACTATAAGTAACATATAGTAGCTTGCTAAACGTAAGTCAACTATGTGATAATGGTGTTAAAGTAACATTTGAAAAGGATATATGCATAGGATTCAAGAAAGGAGCAAAATAAAAAAGTAACTCAAGGAAATAGACATGGTAATATTTACATAATCAAACCTTAGGAGGTGAAACCAGATAAATGTTTTGTATCTCCAGTTGATAACATCTTTATTTGGCAAAAAAATGAGGACACATTAATTTCAGACAATTGGATAAGTTAGCTAAGAACAAAATAGCTATAGCTCTACTAGAATTGAACATAAGAAACGGCATATAGTGCAATACATGTAACTAAACAAAATCATCAAAAGTTCATTTAAAAGTAAAAACTTTGTTTATTTAGATCTATTTGGTCTAACCAAAACCTTATGTCTAGATAAGAACAAATATGGTCTAAATATTGTTGATTACTATTCTAGATATATTAGGGTATTCTTTTGACGAAATAAAAATGATACATTTGAACATTTTTGAGAAATTTGCTAAACAAATACAAAATCAAAAGGTACATCAATTAAAGGCATGAGAACATATCATAGTATTGAATTTGAAAGCTTAAGAATTATTAAATTCTTTGAAGAGATTGGCATAGTATACAATTTTTTTGCTCTAAACACACTACAATGGAATGGAGTAATAGAAAGGGAAAATGGGACAATTTATGAGATGACAAGAACAATGCTAAATGAGAGTAGATTAGCAAAACACTTTTGGGTAAAAGGAGTTTTTGTCCCTTACTATATTATGTATAAAGTTTATTTGAGACCACAAACAAAAAAGGCACCATTTGAGTTATACAAGGGAAGGAAGCCAACAACATCATACTTTTACATCTTTGGAAGCAAATGTTCTACGAAGAAGAATTATGAAAATATTGGAAAATTTGAAGAAAAGGCTAAAGAACGAATATTTTTAGGATACTCTGTAACAAGTAAAGATTATCGAGTGTTGAAGAAGAAAATAAAGGTAGAAGTGTAAACCCCATAAATTTAGCTATTTAAGAATAAAATTGAACCCTAGTACTATAAATAACTTCATGAGTCGTTAAGGTTAAGTAAGATAAAAATCTTATTAAATTATAAATTTAAATATATTAAAAGTAATAAAAACCCTAGAGTTTTGATCGAAACGCCAATCGCATACGAAAACCATAAATCTGATGTATGCGTAAATACCCGAAATCAAACTCGAACTTGATGAAACCCCTAAAACTATAACCTTAAACTTATAAAATGGATAAATATTACTTTATAGTAATAAAATCTTAATCGAATGTAATTATTGACTAATATACGTAATCGTATATAAATTTTAGCAAATACATTAAAATAACTCGTAAATATTATAAATGTAACGAATAACAATTAAATTAATAAATTTTCATAAAATTTCGATATTATTTTATAAATACTAAATATATAATTTTTATGTTTAAAAAAATTTAATATTTTTATTTTTCTTTTTACTCCTTTTTTCTTTCTTTTTCTTATCCTTTCTCTTTCTCTTGTTTTTCCCCTACCCTCTACGTTGGTTCCAGAATTGTAGTTGCCCATGTAGGCCTCTTTCTACTTCTAGGTGTTCAAACTTATGTGTAGAAGGACAAAAGAATAAAGTAGATATCTTATCCTATTAATTACTAGATCATGCCTTGGATTTACTTTCATTTGCTATTTTATTTAGTCAATTGTGAAGCCCTGCAGTGATTGCTCTTCATGCTTGGAAAACTGCAAAACCAAAACACATTAAAAAATTCTCCAAATTGCTTCCCTTTTTAAATCATAAACCTTCATTATTTTTTTTAATTTTCTAAAAAAACTTAAAGACATCAACTAAGGAGAAGAAGCGTAAAGATCTTCATACAAGGATATTCTACAAGTATGTTTTATTATGTATAGTGTATGTATTTTGTAATAATCATTTCTATATATTCTTTACATACATGTCTCTTAGAAATTATATGTAATTCCTTATATACGTATGGTATATATGTTATAGTAATTTCTACAAATCAATTATACAAGAAAGTTATGTACATATACATGTATGTATATGCCTAGAATAATATGAATATATACTATGTATTTTCTTTACTTATATACATATATACTCATGTATGCATGACTATGTATATATATATATATACATACCTAGTATTTTTATTATATAGTATGTATATGTATGTATGTATAGTATAGATATGTATATATACTTAGTATTTTATTATATAGTGTACTATATGTGTACTTCGATTTACTGAATTTCTTATTCAATGTACATAAAAATATTATGTAACTTATGTATATATACATATATAATTACAAAATATAAATGCTAGTATAATATAGTATAACTATATTAAAGGATATATATATACGGTATGTATAAGGACATACCGTTGTGTATTTATATTGTATTTTTATTTTATAAATTTTGTATATATATATATGTACTAGACGTGATGATTAAGTATATGTATTTATATATAATATTACTTATATTAAGTACTTTAGTATATGTATGTATGTATTATAACCGTATATGTACGTATGTATATAAAGTTCAATTACATGTATATATATATACTCATATGTATAGTACATAATGTATTTAAGGTTAGGATATTTTAGTATATAAGTATATTATACGTATATGAATAATATCGTATATATAGAAATACAGGTATATTTGAATAGTATATACATAAGATACTATAATATTAATTTAATAAATATGAATATATATATATGTATCGTAACTTTGAAGGAATCATAATAAATAATTAATTTGTA
>JAMXBB010000009.1:71511528-71567401 GCA_024138015.1 Lumnitzera littorea | reverse complement strand
TGGTGGCATCATTGATGGAGAGAGTGATGATCTAAGTCAAGGATGATAAGGGAATCAAACTCCTAGGTCAATAAATAAAAAGACAGATGATATTGGTTATAATGGTGGCTAATATGACCACTTTTATGTAGTAAATCACCAATAACTAACCTACCGAAGTGGTACAAGATCATGCTCGACCTACTTTCGGCAAGCATGTAAGAGGATACCAAACATAAGAAATGGATGAGCAATTTTACCTAACTCAAAATTGACTTGGAGGGATAGTAGGAGACGATCATTAAGCCAAACAAAGGACAGAGTATATTGATATAGAAGAGAGTAAAGATGGCAAGTTTTACGAGTTTGAGGAACCTTTTACCGAAGCACCAAGAGGTATGGACAATATTGAAGTTTAGATACTAAGCCTTAGTAGTGCAAAAAGCACCATGAATATTTTGACTAGGAGGAGAATATCAAGAAACTTTCTTCCTATTATGATTATGACAACGTTGTGAGAGTTTGAATGATTGCCTTGGAATTCATAAGATACATGGCTATTAGATGGAAGAAAATATAGACTGTAAGGAGGTAAGATGGCAAATGTAAGGTGAGAACCTAGAACAAGATGAAAAGAGTGATGAGGGGTCAATTCATATGCAACCATTCTGAGCAAAACACATTTAAGAGGCCTTAAGAGTTGAAGTAGGGGAAAAAGGGCATGGATGATTACCTTAGGGTATTTCAAATGTTGATGATTAGATGCAACAAGGATGAGCCTGAAGCCAAGACAATCTCCAAGCTCATCTTCGACCTAAGGTATGATATTTGAAAGATTATGGAAGTCTAAAGAGTGAGCTTCCTTAATTAGGCTACCCAAATTACAAAAAAGGTTTAACAACAAAGACATGCATAGTTGAATTGAGCTCTTATCACTCCACCTACAATCCAACCTAATATTAGCCAACCTCAGTATAGTCAAGGCATGGATCGATGTGGTCTAACCTATGATTAACCTAGTAAGTTCAAGGGAAGGCTAAAGTCAAAGAGTCAGAGGTGAAGAAGGATATAAGTTTAAGCTTTGGTCAAAAGTCTAAGAAATAAAGTGCTTCAAGTGTCTTGGTTTTGACCTAATGGCTAGTCAATGCCTGAACTACCAAGTTATTACTATTACTAAGCCGAAACCATAGTTTGAGGTAGAGAGTTCCATTAAATGAGAGGAGGATGGAGAAATAGAGTATTTTTCATTCACCTAAACATAAGTAGTATTTGAGCATGGTTGTCTAATGAGTGCTCATTACTACAACAATAGAAGAACACAAGTAAAGAAGGAACCTTTTTGACAATAAGGGCAACCTATGTGCTTTCATCAATAAAGGGGGTAATTGTACCAATTTTGTTGTCTAGGGTATAGTGGACACTTTAAAGTTGTTGATGCCTCTACCTAAACTTGCAAAATACATTGGCTAAATGAGAAATGTAGACTTAGTGTAACTAGATAAGTGAAGGTGTGAAGCGCCATTAAGGGTAGGTATAATGATGAAGTGCTATGTGATGACCTACCTATGTGTGCATCACATACTTTTGAACGGACCATAAATCTTTGGTCTAAGGGTGCTTCATGTTAGGTACCAAATTACTTACATGTTTTAAAAGGACATAATAAGGTCTACTAACCCTATTGAGTCTAAAGGAGGTATAGGATGCTTAAGCGCAAATCACTAAGACTCTCAAGAAGAGGTCCTTAGTAATCTCCTAAGGTAAATTCACTAAGACAACCTGGACAGAAGCCTATGTGTTCTTACTAGTTAAGAGATTATTAGAGCTAAAAGAGGTGAGGACCTTACCAATGAGATCCAAAAGTTATTGAAGGAGTTCGAAGACTTATTTCTAGATGAACTACTAATGGGACTACCTCCTGTGAAAGGAATTAAGCATAATCTAGATCTCCAACCTAGAAGTAAATAGAAGTGCTCTACCTAATTGACCTGCCTATAAGATCAATCCTAAGCAAGCAATTAAGCTCAAGAAGCAAGTAAAAGTACTCATTGATTAAGGACATGTAAGGGAGAGTATGAGTCCTTATGCCATGCATGTCATTCTAGTCCTTATGAAGGACAAATAATAGTACATGTACGTTGACTGTAAAGCCATCAACAAGATTATGGTTAAGTACTGATACCCTATACCTTGGTTAATTAACATGTTGGATAAGCTTCATGGTGCATGGATTTTCTCTAAAGTAGACCTAAAGAGTGGCCATCACCAAATCTATGGGAAGCCTGGTGATGAATAGAAGACGACCTTCAAAATGAAGGATGACCTCTACAAATGGTTGGTTACGCCATTTAACCTAAATAATGCATTAAGCAATTTTATGCATCTTATGAACCATATATTATAGTCTTTGATCGGGAAATGTGTTGAGCTTTTTGATGATAATGTAGTTTACAGTACTGACCTTCCATCGTACGTTGAGCATTTGAAAGTCATCTTTAATATCCTTTAAACTGGGAAACTATATGGGAATTTGAAGAAGTGTATATTCTACTAGAATGAAGTGGTGTTTCTTAAGTATGCTGTGTTAGAATGTGGTATCCAAGTTGATAAGGTAAAAGTGAAGGCAATCCTTATGTGGCTTACTTTGACCTGTAATACAAATGTCTACAACTTCCATTGTTTATCTAAGGATGGAAAGGCCTAAAAAAGTCTTGAGTGTGACTTTGACCTCTATGCTACCTCTACTAGATTTCAACATGGTTTTTAAACTTAAGTATGACATATCGAGGGTAGCATTAGTGCCATCCTCATGTAAGACCAATATCCAGTCACTTACTTTAGTGAGAAACTCGATGGGTTGCCTATAACTATTCCACTTACAATAAGGAATTCTACTCCTTTGTCCGAGATCTTTAGGTTTGGTAACACTATTTACTATCTCGTTAATTTATCATTATCGAGCTCGGTTTTTCACTCTCGATTTTTGTAAATTAATTTTCTTTAAATGGATTAGTATTAAACCCTTACTCGTTTAATATTAACCATTAACTAAGGTTTAAAGAAAATTAGTTCTTTTATATTTTGAAAATATGTTAGAGTTACCACTAAACCTAAGTCAGGAAAAAGAGTTAAGTTATAAATAATTAGGTGAATTAGTTATAACTTAGTTACCAGTCTAATTAATTAAACCATTTTATAAAAATGGTTTTTGAAACCAGAGATCTAGATTTGGGAGTTAGGAATTTTAAGCCCTTACGGATACTATTAACTTTCCATATTTAACCTTAACCTTAAAAATTACCTTTCAATTTTATAAAAACAAAACTCAATTATCTACCTAAATTGGATAACTTGAATAATCTAACAAAAGGGAAAGTTAGGTTTTTATATTTTTTACTATCGCCCTGTAGGTGCCTACGTACCTATATACCTACGTACCTACTATTCAGAATCCGACATACATAGTTCTTTTGATAGAAACTTTAATGGGTTGGGTTTGTTTTAATTCTAAAAATATGCCAAATTTATGTTTTTAACCCAATTTGGTTTATTTAAAGAAATTTCTAAAAGAAGGTTCTAAATTGGAAAGTTTATTTTTTAGAAATTTCTAAATGGCCCAATTTTTTGTTTAAAAAAAAAGTCCAATTATTTTCATTTATTTTGGAAAACCTGATTTTTCTATGTTAAAATATGATTTTTATTTATTAATTTTTTTATTATTTTTATATTATTTATTATTTTTTTATCTATTTCTAAAAAGAAATAAACTATTCTTTTTCTCTTTTTTTTTTTCTTGTTTTTTCATTGTTTTTCTTTTATTCCATTCTTTTTTCTTCTTTCTTCTTCTTTTTTATTACATTTACATTCACTATTATATAAAATAAAATTAAAAAAATGATAATGCAAGAAATATAAAATAAATGGAAAACCATAACTAAATAATAAAATAAAAGGAAGTGAATAAATAAATAAGAAAAAATTGAGCTTTGAACATAATAGGTGCATGGGTCGGAGTTAAAGTGAACTCGAGTTAGGTCGGTCAAGTTCGGGTCAAGTTAACTGTTAGATTTGGGTTGCAGTTGAAAGAGTAGTAGCTGACTGGGTTGACTACACTTGATTTAGCTACCAAAACAAAAGGGAAAGAGAGGTTTCATGTGTTTTGCATTGGGTTTAGGGGGGGTGAAATAGGTGCTGCAATGCTTGGGTGGTGTTTTGGCAATAGTTGGAGGTAAGTAGTGGTAGTGGTTCTTAGGGAATTTCAAGGGTAGCTACCAGATGTGAGAGGGGTGTTTGGTGTAGGGTTTTGAAATGCAAAGAGTTCGGTTGTAACGGTAAGTGGAGCTGAAAGTGGTCAAAGAGAGAGAGTCATTAAGAGAAAGAGGCAACAGTTAAGCTAGAGAGAGAAAGGGATCATAAGAGGGAGAGAGATTGTATGTGAGTAATTTCTGTACTTGTATGTGATCGTATGTGTTGTGAATAAGCCTATTTATACACCAAATCAACCTAGTAAGAAATGAAAGATTGAAGTTAGATTAAATGAAAACTTTCGAAATTGAAGTTTTTTCCTAATTTTTGTAGCTCAAATTTAATTTGCTTTTTGACTGAATCTAAACGTGTTCTTTGGTTCTATTCAAAGTAGGTCATGTGGTGAACTAAATTAGATCAAGAAACCATGCATTTGTGTATGGAATTTGTATCAAAATTAGATCCAAAGTGAAGGGGTCGAGTTTGTTTTGCTTGGGAAAGTAGAGGAAATCACGGGAAAGAAAGAGAAAGGAAGAGAAAAAGAAAGAGAAAGGGAGAGAAAAAAGAAGGAAAGGGATGAAAAAAGGGGCTGACGTGGTGCTACATCACTGGACATGTAGCATGCCTCGTAGCGCTACATCAGCATCGACCAACGTAGCACTGCTACGTGTCAGGACATGTGGTATAGTGAAATCTTGACACATGACAGTTCCTGATATAGTAGTGTGTTATTTAAAATAAATAGATAAATAAAAAGGCTTTCTATACTTTTGCCTTTGATAAGTTTCAAACCCTTGACCTCTAAGTTAAACCTAATGCCATGTCAATGCACTTATCCATTAGGCTGTTGGCCGATGCCTTATTCATATGTATAATTAAATTACATATATAAACTGAGCTAACCCAGGCTAAAATCAAATCTAAGGCTAAACCCAACTGTCCCCTTCCTCAATTTATTAAAATTAAAAATCTATTCTATTAAATTATTATTTTCTAAATTTTACAAATCTTCTATTCTCAATTGTTTTTCTAGCTTTTCAATTTTTAGAATTTTTTCAAACTTTTTTCTTTTTTTTTTTTGTATTTTCTAAATTTCTTCTTTTTTTTTTGCATTTTTTTCCTATTTTCCTATTTTTTTTCTAGATTTCTTGTTTTTTCATGCATTTTCCTACTTTTCCATTTTTTCGTATTTTTAAAATTTTCTTATTTTTTTTTATTTCTATTTTTTTTTGTTTTTCCTAATTTAAGACCCCTTATCCTATTGAAATAAAATAAAATAAAATAAAGAGAGTAAAAATTAGATATCTACAATTACCTCTCTTTGTAGTGAAGTTTGAACAAAACTTTGTCACAAAGACAAAGAGACATTATTTTTACCTAAGGGAAGATTTTATAACGACTCACTAGTTATCCTAAACTTGATCTATTAGGGATTTGGTGAAGAAATGAAACCTGATCATACCTCTTTAAGCTTATTAACCTAGGCGGGAGCATCTCTCGGGGACTACCAATCTTAAGCTGGGATCGATCTAAAGAATCTGGTCGTGCTTCTCTTAGGCTCACAAACCTAGGCAGGTGCATCTCTTAGGGACTAATAACCCTAAGCTAGGATTGATCTAATTAACCTGGCTGTGCCTCTCTTAGGCTCACTATCCTAAGTAAGAGCATCTCTCAAAGACTAACAGCCTTAAGTTAGGATTGATCTAAAGAACCTGGTCATGCCTTTCTAGGCTCACTAACCTAAGTAAGACCATCTCTCGGAGACTAGTAACCCTAAGTAAGGATCGATCTAAAGAACCTAGTCATGCCTCTCTAGGCTCACTAACTTAGGTGGGAGCGTCTCTTGAAGATTAGCAATCTTAAGCTAGAATTAATCTAGAAAACTTGGTCGTATCACTCTAAGCTCACTAACCTAGGCAAGAGTGTATCTCAGGGACTAGTAACCCTAAGTTGGGATCAATTTAAAGAACCTAGTTGTGTCTCTTTAGGCTCACTAACCTAAACCGGAGCATCTCTCGAAGACTAGTAACCCTAAGTAGGGATCGATTTAAAGAACCCGGTTATGCCTCCCTAGGCTCACTAACCTAAGTAGGAATGTCTCTTAAGAACTAATAACCTTAAGCTGGAATTGATCTAGAAAACCTAGTCGTGCCTCTTTAGGCTCATTAACCTAAGTAGGAGCATCTCTTGGGGACTAGTAACCCTAAGTAAGGATTGATCTAAAGAACCCAGTCATGCCTCTCTAAGCTCACTAATCTAGGCAAGAGCGTCTCTCGAAGATTAGTAACCCTAAGTAGGGATCGATTTAAAGAACCTGATCATACCTCTCTAGGCTCACTAACCTAGGCAAGAGCATCTCTTAAGGAATAGCAACCATAAGTTGGAATCGATATGGAAAACCTGGTCATACCTGTCTAGGCTCATTACTTAAGTAGGAACATCTTTCGAAGAATAGCAACCCTAAACTGGAATCGATCTAGAAAACCTGGTCGTGCCTCTCTAAGCTCACTAACCTAGGCGGGAGTGTCTCTCGGGGACTAGCAACCTTAAGTTGGGATCAATCTAAAGAACCTGGTTGTGCCTCTTTAGGTTCACTAACCTAAGTAGAAGCATCTCTTAGGGACTATCAAACCTAAGTTGGGATCGATCTAAAGAATCCAATCATACCTCTATAAGCTTACTAACCTAGGTAGGAGTATCTTTTGGGGACTAGAAACCCTAAGCTAGGATTAATCTAAAGAACTTGGTTGTGCCACTCTAGGCTTACTAACCTAAGTAAGAGCGTCTCTCAAGGATTAACAATCCTAAGTTGGGATTGATCTAAAGGAACTAGTCATGCTACTTTAGGCTCACTAACCAAGGTAGGAGCGTCTCTTGGGGACTAGCAACCCTAAGTTAGGATCGATCTAAAGAACCTAGTCATGCTTCTCAAGGCTTACTAACCTAGGCAGGAGCGTCTCTCAAGGAATAACAATCCTAAGTTGGGCTTAATGAAGTGTCCTATGGGCTTACCGAAAGGAATTCATGAAGAGAAGTACTTTATGGGCTCACTAAGAGAACTTGGTGAATAGAAACACCCTGTGGGCTCACTAAAGGAATTTAAGGAACAGAAGCACCCTATGGGCTCACTAAAAGTACTTGGTGAACATAAATGCCCTATGGGGTCGCTAAAGGAATTTAAGGAACAGAAGCGCCCTATGGGCCCATTAAAAGAACTTAGTGAATAAAAATTCCCTATGGGCTCGCTAAAGACCTTGAAGATAGTATAATGGATGGAAGGTGGGATAGCCCTTTTAAGAGCTAGCTAGGTTTAAACTTGTTCGAACAATACCTAATTTAAGGAAGATATTTACTAATAAATCCTTTCGTGAACACCATTTATGTTAAACATGGAGAATAATTTCCTTCATTTAGGAAGAATGAGAAAAACCTTGACTATTATGGTCAACTTTTTTAGGATGGATTGAAAGCTTGGCTAGTTGGGCCGATATGGACTTAGAATAAGAATGCTTTCTCTCTCTTTTTTGTGTCTTTTTTATTACCTTTTATTTTTTTTTTTAGTTTGCTAACAAGTAAAGAACCCTTTCTAGAAAATCACATGGGTCCTCTTATGTTCGCCCTAACCTTGATTCTGAGCCACTTGGTGAGGCTTTATGATTTCAAACACCCTTATTTTTTAAGGAAAAGGTAACTTATGACTAGTTTAGTCTAAGAGGACGTCTTTGCAAACTCTTGGCCTAGATTACACTCTTGACTATAACCTTAAAATTATAGTCCATTTTGCATATGATATGCCTTGATCAATCCATTAGGTCTTTTTTGGCTTTAACATTATGAATTTAGGCTTTTGGTCCAAGGGTTTCAAAAAGAGACTAATGAAGAAACCTATTTTGAAAGAAATATTTTATTAATCCTTAGTATACAAGTCGAGAGCTTTGGGAAAAATTAGAAATATGCTTACCCTAGTTTCAAAAACAACTTTTATTAAAGATAGACTATCTTTTAAGATCAAAAGAGCTTTTACTATGTAAGGGTAGTATTGTATATGGGAAGGCCTAGTATAATTTAGCATAGGTAAGAAAGGCTTCATAGTGGATATAAAGCTTTTGGGTTTTTTAGCTCGGATTGTGATTCAGAGCTTTGTGTCCTTAGGGCTATTTAGGCTTTGACTTTCAATTCGATTTGGTTACCCCTACTAAGATATGATATATCTCTTTAGGGCTTTTGACTTATACTTAGGCCCAATTTTCCAACCACTTTCCTTCATCTTTTTATTTTCTCTTCTTCTTGTTCTCTTGTTATTATTACCTTGCCCCACTGTTCTCTTATTTTTTTTCTTTTCTTTTCTTTTGGTCTTAAGAATGATTGTCTCTATTGCCAAGTTTTTGCCTTTTAAGCAATTCAAGGCCGTAAATCCATGGATTTCTATTGCATAAGCTCAGGTCAGGTAAGTGTAAGCTTGAAGTGATTAAAAAAGGATATGGCTCTTCTTCATTTCAAAATAACTTATCAAAAATAAAAATTTCTTTTGAATTTAACGTTACTAAATTAAACACAAACTAATTTTATCCTTCTCTTCTCATCAATGACCCTAACCTCTAAATTGCCCCATTGTGGGGTGGTTCTTAATAGGTTTTAAATTTGAAAATTCTTCAAATGGGTCCAACAGGGTAAACAATAGATGATTGTGTTTAGAATTTGAAAATAAATACCTAACTTCATTTCAATTTACGTATCACATTCAAAGTGGACCTCTTTTCAGAAATGAGTCCAAAATATCCTTACCATTATGTTGCTCAACTCTCAATGTGTTTCAGGTTAGTGTGTGGAACATAATTTGCCTCTTTTCATTCCAAACACTTTTAAAAGTAAGTTACCAATTTCTTAAGGAGGAATTTATTTGCCACAATGCTAATAACAGTGTGATCATTCAATTGAAAAGGTAACAAGATTTTATTATTCCAGCTATTACAAACTTTATTGAAAAACAACTTTCTTTGCCCTTATCTTGACAAGCATCCAACTACTTAAAACAACCCATGAGCTTATAAGAAGGCATTGGTATACTTCAAGGGAATGGAGCTTTAAGCAACTCAGTTGAACTACTCCCATGACTTAACGAATGACCGACTTGTTGTAGCTTTGGCTGAATGACTTTTACATCAAACAAGTCTTGAATCTTGTTCTTGAATCTCTAGCATTTTTCAATGGAGTACCCCTCCTGACTCATATGATACTCACATCGTGCTTCTAGGTCAAAACTGCATGGTTTGTAATTTAGATTAAGGGGTTCACAAGCCATAATCCTTACTACTTTTAGATGATGAAAGATTTAAGTAATTGAGTTCTTTAGTTAAGTGAATTGTCTCCTCTAAATCCTTAGGGCTTGTTTTTTCTCATTCCTCCTTAGCTTTTTTCTTCTTGGGCCTCCTTCATTATTAGGGCTTACTAACATTTGATCAATATTGAACATTAGGTGTTGAAATCTTCTAAGTATGGGGCCCATTTCCATTTCTAAATCTATAATGCTCTTTTGTAGTGTAGCTACCTTTTCTTCTTGATTCAAGAGTCTCCTTTCTAGGTTTGAATCTTGGGATATTTGGAGAGTGGTGATTATCGAGAATAAGATCTGCCATTGTTGGGCCATTTAATGCATCATCTTTTCTAGGGAGGTGAGTCTGTCATTAGCCATGTGAACCTGATTGGAAGAATTCTTTACCCATTAGTAACTTTTCTTTTCTTTTCTTTCCTTCTTTTTTTTTCTTTTTTTTTCAACAAAATCTCTCTTTTTAAGATAGAGAAAAGGAAAAAAAGAATATAAGGATAAGACTTATTTACAAGTTCTAAGAAAGGAGTAGAAAACAATCCTAAGGGATCAAGGGCCTAAATATTGACAATCTTACAAGGAAAAAGATCCTAAGGATGTATAGGAGAAGAGATTAGAAAGGGTTAGAGTAGAAGGTACAGAGAAATAGACTTAGAAACTTAAGGACACAACTCTAATGAATATTTACAGGTAAAATGCAATATGAGGATATGCAGATGCAGAGAAGGGAGTTGGCAAACTAACTACGACGTGGCAAGAAAAAAAATTTTATTGCATCTTTGAAGTTTTCCTTATATTATTCAAAAATTCATTACAAATAATCCATAAAGTCTAGATCCTATTTTTCTTATGATGTTTTGACTCCTCTTCAATTTTATTTCTTTTCTTCAGCTTAGTAACCTTGATCCATCTAACAACCTAGGAGATATCTTCAGTGTGAAACTTCTGGAAAGCTCTAACCCAATAATAGGTGGCAATACTTTTGGGGAGTTCAATGATAATAGCAAACACATCAATGTGATTCATCTTCTAGATACTTTGTCTATGAAGGAAATCAAGTTTATGGCTCTGAGTATGGCTAATAAACCAAACCATAAGTTAGGCCATATTAGTTTTTAATTCTCTATTATTCTCTTCTTGTAGACAACTAAGCAATCTAGCTTGTGCTGCTAGTAGTGTTAGGACATAAGATTTCCCTTCTAAAAATTAGGTCGCTAGCTCTGCAATCCTTTGATGTATATGAAATATCCCATTAGGAAACAAAATGGTTCTAAATGCTGCCAAGATATAGGCATTGATTATATACTGTTGCCAATCTTCAAAACGGTTACAAAAGAGTTTCTAGTTGTAGCCAGATAAGGTCATGAACTAAGTAAAAAGATCATCTACCTTGATAATTCTCTTATGGGGATCTACCCATATTCTACATATTTCAAATTCATGAAGGCTTAGAAGCTTTTTGAAAATATTTTCAAGGCTAGCTAAGATATTTAGGACATATTTTTTGCTTCCAATATAGGGACTCTTAGCAGATAGGAGTATTCTTCAACGGTTGGGCTCAATCGACATGGGCTAAAGCGAAAAGACTAATTTTGATGGTCCTAGAAGTGCACTAAAGCTCGTACCATGGTGATATTAGTTTGGACTTTGAGCAATGAGAGGATGAGCTCAATCTTGTCTTCAATGGATTTTTGTTAGTCTAGATCGAAAAATTGAAACCATCTTTCAAGTATCCCCTTGGGCTCTATAGGCTCGTAGACTTCTTTAGAAAAGGCCTGTATAAGAGAGGACCTAACCATGTTCTACAAAAAGGATAAAAAGAAAATTATATCAAAACTATCTTATTTACACAAGGATTACATCAATATTTTAAAGGAAGAAAACATTTATAAGGGAAAAGATTAGGGAACTTTACAAATTTTTTTTTTAAGTTTAGCCACATCATGTCAATTTGCTGATTTTGGGAAAAGAGTTCATGAATGCAATTCTAAGAAGGTCCTTAAGTTTTGTGACCTCACATGTTAAAGAGTACTTTCATTGGTCACTATATCTTAAGTGAGGTAACCTAATCAATCCCAAGCAGTGGTTACACCACAACACCCGAAGCCTACATAATGGCCCCTCTCCTAAGGTCCTAAAATAGCCTAGGTCTGACTGCATTTACCCTGCATCTTTGATGCAACAATGATCCCTCATATCCCAATGCATGTGGTATGATAACAATATAAGCATGAGGTTAATAACAGACAAACAGAAGCTGAGAGTGAATTCTAGGAAAAATATAGGGAAAGAAGCTTCAGTTTTTTTTTTTCTCTTTTATAACAATGCCACCTGATTAGCTATTTGCCAAATCCTAAAGAATGTATGCAAGAAATGTAGGTTCTAGAGGTCCTTAAACTCTACGACCTCATGCATTTCTAAAAAACAATTCCTTGGTTACATCAAAGTTTAAGTAGGGTAGCCTAATCGACTCCAAACAATGGTTGCCCGACTATGCTTGGAACTTACACAATAGCTCCCCATCCTATGGTCCTAAGACGGCCAGAGTTCAACCGTATCTAATATGCATTCTTGGTACATAAAATAAATCCTCCCCTAAGTAGTTATAAAACCAAACTTATAAAAACATTAGTACAATTATGATACTAATAAAGAACGAATAAGTAAATAAATTACGCTAAGGTGAATTTTAGAGATTAATTTTAATTTTAGAAAGTCGAATGGCTACCCATCTTGACGTCCCCAGTAAAGTTGCCAAGCTAACAAGCTCGATTTTTCACTCTAGATTTTTGTAAATTAATTTTCTTTAAACTAATCAATATTAAACTCTTATTCGTTTAATACTGACCCTCAACTAAGGTTTAAAAAAATCTAGTTCTTTTATATTTTGAAAACAAGTTGGAGTTGCCACCCAACCGAAGTCGGGAAAAAAAGTTAAGTTATAACCAATTAGGTAAACCGGTTATAACTTAACTACCAGTCTAATCGATTAAACAATTTTATAAAAATGGTTTTTCAAACCAAAGATCTAGATCTGAGGGTTATAAATTTTAAACCTTTATGAGTACCATTAAGTTTCCAAATTTATCCTTAGTCTTAAAAATCACCTTTCAATTTTATAAAAACAAAACTCAATCGTCTACCTAAATTGGATAACTTAAATAATCTAAAAAAAGAGAAAGTTAGGTTTTTATATTTTTTACCATCATCACTTAGATGCCAACGTACTCACTATTTAGGATCAAACGTACGTAATTCTTTTGATAAAAACTTTAGTAGATTGGATTTGTTTTAATTTTGAAAATACGTTAGATTTACGTTTTTAACTCAATTTGGTTTATTTAAGGAAATTTCTAAAAGGTCCTAAATTGGGTTTAGGTCGATCGAGTTCAGGTTAAGTAAGCTATTTGATTTAGGTCATGGTTGAAAGAGTAGTGGCTGCCTGGGTCGACTCCACTCGATTTAGCTACCAAAACAAAGGGGAAAGAGGGGTTTCATGTGTTTTAGATTGGGTTTAGGGGGAATAAAACAAGTGCTGCGATGTTTAGGTGGTGTTTTGGTAGTGGTCGGAGGTGAGTGGTGCCCGTGGTTCTTAGAGAATTTTGAGGGTGGTTGTTGTGTGTAAGAGGGGTATGGGGTGTAGGGTTTTAAAGATGCGGGGAGTTCGGTTGTAGTGGTAGGTAGTGTTAAAAGTGGTCAAAGATAGAGGGGCGACGATTGAGCTAGAGAGAGAAAGGGATCGTAAGAGGGAGAAAGAGTATTTGTGAGTGATTTCTCTGCTTGTATGTGATCATGTGTGTTGTGAACAAGCTTATTTATACACCAAATCAACCTACTAAGCAATGAAGGATTGAATATGGATTAAATGAAAATTTCTGAAATTCAAGTCTTTTCTTGATTTTCGGATCTTGAATTGAATCCGCTTTTGATTGAATTTGGACATGTTCTTTAGTTTCATTCAAAGTAGGTCATGTGGTAAACAAAATCAAATCAAGAAACCATACGTTTGTGTGTGGAATTTGTGCCAAAATTAGATCTAAAGTGAAGGGGTCAAGTTTGTTTTACTAAGGAAAGTAGAGGAAATCATGGGAAAGAGATTGAAAGAGAGAGAAAACTGAAGGAAAGGGAGGGAAAAAGGGGTTGACATAACACTGACATAGCATTATGTCAGCCACACTGACCAACTACAGTGTGTTATGTATCCATTAGTAACATGTGGCAACTAATGTGGCATGCCACGTAGCACTACATTAGCATCGGCTAACCTAATGCTACCATGTGTCAGAACATGTAGTATAGTGAAATCCTGACATGTAACAGTTCTTGATGTGACAATGTATTATTTAGAAAGAATAAATAAATAAAAAGGCTTTCTATACTTTTGCCTCTAACAAGTTTCGAACCTTTGATCTTTAAGTTAAACCCGATGCTACGTCCATGTGCTTATCTGTTAGGCAGTTAGCATGTACCTTATCTATAGGTGCAATTAAATTACATATATGGACCAAGCCAGCCTAAGCTAAGTTCAAATCGAAGTCTAAGCCTAATAGTCCCCTTTCTCAATTTATTAAAATTAAAAATCTATTCTATTAAATTATTATTTTCTAAAGTCTATAAATCTTCTGTTCTCAAATTTTTTTTAACTTTTCAATTTTTTGAATTTTTCCAAACTTTTTTTATTTTTTCATTTTTAGTATTTTCTAAATTTCTTCTTTTTTGTGCTTTTTCCTGTTTTCCTTTGTTTTGATATTTTTTTCTAGATTTCTTTTTTTTTATGCTTTGTCCTATTTTTCTATTTTTTTTTCTAAATTTCTTATTTTTTTGGATTTCGATTTTTTTTGTTTTTGTGTTTTTCATGATTTAAAACTCCTTATCCTATTGAAATAAAATAAAGGAAGCAATAATTGGATGTCTACAATCATCCACACATTCCATGAGCCCTTGAAGTATCTCTGAGGTTAGTAAAATTTCTCCCAAGATCATGCTATGTGGGTCAAGTTCCTTGAGACATTTTCTCACATGATAAAGTATAAGAATGGTAGTTCCAATGGTACAACAAATGCTCTATCTCGCCGCCATGTACTCATGACTATTATGCAAACTCAACTACTTAATTTCAGCATACTCCCTAAGTGGAACAAACAAGATGCCTTCTTTAGGCCTATTGCAACCAAGTTTAGGATGGGAATGGCAGTAGACAGATTCTATCTCAACTAGGTGTTCTTGATGAAAAAAGGATAGATCTATGTCCCAAACAACTTGACTATAGAATTATTAGTTTAGGAAACCTACATACGAAGCCTGGTTAACCATTTCAGGGAAAAGATGACACATGAGCTATTAAAGGAGCACTTCTACTATCAAGGATTGATGAAGGGCATCCATAAGATGCCGGTAAGGTATAAGGTGTGTAAGCAAGCTAAGAGTTAGAAGGAGCCATATGGAGAGTACACACCTTTGCCTATACCTAAACAGCCTAAACGAACCTAAGCATAGAGGAACTAGAATAGTTTGGAGCACACCTTTGTTATGGTGGTGGTCAATTAGTTCAACAAGATGGGTCACTTCATCCCATGCTAGAAAACCGATGATGCTCTACCCATTGCTAACCTCTTTTTGCAAGAAATGGTACAAATCTATAGAGTTCTTCAAAGCATAGTGTCAAATTAGGACACCAAGTTTATGAGCTTCTTTTAGAAGATATTGTAGAGGAATCTTGGTACTAAGTCGTTGTTTAGCACTTCCTACCATCCCAAAACCAATAACTAGACCAAGGTAATCAATAGGATGGCTAGAAGTTTACTCTAAGCTACAATGTAGAAGAACTTAAGCGATTGGGACTTGTGCTTCCTAATAAGTGGTAAATTACACATTTTGATAGTGTTCTTATATGTCTCTTGAGTATTTTTAGTGACTTTGGTGCTTGATAGGTTTACATTTTGATTTTGGGCTTTGTTCGATGAATTTGGAGAATTTAATCAAGTTTAGATGATTTTAATTAGCCTTTAAGCCTTATAAAGGATTAAACGGAAGAGTATTGATCATAAATTGAAAGTGCATCCAAAAGAGCAAGGAAATAAGGAAGAATTTGATATCTAATAGAATCATGGTCAAGATCATAAGTGTAAACCCCTTATTTCAATTATTCACAATTTTTTAGTCAAGAATTTATCACGCTCAAAAATCGCAACCATAAACTTAGGGCCTCAACATCTTATTCCTTACGAATTTTCCTTATTTTGAAGAGATTTGAAGCCTAAAAGATGTCATACTTCCATGTATCTTTTATTTGAGAGCTCAATTTAGAAATAAAGACATTTATAGGAGATATTATGAGATATATTGAAGCTATACTAGAGATATATTTTAAAGATTCCCTTATCCTATAAATAACCTTGTAAGCATTGTAAATAAGGAATCAATTCTAAGATTAGGTTAAGGTTCAAGACTTAAGAGGCTGTCTCTTAAGCCTCTCTTATGTTTATTTTCAATTCTCCTTCTAATTTCCTTTGCAGTTTCTAATTTATTTCTTTTTAGTATTTGAATATTGGAGCCTAGAATCTTTGTTGAATTATTTCTCTTGTTTTTGTTTAATATGTTATTTCTTCCTATTAAAATATAATTACTTTGTGCCTTATTATGTTGAATTAATATTTACCCAAGTTGTTAATTCAATGTTAAGGTTCACCTTAGAGTTCATGAGATCTTATTCTAAATGGACAAGTGTAATTAGAAGTAATTGAATAAATTGAGGTTCAGCTATTTGATTTCTCTAGATTATGATAACCTAATAATAGTGTTCAAAGACTTAATTGAGTAGAGTATAATTGAGGTTAAGAGTCAATTTGAGAAGTGACTCTGCTTAACTCAATTTAGGAACTCTTATGGCCCAATGATAAGAAGAAGATTGAAAATGATATAGATTTTAGGGGGAAATTGAATATTCAATTACTAAAGTCCAAGGGTTCTTTGTAATTTGTATTATTTCTTTTACTTTCATGTTTTATCAATTCTTCCATTTTATTACTGTTTTATATCAGTTAGTATAGATTAGCTTTTGTAATTTAATAATCTACACTAAATTACTAGTACTTCATAATTTGTCCTTTAAGGATTGACACGTGGAGTCAAATCTACTATTTTATAAAATTGATAGGAGCACTCGCGATTCTATTGTTCATTTGAATGAGTAAAATCAATGGAATGATATAACATCATACATAAGAATTCATAATTTTATTCAATATCTAAACATAAATGATTTTACATCCATTTTAACTTAAAAAAAAAAGTTATAAAATCATTAATTTATAAAATCGTATTTTTAACTCGTAATTTCAACAACTATGGTTATTAGGGACAGGATTTTAAATTTGAAGAAAACCCTTCAATATATTATTCTAACCATTATTATTTGCATGCTTATTCCTCCCTTACTTTTTCTTACTTGGATCATTTTTGCTATTATTATTTTCTCTTAAGAGACATGTTGATGAGTAACATATGGCTTTCTAGAATTTTTAGAAAAGATGGGTGGACGAAATCATGAATTTACTTTAGCAATTAACCAAATCAATGTCAAAAAGGTCTTTAGAAGTGCTAGGTGGCACAAAAATAGAACCTAGAGCTATAGGATTATAATAGAATTGAAAGTAAAGGAAGTTTATAGTTTACTTGGTTTATACTTTTTGGTTCTCTTTTTTTCCATTGAATTTGAAAGAAAAAAGTGAAATTTGCTTCAACTACATTATTATTTTTGAATTTAGCAGCTTCAATTGAATTCTTCTGCATCACACACCAAGTATGTATTTTCCTCTATTCCCTTTCTCTCCTTCCAAGTTAATCAAGAAGTTGAAGCTTTTTGTAGATTGTCCCCAATTAGTAGTAATAGGGGATGTCACACCAATTTCAACTGCAACTTTTCCTAAAATGGATTTTCTACCTAAAGATATAGAAGAGAAGATACTTAAGGGGAAGAACAAGCCAAGCTTTCCATCAAAGATATGCTAACAAATCAATTTTAAGAGTTAAGAAGAGATGTCAAAGACTTGATTAAATCTTAGCATATTTATAACTATGCCCTAAAAAAGTCTTTATGCATCAGTTTCAATTTGTAGTTGATATGAGACAAATGCACCTATCAATTTTAATATAGCGGATGTGAGTCCGAGTTGATCCCTCAGAAATTTTGATTACTAATATTAACTTTAGCTTTATTATCTAACCGGTAAATTGTGATAAATTGAATGAATTAAAAATACTGAAATTAACCATCTAAATTAATTATGAGACTTGATTAAGCAAATTAGAAAGCAATAAAACTACAAACGACTTCAAGTATGCAATAATGTATTTAGGAATTATTTCCCCTAGTGTTTAACATGTGACCGCTTAAAATATATTCAATTCAGTTTCTATTATTCTTGACCAGAGGGATTTACAATTAAAGCTAATATCTTTCTCAAGCATATTAACCCTAATCCTAAATTATTTACCGAAATCTCTTCACTTAGTAATATAACTCAGAATTGCATTAATGTATAATGAATTCCCATACAAATAATTAACTTTCCGGAAGAAACATGTATCTTATCTCTAAGTATACATGTAATTCTCTCCAATTATGCTAAGATCTAATTACACATGCAATTTCTCAATCATCATGCATAATATCATATATTGATACTCTAGAATTATCAATCAATAATTAAACAACATAATTGAATCAAGAAAAGATAGAAACTTTATTGAAATTATAATTCAATCCAAGGGTTACATGAAACCCTAAGTTCCATAATCCTAAATACTCGAATTCTAAGCTATCATAATAAATCTAAAAACGAGTTCCATCAAAAACGTAAAATAAAACATGGAAAACCCCTTTGATTGATGAACAATCTCTCTAATCTTAAAGTGATGTTGTTCTCCCTTCTTTTGAAACCCTAAGATATCCTTTTATATATGTATTACAAGGATTTTATTTTCGTCACCAAACACGGCCTGGGACATAGCCGTGTCCCCAGGTCGTGTAACTTTCTACACTAAGACAAAATTTTCTACATAACTTTAAAACTTCATAACTTCTTTGTTTGAACTCGGAATTGAGTGAAACTTGATTCCTTTTCTTCGTTTTCGATCCTAGAACGCGTTTAAACCTTGAAATCAACATTTTATTCAATTAAGTATCAATTTCTTTAAAGAAAACCAAAAATGTAAGGAAAATACTATAAAATCACCATATGAAATATGTTTAAAATCAAAGTTATCAAATTTCCCCACACTTGAGCATTTGCTTGTCCTCAAGCAAATAAATCAAAACCAAACTTTCGGGACAAAAAACACTAATCAAAATTTATCACTGTTTAGGAAACCTGTGAACGAATACACTTAACCCAAAGAAAAGGTAAGAAAATCATTCTCAACTAACTTGCAATAATAAAGTTAACCAATTTCATCTAACCATAATCGAATGCTCCAACCATACTTAATACTAGAGTTCACTAGTTAATTTATGAAAATCAAAGTTTACCCGAGCCATTTAACCAAGAATTCTTAAACTAAAAATTAGGTTTAACATCTCGCCAACTGAGAAAGAGTCATAAAAATTTTGTTCATTTGACTAAAATGTATACAATTCTCTTTTTCATCTCACCAAGCATCATAATCTAAAACAAACACATTTTACATCCACTCTTCCTTTGATCATCCCTCTAGTTCATGCTTTTGTTGAGAGGTCTTTTGAATTTACCTTATTTAAGCACAATTGTGTTGGTAGAGGGAAAGAATCTCGCTCTTCTGACGGACCAAGACCGATCCATACCAACTTATTTCTTATATTGATAACGGGAAAGAACCTTGCTCTTCTGACGGACCAAGGCCGATTCATATCAATTTTTTCATTAGAATTGGCATTGGAACTCAATCTCGCTCTTTTGACGGACCAAGACGAATCCTTACCAATTTTTCTATTCATACACTTGTTATTACTTTTGACCTCTAATCATTGTGATTTTTCAAGGGTTTCTCAAAAGAAGAATTTCATTTGTTTATTTGTTTAAAATTATAGGGCTCTTAAAAATTTCTAAGAGAAAAGTATACATAAAAGTAAATTTAAAAATAAACTTTCAACTAGTGATGTTGCTCCAATCTCAAGTCTTAAAATCCTAAGCTAAATAACTCGTAACTTTGCCTTCCAAAAATTTAACTAATCAATTCTAGTAAAGTATCATAAGGTCAATAATAATCAAGATGACATAGTTGATTTGGCTCAATACTTGTTAATCACCTATTGCAAGTTAACTTAAAAATTAATTGGGTCAAATGTGAATAATTGGTCTCCTAAACAGAAACAAATTCATATATATCCCTTCCCCACACTTAATAATGTACATTGTCCCCAATGTACCACGAAAAATCATAGCAGCAAAAAAAAAAAAACAGCACAGGGAAAAAGGAAAAATATGTACTGAAAAGAAACTAATACTTCCCCACCAGTCGAAAAGAAGTGCAAAATGAAGAAGCATCATCATTATTTATATCGGAGTTCACAAGTCTTAATCAACAAAAGACAACACAAAAAATTTGGAACTAAGAAGAGGGATCAGAATCCGTCTCTTCATCCTCCTCAGCAGATGGTGCCTTAGCCATCGTAGCATCATCATCGTCATCGCCATCCTCATCATCCTCATCACTTTCTCCAGCCTCCTCGTCTTCACCACCCTCATCAGCCTCTTCCTCACTACTCTCATCATCCTCTTCCTTTTCCTCACTCTCCTCTTCATTGGTAGGCGACTCTTTCATTTTAAGAAATTCTTCCATTTTGTCCTGGCGGATATGAAGTTTATCCACACTCTCTCTTATATAACGAACCTCAGACAGCAACAAATCAAATTTATCTTCAAAGCTGGCTGAAGACGTCTGGCCCCGAGATGTGCTGCTGCGAGAATGTCGACCTTGACGTCTTATTGGTAGGAGGTTCATAAGTCAGAATGAATTGAGGCGCATAGGAGTAACTTGGCTAATGAAAGTAAGTGAGGGCCAAGCAACAACCTTAGTCCTCATAGCCTACACTAGTAAGGTAATGTAAGGGCTACAGCAAATATACCCTTTCTTCCGAGTAGTGGTAGCTTGGTGGCTAAAGAGTTCGGTGATCTCGATAGCGAGATTGATGGGATGTTTATGTATGACACTGTAGAGATAGAGGCAATCCTTGTTAGATACCACCCCGGTGCTAAGGCCTCGGCCAGTCAATGTATGGGAAAAGAGCTAGTAAAGAACTCGATATTCAGGCCTGACTAATTGAGAGGCCTTACTCCTGGCTGGATCATAGGCATCACCAACAGTAATCTCATTCCAAAATGACCCTGCTATGACGCCACAAGGAAAACGACATGAGAGACGTTGGAATTCGTCCATCCGTGTATATCGCTCTTCATATAAACCAAGATATCGGCCTAGGTGAGCAATGGTCATGTGGAATGGATAGCCACTCAAGGTGAAGTGTAATTTGCATTTTGGGCCCATGCTAGTAGCACTTACCTTATCAAGTTTATAAGTGCACAAAAATTCTAGGGTCAGCTCTTTATAAATTAGAGCTTCAAAGGATAGCAAGCGCTCCCAAACGGTACCATCCAAAAGCTCCTTCATTTCGGTAGTAAGCTCTAATTGAGCGAGAACATCCCAATCCAGCCGAAGGGTCTCACTAAAGGGCTTAGTCTGAATTAGTTGATAATGTTGCACTTAGTAATCCTCCTTAAATTGGAGCATTGGGTGCTCTATAGGGGGAAGAGTAGCCAGTGGTTCCGGATTGTGATGAAGAGGATAGCGCAAATTTGGATTTCCGGCGAACGGAAAGCTTAGCTCGATTAGCCATTTGAACACCTAAAAAGAGTTAACAATCCAAATTAAACATGTACATCCGTATCGCACATAGTTGAAGAAGGTAGAAGAAAAGAAAAGCAATAGGGAAGAATGTGAATAGAAGGCTCATTGGGGCATTTCAACAAACATATGGAGTGCAGCTAGAAAACGAGTTGGTGGAAAAGAAATGAGTGGCAAACGCATCCAACTAAGTCGACTATATGACAATTAACGTTGAAACACAAGCGTCCCAACATATACAAGATGCTAAATGACCCAGAATTATTATCTCCCATTGCTAACCCTAACTAGCATGAATGAATAATGATGTGCAAATTAACCAATAACATTCAGAATTGAGAGAACACAATGAAATCTAACTAGATGAGGTAACATTATGGCATAGAAAATCAACAAACTCAAAGCAATGATGCATGACATTTATAAATAATCAAAAGAAATCGACAGGCCAAATGGAAAAAAAACAATATGCACAAGAGTAAGAATGCACATAACCCAACTGCTGAAGCATAAGGAAAAGAAAGGAAAATTAAGGAGGAAAACTTACTTAGATCAAAATGCGGAATGCAAGAATTGTAGACAGAAGAAGGAGAATAAGAGAGATATGTTTGATTGTGAGTGTGTGAGAGGGTGTGTTTAATTTAAATTAACCGGTCGTGTGCAAAATCGTGTTATTTTGGGTCGACACGGGCTGGGACACGACCGTGTCCCTTACCCGTGTAACATTCTATGCGTGTCGTCTGGATTCTGGACGGACACGGGCTGGGACACAACCGTGTCCTACGCCCGTGTAACTTTCTGATCCCATGTATATAACCTGGACGGACACGGGCTGGGACATGACCGTATCCCATGCCCGTGTAACTTTCTGAGCTCTACTATGATGTCTGGATGCACATGGGCTGGGACACAACCGTGTCCCACACCCGTGTAACATTCTATTTGCGGGTGGAAATTTCTGGGTGCACACGGGCTGGGATACGACCGTGTCCCTTGCTCGTGTAACTTTCTGTGCCCACACAATAGAAGCAAAATCAGGGAGACACGGGCTGGGACACGACCGTGTCCCACGCCTATCTAACTTTCTATGGGTGAGCAGTTTTGAAGGTCTAGATGAACACGGGCTGGGACACGACCGTGTCCCTCGCCCGTGTAACTTGAATTAAATTCAAAGATAAAGGAAACTTAAAAATAATAAAACTAAAGAGAAAAAGCAAAAATAAAGCTAAAAGGGGAAAGGCTATGATGATAAATTGAAAGAGAAAGAAAAGAAGCAAAGTAAAGTTAGATAAAATGGAAAATAAAATGAAGAAAACTTAAAGAACTAAAGCATAAGCATAGTTAGACATGGGTTGCCTCCTAAGAAGCACTTTGGTTAACGTCGATAGCTTGACGGGATACGTCTTCTCATGTTAGTTCTGTCGGATGGAGATAAAACTCCTCCCGTCCAACATGCTCCAAGTTTTCACTCAAGTATAACTTCAACCGTTGTCCATTTACCTTAAATGTACCCTTCTCAGGATGTGTAACTTCAATAGTCCTATACGGGAAAACTCGTGTAATTGTAAATGGTCCAGATCACCTGGATTTCAACTTACCTGGGAATAAACAAAGGCAAGAATTATACAAAAGAACATGATCACCTTCTTTAAATTGTCGACCTTGTTTGATTCGCTGATCATGATACTTTTTGGCCCTTTCTTTGTATAATTTGGAGTTCTCATATGCATTCGCTCGCCATTCCTCTAGCTCGTTCAGTTGAAGTTTCCTGTGAGAACCTGCACGCTCAAAATCAACATTAGCACTCTTAATTGCCCAATAAGCCTTATGCTCTATCTCTACCGGTAAATGACAAGCTTTGCCATATACAAGTCGGTAGGGTATAGTCCCGAGTAGTGTTTTGTAGGCGGTTCTATATGCCCATAGAGCATCATCCAACTTTTCTGACCAATCTTTCCTATGATACTCTACGGTTTTTTCAAGAATTCGCTTAAGGTCACGATTGGCAACTTCCACTTGGCCACTACTTTAGGGGTGGTACGGGGTGATTATCCTATGTGTAGCACCATAACGTTTCAGTACTTGGTCGAGTTGAGCATTGCAAAAGTGTGTTCCCCTATCACTTATAATTGTCCTAAGAGTGCCAAATCGACAAAATAGGCCTTTCAAGAATTTTTTTACTACCTTAGCATCATTAGTAGGTAGTGCTTTAGCTTCCACCCACTTAGAGACATAGTCAATAGCTACTAGGATATATTTATTTCCAATTGAGTTCGGAAAGGGGCCCATAAAATCGATCCCCCATACATTAAATACCTCAACCTCGATGATGGGTTTTGTGGCATTTCATCCCTACGGGATATATTCCCCACTCGTTAGCAACGATCACAACTCTCAACATATCTCTAGGCACCTTTGAATAAGGTAGGCTAATAAAATCCTGCCTCTAGGACCTTATGAGCTGTCCTATTGGCACTATGATGCCCACCCATAGGCCCCGAATGACAGTGGCTCAAAATTCGCCAACCCTCGAGGTGTGGTACAGACCTTCGAATGACATGATCTGCACATACTTTAAACAAGTAAGGATCATCCCAAAAATAATGTTTCACATCAGAAAAGAATTTCTTCTTTTACTGGTGTTGAAGTCCCTTCGATATGATCTTAGCAGCTAAAAAATTAGCAATATCTGCAAACCAAGGAATTTCCATATCACTTACTTAGGCGATGGCATAGAGTCGCTCCTCAGGGAATTCATCTTTGATCTCGTTCTCGTCGAGCATTTCCAAGTTTGGATTCTCCAATCGAGATAGGTGATCTGCTGCTAAATTCTCAGCTCCTTTTTTATCTTTGATCTCCACATCAAACTCTTGTAGCAACAAGATCCACCTAATCAATCTTGGTTTTGCATCCGATTTTGCTAACAAGTACCTAAGGGCAAAATGATCAGTATAAACAATCACCTTAGATAGAAGCAAATAAGAGCGAAACTTATCAAAGGCAAAAGCAACTACTAGCAACTCTTTTTCTGTAGTAGTGTAGTTCTCCTAAGCATTCGTAAGAGTTTTACTAGCATAGTGAATTGGTTGAAAGTGCTTGTCTTGCCTTTGCCCCAACACTGCCCCGACTGCGTGATCACTTGCATCATACATAAGCTCAAAGGGGAGTGCCCAATTAAGTACTACCATGATTGGAGCATTGGTAAGTTTCTTTTTAAGGATATTGAAAGCTTTCAAACACTCTTGAGAGAAAACATAAGGCACATCCTTCTCTAATAGCTTAGTCAAAGGGTGGGGAATTTTCGAGAAATCCTTGATAAATCGCCTGTAAAAACCTACATGTCCTAAAAAGCTTCTTATGGCCTTAACCGAAGTTGGAGATAGGAGTCTTATAATCGCATCCACTTTGGTAGTATCCACCTCAATTCCTCGATAAGAGATCTTATGGCCCAGCACAATACCTTCTTGTACCATGAAGTGGCACTTCTCCCAGTTGAGGACAAGATTGGTCTCTTCGCACCTGGTAAGTACCCTGTCCAAATTATTCAAACAAAGGTGAAATGAGTTGCCAAAAACTGAAAAATCATCCATAAATATCTCCATTATGTCCTTAATCAAATCATCAAAAATAGCTAACATGCATCGCTGGAATGTAGCTGGTGCATTGCAAAGACCAAAAGGCATTTTGTAATAAGCAAAGGTGCCATAAGGACAAGTGAAAGTGGTCTTCTCTTGATCTTCCGGTGCAATAGGTATCTGAAAATAACCAAATAAGCCATCCAGAAAACAATAAAACATATGTCCAGCTAGTCGTTCTATCATTTGATCAATAAAAGGTAAGGGGAAATGGTCCTTACGTGTAGCATCGTTTAACTTTCGATAATCGATACATACACGCCAACCTGTTACCGTTCTCATTGGGATCAATTCATTCTTTTCATTAGGGACTACTGTCATCCCACTTTTTTTTTTATCTACTTATACTGGACTTACCCATGAACTATCAGAGATAGGATATATCATACCTGCATCAAGGAGTTTAATAACTTCCTTTTTGACTACCTCTTTCATGTTTGGATTCAAGCATCTCTAGGGCTACACAACCGGCTTATAGTTTTCTTCCACTAAAATCTTATGAGTACAAAAGGAAGGATTGATACCTCGAATATCGGATATTTTCCAAGTAATGGCCCTCTTATGTCCCTTGAGTACTTTCAGCAACTTTTCTCTCTGTTCTTGTTCCAAATTGGATGCTATAATTACCGGTAATTTGGAGTCCTTCTCTAAGAAGGCATATTCCAGGTAGTCAGGTAATTGCTTTAGCTCCAATACTGGTGGCTCCTCAATTGAAGGTTTTAACTATGCTTCCTTCCTCTTTTCAAACTCTTCAAACCCTTTTTCGATAGAGATAGGTTTATTTGCCTCCAGTTGGGCTACCACCTCAGATTTGACAGGATCTTCTGAAGCTTCCTCCATGCCTAATTGCAAGCAACTCTCCAACGGATCCTTAAAAAGAACTTCCTCCATATAACTTGAAACAAAAGTGTCAGTAACATCTAGAAGGTAGCAAGTATCATCTTGATCGATAGATTTTTTCATAGCCTCCAAAATTTTAAACGTGATCTCTTCATCTCCTACTCGAAGAATGAGCTTGCCACTACTAACATCAATGATAGCCTTAGTGGTAGCTAAGAATGGTCTTCCTAGGATAAGGGGTAACTCAAAATCGTCATCCATATCCAGTATCACAAAATCAACTAGAAAAATGAATTTACCACTCGGACTAATACATCCTCAAATATACCTCTAGGATACGT
The DNA here is from genome assembly GCA_024138015.1 of Lumnitzera littorea. Taxonomy (NCBI): domain Eukaryota; kingdom Viridiplantae; phylum Streptophyta; class Magnoliopsida; order Myrtales; family Combretaceae; genus Lumnitzera; species Lumnitzera littorea. The sequence continues at coordinate 71,541,155 of JAMXBB010000009.1, read as the reverse complement.
CACAGATCTATCAGCTAATTGCAAACTCATGCATGTGGGCTTAGGTTCTCCTAATCCTAGTTTCTTAGAAAATTTATAAGGCATTAAATTGATGCTAGCACCCAAATCAACTAAAGCTTTCAATTAATAGATTACCAATATGATAAGGAATTGTAAAACTTCCTGGATCTTTTAGCTTCTTGGGCAACTTGTTTTGCACAATCGCTGAACACTTTTCATCCAAGATGACTGTAGAAAGCTCCTCAAGCTTCCTCTTGTTGGATAACAAATCTTTCAAGAACTTAACGTACTTCGGCATCTGTGACAAGGCATCAACAAGAGGTAAGTTAATATGCAGTTGTTTAAAGAGGTCAAGGAACTTACTGAATTGTTGGTCATTGCAATCTTTCTTGAGTCTTTTGGGATATGGGATAGGTGGTTAATATTCCTTCACCTTTGATGACTCTACATCTTCCGTTGCTTTCGTCCCCTCCTTGCTCTTGCTAGTCTCCTCGCTAACCTTCCTCTCAGCATGCAACTCCTTCCCATTTCGAAGTGTTACTACCTTAACATGTTCCTTTGGATTAGGTTCTGTATTTCCCGGTAGTGATCCCTACGGTCTTTCAAAGATTAGCTTTGCAAGTTGACCAATTTGGTTCTCAAGGTTGCGATTTGAAGCCTCTTGATTTCTCAGCGAGGATTCAATGTTGGATAAGCGAGCCTCATTGCCTTAAATGTATTTTGTGAGAAGTTCTTCTACACTGGGCTTCTTTTCTTGAGGGAAAGGAGGTAGGAATGGTCATTGAAATCCAGGTGGACCAAAGTTGGTCTTCTGCTGGCCTTGGTTTTAGTTTCCCCATGAGAAATTGGGGTAATTCCTCCATTCTGGATTGTAAGTGTTGCTATAGGGGTTATTTTGTTGCTTAGGTGGATTTCCTAGATAATCTACCTGTTCCAGTTGTTCTTGTGCTCCATACCCCTGCATACCAAAATTACTTACATCCGATTGCACTTGTTGAGGGCCAACAGAGAGTGCATCAATCTTCTTACTCAATAGGTCTACCTTGGCTGCCAAAGCAGTGGTCAAGTCCACATCATAAATTCCCATGGCCTTTTACTTGGCTCTAGTGCTTTCCCACTGATAGTTGTTCATCGCTATTCCTTCAATTAGGTTTTGGGCTTGCTCAGGTATCTTTGTGTTCAAAGTACCTCCTGCAGGTGCATCAATCATTTGTCTAGTAGATAAATTGAGACCATTATAAAAGGTCTGAATCTACATCCATAGTAGGAGGCCATGATGTGGGCACCTCCTGAGCAAGTCCTTAAACCGCTCCCAAGTGTCATATAGCGTCTCTGCTTCTAATTGAGCAAAACAAGAAATATCATTCCGAAGTTTTACGGTCTTTGCAGGTGGGAAATACTTCTCTAAAAATTTCTCTACCGATTCATTCCAAGTTGTGATTGAATTTCTTGGTAGGGAGTTTAACCACTGTTTTGCTCTTCCCCTCAAGGAGAAAGGAAATAGCCGCAGTCGGATGGCATCATCTGTGGCTCCGTTGATTTTAAATGTATCACAAATCTCTAGAAAGCTAGAGATGTGGGCATTAGGATATTCATCTTGGAGACCGTCAAACTGAACATATTGTTGCACCATTTGTATGATATTAGGTACAATTTAGAAGTTATTAGCTGCGACGGTTGGCCTTGCAATACTGGAGTCAGCTCCAATAAGTGTAGGCCTTGAATAATCGGACATGGTCCGATTTGCTTCATTCCCGTTGTTAGTCATGTGTGGTGGATCTTCTGCTGGATGAATTGAGTGTTAGCCTCTTCACCTTCTTCCTTGATTTCAACGATTGACTCGTTGTCTATGGTCACCACAACTTGTCTAGGTCGTGATCTCAAATTTTGAAGGGTAGTTCTCTCAATTTCAGGATCAAGTTCCACCAAAACATCTGAGTTGCTTCGGGTCATGCACTACAAGGGCAATAAATATAAAATCAATTGCAGCTTTAGGTAATAAAAGTAAACAATGAAAACAAAAGAAAATAAAGAAAAAATGGTTAAAGTAATAAAGCAACTAGCGTTCTTAATATCGAAAATCCCCGGCAACGGCGCCAAAAACTTGATATGAGACAAGTGCACCTATCAATTTTAATATAACGGATGTGAGTCCGAGTCGATCCCTCAGAGATTTTGAGTACTAATATTAACTTTAGCTTTATTATCTAACCAGTAAATTATGATAAATTAAATGAATTAAAAATACTGAAATTAACCATCTAAACTAATTATGAGACTTGATTAAGCAAATTAGAAAGTAATAAAACTACGAATAACTTTAAGTATGCAATAATGTATTTAGGAATTATTTCCCCTAGTGTTTAACATGTGACCGCTTAAAATATATTCAATTCAGTTTCTATTATTCTTGACCAGAGGGATTCACAATTAAAGCTAATATCTTTCTCAAGCATATTAACCCTAATCCTAAATTATTTACCAAAATCTCTTCACTTAGTAATATAACTTAGAATTACATTAATGTATAATGAATTCCCATACAAATAATTAACTTTCCGGAAGAAACATGTATCTTATCTCTAAGTATACATGTAATTCTCTCCAATTATGCTAAGATCTAATTACACATACAATTTCTCAATCATCATGCATAATATCATATATTGATACTCTAGAATTATCAATCAATAATTAAACAACATAATTGAATTAAGAAAAGATAGAAACTTTATTGAAATTATAATTCAATCCAAGGGTTACATGAAACCCTAGGTTCCATAATCCTAAATACTCAAATTCTAAGCTATCATAATGAATCTACAAACGAGTTCCATAAAAAACGTAAAATAAAACATGGAAAACCCCTTTGATTGATGAATAATCTCTCTAATCTTGAAGTTGATGTTGTTCTCGCCTCTTTCTTGATGTTCTCCTCAAGTCTCTTCTCTCTAATGTTTCGTTCGTTTCTATAATGTCTCCTTTCTTTTGAAACCCTGAGATATCCTTTTATATATGTATTACAAGGATTCTATTTTCGTCACCAGACACGGCCTGGGACATGGCCATGTCCCTAGGTCGTGTAACTTTCTGCATTAAGGCAAAATTTTCTACATAATTTCAAAACTTCATAACTTCTTTGTTTGAACTCGGAATTGAGTGAAACTTGATTCCTTTTCTTCGTTTTCGATCCTAGAACGCGTTCAAACCTTGAAATCAACATTTTACTCAATTAAGTATCAATTTCTTTAAAGAGAACCAAAAATGTAAAGAAAATACTATAAAATCACCATATGAAATATATTTAAAATCAGAATTATTAGTAGTATTTTATTAAAATATGGCTTATAAAGCTAAATTGTGCCCATTTTACTAGTAGATATTAGTGCTTTCACAGACTTTTTAGTGTAATTTAGTACTTTATTTGTTAACATTTTATTTTAGCACTATAATACACTAATTTGTATATTTTCATTTTTTTTTTACAATCGAAATGCATGAAGTTTGAAAACATACACATGTCAGTGAAAAGCATGTGGAATTCTAAGGAAAAGAAGAAAAAATTGGGTCAAAAGATTTACGAGAAAATACCACAGTCGTATTCCAACATATACAACCTATGGTCATTCCATGAATCCAAGTCAGTATCACTTGTTAACAAACCAAACTTTTGAAGTAGAAAAATTCAATTGAGAATTGAAGCATAAATGTCCATGGCCATAATCCAAAGGTATGGCGGCCATTCCGTAGATTGTAAATTGTCCTACTTTTGTAAACAATTAAAAGTTCAAGATACCATACTTCCATATATTTTTTATTTGAGCAAGATTTGGAATGAAGAAATATTGAAGAGATAAACTTAAGACACAATGAAAGATACATTTTCAAGATTCCTTATACTATAAATAAGATATAAACCTTCCAAATTTGATATCATAAGGAGGACAATTAGACAATCAATTCTTAAGGAGAGGGTAGTCTCTTAGCATTCTCTCCCTTATGTTTCTTTTCCCTTTTTTTTTCTACAATGAATTAATTTATTTCCCTTTAGCATTTGAATATTGAATCTTAAATTCGATGCAGAATTATTTCTTTCTTTTTATTAAATATATGATTTCTTGCTACCATGATCTAATTCTATTGCATTGAATTGTCTTTAATTTAGTTTTTCTAGTGGTTAGATTAATGTATTAGTCAACTATAGAGATCGTAAGATCCTATAGTATGACAAACTGATACAATTAGAAGGAGCTGACTTGACTAAAACGTTTAGCTTTTTGGTTTCATTTGATTATGACAACCTAATAGTAGGATTCAACATCTTAATGTGATCTTAAGATACTTTATTGCAAAAGCAATTCGAGTAGAATATACTTAAGGTTAGGAGTTAGTTAGAGACGTGAGTCTAGTCGACTCATATCAAGAATCTCCATAGTCTCATAGTAAGGATAAGATAAAATATCGTAGATTCTAAGAGGAAATTCAATATTTAAATACCAAATATTATGCATTTCGATAACTTCTACAATTCTCTTTAATTTATGTTTTGTTAGTTCTCTATTTTATTAGACTAGATTAGATTAATGGGATTAATTTAAATTTAATAATTTATTAATTTGCACTAAATCGTTAGGTTACATAATAGGAATATAAAATGGAAGTATTGATATTTCAATAGTTAGTCCTATAAAGACAGACACTTGGACTCAATTCGCTCACTATATTATAACTTAATTAGTGCATTTGCATCCCATTAATGAGTGACAACTTTGCAATTGAATTTCCATCTGCGAGGGAAGATGACATCATTGATGATGTAGAAAATGAGGATGATGACCAGAAGGCCGATGAAGAGTGGAGTAAAAATGAGGAAGAGTAAATGATATAGTAGATGTGGATATAAATATGAAGATTTGAAAAATGAGCAAAGAAAGATAAGAGGACAATGTGCTTTTAAGAGATTTTATATTTGCTAACTTTTACACTTTTTTTTTAATTTTCGATGTATTTTAAAGTTAGCAAAGTATTATTCATAATGGTTTTATAGTGCTTTTCAATTAACTTTTCTTTATTAGAAGAGAACTAATTTGGAGTAGTTTTAGGTGCAATATTAATTTTATGTTTACATTTTAAATTTTGGTTTTCCTTGACATATTTTTCTTCTTCTTTTTTTCTTTTTTGTAAAGCCTTTGGGACTTCAAATTGTGTGGGTGAATCTTCTAACATTGCAATTTCAAAAGATTTAATATCAAAGCTTAAATGGGGGAAGTTTTAGTTTCATTTATCTTTTTATTTTTCCTTTTTCCCATTAATTTTTATGCTTTTTTTTATTATTTGTATATTAAGCATGATGCACAAGATGAGGAATAGAGACATATGACACTAGTATAAATTTTACCATTTGAACAAAATTGATTTAATCTCACATTATACCAGTGTAGAGTTTCTTATTATTTAAGCTTAAACTTAGACTTGCTAATTAGGATTAACATTGCTCATTGGGAATTAGTTATCTATATTTTACTTTTACGTATACATAATCCTTGACAGGTGCAATTGCTACTCATTAAGTTTTTGGCATTATTGTCGAGGACTATAGTTTGAATACTAAGAAAACCCTTTAACTTATTATTCTAACTATTATTATTTGTTTTTTTTTTTTTTGCTCATTTATTCCTTCCTTGCTTTTTATTCTACAAATAGTTTCTACTATCATTTTCTTTTGCATGAATAGTGTATGGATTTTTGAAATTTTTGAAAAGATAGGTAGATGAAATCAAAAACTTAATTTGGTGATTGGCTAAGCTGAGGTCAGAAAAACCCTCAAAAGCGCTAAGTAGCATGGAAATGTATCTCAGACCTGTAGGACCAAGATAGTATTAAAAGCAAGGGAAGTTTTCACTTTATTTAGTTTATATTTGTTGTTTTTCTTTTCACTAAAAAAAAAAAAAACAAATTCTACCTACGTTATTATTTTGAATTTAGCAACTTACACTGGATTATTCCATACAATTGTTGAAAGTTTGAATAAGTTTTTGCAGAAAGTAAAATAGAATTTATAGAGGAGTTTATCAACACAAAAGAAACCAAGAGAAACACGAGTAAGAACCATGCCCGTGCTTTAGGGAGTGATCTTTTATAAGTGTGTGAAACCACATATTTACATAAAGGATTTCTCTAATAATTATATGTGATTTAGTAATCTTTTGAGCAAAAGTGTATAAAACTTCATTAAAATCACATATAATTTCTCAACACAAGTGTAATTCATATTTTTATGCTTTGATGCTCAAAAGTAGCATGTATTTAAAGAATTTAATCTCTTTATGTTTGATCTTGTAGGTCTTGAGGCTACATGTAATAGTAGCCCCAATTTAAAAAGTCAAAAACGAAGAAAAATGTAAAAGAAGGAAACTTAGAGTTAGAACTACTGTCATGACGGTAAGCCTATCCACCATTAAAATGATACCTTGAACAAAATCGAATCAAGTTGCAAAACTAAAAGGGTATACCAACATGACAATACCCAGCTACCGTTATAACAGTATACTTGCTCATGAAGTAAAAACACACCATTTCATTAAAGAAAAAAAGAAGAAGAGAATTATGAGACATGTGTCCATCGTCATGATGGTACTCTTGGTTATCGTAATGACAGTACTTACTTAATATAAAAACTTCATCTTCTTTGTTTTCTACATATTTGGCTTTGCATTTTTTAGGGTTCAGGATTCTAGTTTTTGCTATCTCTCTCTTATTTAGGCTATCTTAGGTTACTTTTACCATAATTCTATGATTTCTATGGAATATTCTTGTATTTTCATGATCATAGTGTAAACTTTTGGTGGATTTTAGCTCTTTTTAGGGTTTGGGTTTATGGATTTCCATTGCATCCATGGAGATTGTTAGGAAAATCTTAATGAACTCCATTATTGAGGCCGAAGAGCTTAGTTTTGTAATGTTTCTCATACTTTTTCCATGTTTAATGCATTGTTTATTTTTATGTTCATATGTATTATGTGTTGAATGTTTATTCTCCATGAATGTGATTAATAGGGCTTATTGTGCTTATGGGTAGGGTATGAACATGATGAGATAGTTGTGGTTATTAATGTTTTTGTATTTTGATAGTGTAAATTTAAAATTTTACTTAGTTCTATGGTGTAATTAGGTATAACTTGAGTATTAGGTTAATGTCGAGCTAAATAGTATTTCCTACACATTGGGCCTCTCTCCTTGTTATCCTAATAGGGTCAAGATACCACAATAGGATTTGAAAACTCTGAATAGAACCTAAGATTCCTAATTTGAATGGATAATTCTTAAGAATTAGAACTTACATCCTTGTACTCACTAGAGCCAAAAATTAGTTAGAATAAGAAATAAATTCTAACATAGTTATTTGAGCAGTAATGGGATTCGAACAACTAGTTAATAGTGTAAATGAGATTTTATAATATAATGCTCCTACTACATGATAGAATTTACAAAATGAGAGTTGGATAAATTCTGTGAATGTGAGTAAAATCCATGTTTAAACTATCATAAATACCCTAATAGCATGGCTACAACAATCTTAAACGATTGTTTACTCGTTACTCATACATCTTTTATAAAGAAATCTACACCCTAATGCTAAGAACATGCCATAATCCATGCCTAATTCCATTGTAGTTATTACTTCTATTTAGATAACTTACATGTTCTTTCCCTTAAAATTGCTTAATTGGTTGCTTAGATTAGAGTAGAAATTGTAGATTCCAGTACTTAGTTATCTTTCTAAGCTTTACTCTTTCCTTCACCACAAAATATGACCTTGGTGCCTACCATATACTATAAATTAAGTAGTACACTTATCACTAGCTCATAGTTTCCACAAATATTCTTCAAAAGATTGCAAGCAAGTTCAATTTTTTGTATAGTGTTTCTCTTATTTTAAAAGGGGCAAATTTTATATTTGTACATGACATTGTGTAAGGTGATTGCAACACCAAGTTTTTAGCATCGTTGTAAAGGAAGGTAAGGAAAGTGAAAGTTAGCAAATATTAAATTAGTATTTTTCTCTAAGACTAGGCTTAGAGTAGAATAGATTTAGTTGTAGTTAAAGTTAGTTTTGCATTCTTAAAGTAGATTTTCATCCTTATTTTATTGAGAACTTTAACTGTGTTGCTTTTGTTGCTTTATAGGAATTACAAAGAAGCACTTGAAGATTTGGTTGGTTGATTAGAGAAATGATGAACCTATTTCCATAGCTTAGAAGGGGTTAAGAATTGCATTGTTGGTGATCTTAAGTATTGGTGGTTGTTAGAAAGAAGAATAGGGTTTATAACCAATATGTGTTGACACTGTAAAGATGAACATAACCTTATTGATTGTCCTAAATTCAATCCCAATAGTTCACCATCTACTACTACAACCACTCACTTTCCAAATGTTCCATATGGAAGATATATAAATGCTACTCCAAATTACTCATCTTTTGTGATTTGTAGGAATTATGGAAGAAGTCATTAGACTCATGAGTGTTTTTATTGGGAGACCTATCCCATACCCTCATTATGAAAACCCTTTTCCTCAAAACATACGTTATGAAATGATCATTCCATCCACACCATTGAGCCATAACACTCATAAAGAGGACAAACCCAAAGGGAAGTTCATTCTAGAGTTGGCATATGAAAGTAGACACCAATATCCTAAGGCATATGCCTAAATCCTTTAACATACAAAAGAGATGGAAGCTAGGCAGTATATGAATAATGAGACACTTAAACTAGGACAATCTATTGAATCTTATGAAGAACAAGTGGTCAAAAGTGATGATATCGAAGTGCTAGGGACAAATGGATGTTACGCATGATAAGGACTCTAAAGGAGAGATCATTAACGGAGGTGAGGTAGAGGATGAAAAGGAAGAGTATCAAGGGGTAGAAGTGAATTTGAACAACCATCAATAAGAAGCTAAGCGAAATGAGAAGAAAGAGAAACCGAATGAAAAGAGAATTATTGAAGTAAGTTTCTTCACTAGTATGATGCTTCTTAGAAACATAAAGGACCCCATCTTTCATTTCTCCCTAAGGATAAAGGAAGCGATTGAAGAGGATGAATGGGAATGGGTAATTGAAGATGAGACCTCCTCTTCAATCGTTGAAGAAGAAGAAGAAGACAAAGAGATTGAAGAGGATGGGTTAGAATTGGTGATTGAAGATAAGAATCCCTCTCCAATTGTCGAGCCAATTAACTGGTTTAGAGAGATTGAGCAAAAGTTAGAGTGCCAAGAGCCTATAGGGTATATTATAGAATTCAAGCCAGTACCTATCTATATATTTTCTCCATACTAAAACCTACTTTTATTAAACTTTGGGTAGCTGAGATGAAGAGAAATGGAGCGAAGAAGAGAAGAAATCTTCCCTTGTCAGTTTTAGACATATGCGAATGGGACACATCCCCATGGGATCCTAATGAAGAAGTTTAGGGTTCGGCTAAAGGACTTAAAACCTAAGCGCTAAGTAAAAGGCAACTCGCAAAAATTTTATTCAATTTCCACTCACTTTCCTTTAATTCATTTTAGTTTTGCTTTATGTTCAGAGAAAATGGCTAAATATGATACTTTGAGCCAATTTCTATTCTTGTGCAAATCTTTAAAAAGGCTTGAGTTTAACTCCAAAAGGACTTAAAGAGTGAAAGGAAAACAAAGTTGCTCATCTTAATTCCTAAGGCCGTTTTGTTCTAACCCTACCTTTTTAATTTAAATTTGATGATGAGCTAAGATGATAGAAGAAATAAAAGTTAGGGGTAAGGAATATATGGAGTGTATTAAAGTTATGGTTACGCTTTGCTGAATTGATATTACGTTTGTGTTAAGTATTTGGTTGCTAAGTCTATTTTATTTTCTTTAAATCTTTGAGTTGCATAAAAAAGAGCAACTTTTTTTTTTATTGTGTTCATGAATGAGTATCAAATGGAGTAAACTTACTACATTACACTAGAATTAATGAACAAAATCTTTGAATTAGCTTGTTACCTTTTGTATTTAACTTTAAATTCATGAGGTGAGAATAAGATGGTGCCACTAGTTAATGTTTGGCTTTTACTTTTTAGAAAATTGATTTTCATGCTCTTTGAAATTCTAAGTAGCTAAGTATAAGTGTTAGAGAAGATGTTGAAATTGTGTTGGTTTTGAAAAGAATTTCCCAATTAAAGAAAAAAAACAAAAGAAGAAGAACAGAAAGAAAAAGAGAGCATAGGTGAACATCTGAGGCACCCAATAAGTGCTTGGCACATCCTCTAGAATGATAAATTTTGGAATAAGTTCACGAGCCCCTAGTGTTCACTTGGGAAGAAGGTGAGAAACAAAGAGTTCCCTTGAATAGAAATTCAGGATGCATGAGTGAAAATTGGTCATAAGTAAGAAAATTGAAAAAATTTTGGTAGATCCAAGTAAAGAACAACCCAATTTTGTCATATTTTTCTAAATTATGGTTGGCTTAAGGGAAGGATTAGAGCTATATACACATTGATCAATCTATAAATTGTATGGGCCTTTCTCTCCCTTTGTGACAACTTAATTGATCTCAAGTTATCCAATCTTGAGTAAATAAGAGGCTTAACTTTATGAACCATGGATTAATTCATTAATTCTCTTATATATGTAATTAGGCACACTCAACCATTTACTTAGCTTTCATAAACAATTAATTGCTCACCAAAAGCTCAATTAAAAATGTATAACTCAATATGTCTAAATAAGATAATAGACTTAACAACCAAAGAGCAAAGAATCCATCTTTCATCCATTGTTCTTCAAGTAGTTTAAGCTTGCTTGAGGATGAGCAAGTTATAAAGTTGGGGGTACTAATAAGTGTGTGAAACCATGCACTTATCTAAAGGATTTCTCTAATAATTATATATAATTCAATAGATTTTTGAGTAAAAGTGTATCAATTTTCATTAAAATCACATATAATTTCTCAACATAAGTATAATTCATATTTTTATGCTTTAATGCTCAAAAGTAACATATATTTAAAGAATTTAAACTCTTCGTGTTTGATTTTGTAGGTTGGTAGCTCCAATTTAAGAAGCAGGAAATGAAGAAAAAAGTAAGAGAAGCAAACTTAGAGTTAGAACTACCATATTAATGGTAAACCCATCTACCATCAAGACGGTACCATGAACAAAATTGAATCAAGTTACAAAACTAAAAGGATATACTGGTATGATGGTACCCAACTACTATCATGATGGTATACTTAATCCTAAAGTAAAATTGTGTCGTTTCATTAAAAGAAGAGAAGAGAAGTATGTGATACGTGTCCATTGTCATGACGACACTCTTGCTTATTGTCATGCTAATATCTACCTGATATAAAAACTTCTTCATCTTTGCTTTTTATAGATTTGGCTTTGCATTTTCTAAAGTTTAGGGTTCTAGTTTTCACCATTTCTCTCTTCTTTAAGCTATCTTAGGTTACTTTTAGCATAGTTTTATGATTTCCAAAGAGTTTTCTTATATTTTCATGATTGTAGTAAAAACTTTTAGTGGATTTTAGCTCTTTTCAAGGTTTGGCTTTGTGGATTTCCATTGCATCCATAGAGATTGTTAAGAAAATGTTGAGGAACTCCATTATTGAGGTGAAGGAGCTAGATTTTGTAGTGTTTCTCATACTTTTTCCGTGTTTAATACAATGTTTATTTTCTTATTCATGTGTATTATGTATTGAATGTTCATTCTCCATGAATGTGACAAATAGAGCTTATTATACTTTTGGGTATTGTGTAAACATGATGAAGTAATTGTAGCTATTGATGTTTTGGTATTGTGATAGTGTAAGTTTGGAATTTTACTTAATTCTATGGTACAATTAAGTATAACTTAAGTGTTGAGTTAATGTCAAGCTAGATATTGTTTCCCACACATTAGGCCTCCCCCTTTATTATCTTAACAAGGTCTAGATACCATAATAAGATTTGAAAACCCCAAATAGAACCTAGGATTCCTAATTTGAATTGGCAATTCTTAAGAACTAGAACTTAAATCATTGTACTCACCTAGATCTAAAAATTGGTTAAAATGAGAAATTAATTCTAATGTAGTTATTTGAGTAGTGACAGGACTTGAATAGCTAGCTGATAGTGTAGATGAGATATTGATAATACAATACTCCCACTTCATGTTAGAATTTATAAAATGAAAGTTGGATAAATTATATAAGTGTGAGTAAAATCCATGTTTAAACTATTATAAATACTCTAATAACAAAGCTACAATGTTCTTAGACGATTGTTTACTTGTTATTCATATATCTTCTATAGAGAAAGTTACACTCCAATATCGAGAAATTGCTAAAATCTATGCTTAATTCCATTATAGTTTTTACTTCTATTTAGATAACTTACATGTTCCTTTCCTTAAAATTACCCAAGTAGTTGTCTAGATTAAAGTAAAAATAGTAAAATCTAGTACGTAATTATCTTTCTCAACTTTATTCTTTCCTTCACCACAAAATACAACCTTAGTGCTCACCATATACTATAAATTAACTAGTATACTTGCCATTAGTTTGTAGTTTCCACAAATATTTTTCAATTGATTGCAAGTGAGTTCAATTTATTATATAACGTTTTTACTATTTTTAAAAGGGAAAAATTTTATATTTGTAAGTGACATTATGGAAGGTAATTGCGACACTAATCTTCACTAGACACCAATTTAAAAAAATGATGCCAAGAGAATTACTAGCATGTGTTCCTCAACCGTGATCCTCCTTGCATGAATATATATATATTTTTTTCGGCTTTCAATTGTTTTATTTTTCATATGTTCTAAACAACAAGATGTAGGCATGTCTTCTCACTTTCTTGCCCTTATTTTTCTCTTTATCATATCTACTCTTTCATGCATAAGCAATTTGCCTTATTTACAACTAAGAAGATAGATTTAATCATGGTGTTGCATAGCTGTGTAATTTTTGTTTTGCATTGTTATTTTTGTCCATATACACAAATAATTACTCATTTTTTTTACATGGCTAGATGATGTATAAAACTTCGTACAACATTTATTTATGATTATCATAGTCTTAAAAATCTTTATGATGAATTCCTGTACTCTTTGAGTGCTTTTACATGTCTTTTTGCAATGTAAGCTTACTAACTTACTAATTCACTAATTTAGTAATTTACTAATTTACCCATTTACCAATTTACTAACTTACTAATTCATCAATTTACTAATTAATTGGGGTCAAGTTGTTTTGGCATTGAGACAATGAAACTAGAAATTAATTGATTACTTGTTTAGATTTTGTATTTCGATGAAATTGATTAGTTTCTAATTATGCTTTAGTTGATGGTATGTTTTTAATTTTATTTGATCTTTCATACTTGTGAATTATTTTGTTCATTATTATAAATAAGGTGTGGAAGACATGTCCTTGAGAAATATGGACTTGTGTTTTTCCCTTACTTACTTTTCTTTTTTTTTTTTTTTAAATATGTCAAGAGATAAGAGATAGAGAGAGAAGTTATAGGATATACTTTAATACACTATTTTCTATCTTTTGCACTTTTTTTAAATTTTTGATAAATTTTATAGTTAGCAGAGTATTTTTCCTAATAATTTTATACCACTTTTTAATTATTGGCAGATGAAGTAATTTTAGTTTTAGCTCTTAAGTTTTTAGTTTTATTTTTATTACTTTTACTCCTTTTTATTTTATGTTATTCTTGTTGCACTTGTATAAATTTAATTTCAAAGTAGGACTCTTTTCCTTTTATTTCTCCTTATTGAATTTTGTGCTTTTCTTACATATCTTGTACATTGATGATAATATAGAAGATGAGTGTAAGGGAGGAATAAAATAGGATATGACATTAAAAAAATAAAAAGAAAAATTTTCTATAAAAGGATTTGAATTGAAATGATTTATTCTCATACTTAAATATTGCTTATTACTATCCAGGTAACCAATTGTGTTTTATTTAACCTAAAATTCTTTTAGTTTGTAACCTAATTTTGTTTAGTAATATAAGATACAAATAGTGCTTGTATAAAATTTTCTTAACCACTGTCACATATTTTACATGTTGTCAAGATTGAATAGTAGAATATATGTAGGTTAAAGTTACATACTATTTAGCCGGGAATTCTAATGCATAAATAAAATAAAAATGTTGTTGTTTGAGCATTGGTTACATCCTATTTGTATGCTTACTTAGATGCATGGTTATTCCTTTTATTTTTTTTTTTTAACTTTAAGAGCTTTATATTCTTAAGCAAACAAGTAGATGAAACTTATCATTTGAAAATTATTTGAAAAAGTAAAATCGTTAGAGGAAAAAGAAAAAAAAAAGAAAGAAAATTAAGTAAAAATTGGTGCAAATCAATCTTGATCCCTTATAAGAGTAAGATTGTCTCCCACTACCAATATAAAGGAAACTAAGCAAAAATATTTGATAAGGATTGTCTTGGTCCCTCAAAAGAACAAGGTTCTTTCCTACTATCAATATAAAAATAAATAGGCTAAATTAGTAACGATTGTCCTTACTCTGTTAGAAGAGCAAAGTTATATCCTAATACTAATGAGTTTTGATAAAGAAATTTATTAAATTGAAAAAACCCTTCTAACGAAAACATACACTAAAGGGATGATCAGAAGATGAGTAAATACAACACGTGTTTGTTCTTAATTATAGTGATTAGTGAGAATGAGGAGAGACTTATATACATCTTAGATAAATGTAAAGGGTTGTGCATGTTTTTTGTCTAGTCACATAAAAATCAACTAACTAAAGGATGAATCATTGGTTAAACAGTTTGGTCAACTTTGATTTATATGGATTAGCTATTGAATTTTGATATTTGTCTTTATTGTGCATTATGAAAGTGATAGGGAAAAGATTATGCAAGTTGCTAGTATTAAATGAAGCTTTACATGGCTCTATGGCATTACTTATGAGGATTTGAACCTTAATTTTTTAGAGGTTAAATGTGATTTTTTTTTCCCAATATCTTGAATAGTTTTAAGTTCACTTAATATTCCTTGTCCTTATTTCTTTTGTGTTATTACTTGATAAAGATTGATTGATTTGCATGAGGGCAACCAAATGTTTAAGTGTGAGGGGATTTTGTGAGCCCCTAAAATTACTTATAGGGCAACCGTACTTGAACTTAAGGCCTTCAAGAAAACTTATCTCATTAAGCCCGAACTTTACAATTAAAATAAAAAAGTTAATTAAAGTGACTTAATAAAGTTAGATTTTAAAAATAATATCCTAAAAACCTAATTTAGGCCTTAGAAGTATAATTATTCAATAGAACGTAAAACTCATCGGAACCCATAAAACCAAGCTCAAAACACAACGAGGACTTAGAGTAAAGTTATTTAAGCTATAAAAAGGAATAATATAGCATAATAAACATTATGAACATATGTGTATTTTTATGAACACACCTGATATATATAATAAATATACACATAAATTAATTTGAAATTATATAATTATATATAATAAGCAATAAATTCATAAAATTAAATGGGAAATATATCTTAAAAATAAAAGACATGCTAGAAAGATGATTACATATAAGTAATTACTCATTACGTGTTATATATATATATATATATGATATATACATGTATATTAATAAAATCATTAAATATTAACATAAAATATCAAAATACCCTAAAATATCATCTAAAAATTATAAAAAAATAAAAAGGAAAATGACTTGGATTCACTAGAAAATAACATGGAGCAACTTAAAAAGAGTAAGCAGCTAAATCAAAAGAAAATAAATTAAAAGAAAAAGACACCTCCTTCTTGCAATTTTCTTAAAATAATAACTAAATAAATAAAAAATAATTACTTAATGGTTAAGAAAATTTTAAATCAACCTAAACTTCTAAAAATAAGATTCCTAGGATTAGATTATACATTTTAGACACTTAAGGCACTTTAAGGAAAGTTAGAAGAAATTATGAAAAAACATAAGAGAAAGCTGCATTCTTCGAGTTCCCAACCCAACTGACCACCTGATAGGGAACCCAGCCAGTGACCACCAATCCACCCTACATGCTACCCTACTAATACGCCCCCTCTAGCCACTACCCATTGGAGCTCCAGCAAAACTAAGTTCTAAAAAATCTACCATGTTTTTCCATATTTTGTAAAAAATATTAAATAAATTAGGAAAATTATGAAGAAAAATTATTTCTACGTTACTTTATGTCATGCCTTAAAAAGTTATAGTCATAGTAGTCTTGCCGTTTGAGCCATCCTAAGTTAAAAACTGTCCTTATAGTTGCTATGTTAAACTTAGTTTAAACCAAGCATACTCGATCCTACCCCTTTGAAGCATTTAATTCGATATCGGTTTGAAACAAAAATTTGGAATAATCTTAAAAAAATAAACTCAAAATTCAACTTTTCAAAGAATAGTAGTAAATCCCATAGATATCTATCATTTCGTACACTAACTAGAATATCGAAAACTACTAAGGCTCTTGAGGAGTCCTATGTAGATTTTCTTAAAAGTTAAGGAAGTTAATACTAATGACAACAACTAAGCATTCTTGTTTGCACTTTACTCCCAATCCTAGTTTACCAGAGCTATGATTTTAGGTAGGTACTTGTAATTCATTCAAAACCTGCAAAACAAACAATAGGAGAATAAGCAATAACTTACTCAGTAAGTAAGGTAAAGACAGAAGTATGCATTCAATACATTACAAGCAAGGTTTTCAACCAAGTTGGTTAAATGCAAGGCATAAACAAGCAAATGCCATCACACAACATTATCCGATCAGTCGTGAGATCAAAGAAATTATACCTACTTTAATCCAAGTTAAAGAGATTAATGTTTCACACTCATGAAGTAAGACTATACCGAGGTTTGTACAATGGAGAACACCCTTTTCCCATCACCATCTTCTAACCATAGCCCCCAACCTTGCTACGATCTCCTCTCTTGTCACTTAGTTTAGCTAAAGGTAGAGAAAGAACCATTTCAGCTATCCACATTGAAGGGAGTCCATGTTTAGCTTAAGAATCCTAGCTGTTACCCTTAGTGGGTTGCGATGCATATTAGGTTAGATGTTAAGCCGAGTGTGAGTTAGTTCATTTTTTCTTAAGGGTAACCAACTAAGCTCAAACAACTCAAGCATAACAATATTCACAAAATAACCATAACATGGAGCTTAGCTCTCATTATAGCAAATCGAAACCCAACCACAATGTTGCAAATGCATAAACAGCTAACTACAATCACAAGCCAATACATACCAAGCTCTCTAGTTATTTTGAAATAATACCCTAAAATACTATGAAGTATTGATCTGACTTATCAGGAATAGTGCTCAATCATATAGATCCAACATTCTAGGTTTCTTGTTGCTTTAAAGACTCATTCATTTTATTAATCTAGTTTACACCATCACCATCGATCATTTTGTTGTTTGGAATAAAATATGTTGTATTTTTATGTACATGTATATAAACAATACCAATGGAATGTTTTATCTATAATGTTTTGTTTATATCTAATATGTCCATTCATCCTTACTACAATATATTAGGCACACTTTGAGAAGTATATACTATAGAGTAAAATGAAGGTATAGTATCATAAGTATATAAAATATATTTATAAATACATACATATATAATATGTATATAAATATATATAGGTTAAGAATATAAGAGATTTGAGTGAAGAAAAGCTAAGATGTATATAACATACTCGTGTATATGCATTTGAATTTATATACCATATTACCATCTTATACTTTAATGTCTTTAAATTATAGTTTATGCTATAAAGCTGTATCCTAAGCATTCATTCAAGGTAATATGCTTAACCTTTGGAGAGTATAACCTAAGGAAAAGTTTCCTGTAGCGACATACATATATATATATATATATATATATTTCCCAATTATAGCTACAATCCTTCTAGCTTAGAATGTATCACATAATCAACAATGGTTTTGTTTCTTAAAATCTTTTTTTGACCATTAGCATTTTAGTTAAGAGGTGGGCTTATTTATAGGAAATGTGATGAGAATTGATAACTTTTTACTATCATTTATTGTGCAATCATTCCACTTTAAGATATATAAATATATTTTATACTAATTATGATTCTTTCTTACTAATCCTAAACAAAATGCAATAGAAAGTAAACCTTATAAAATACTAATGTAATGCTAACTTAGTTCCTAGTGTGTAGTTTATTTTTTTTTTCTTGGTTTAGTCCACTATGCCCATTATATAGATATATCTATATATATAGATATCATATATAAAATTTTTAGGCCATTAGTCATTTTAAATAGTTTAAGTAATTAAGGTTTGAGCTTGGACATGATCATTATACTTTTAACTTAAGCTTATTGGGTTAATCAATCTATTGTAGCATAAGAAATTTTTTTATTTAATTCTTGTTAATAAGATATTAATATACCAAGTGTACATATCATTCCTTTGTGCACATACAAATCAATTGCACATGGTGGCCCTATGTATGTATCTATATGCATTTATGTATATATATATATATATATATATACATCCTACAATACAATAATTATATTTTTAGAGTACTATATACAATTTAGCATATCTACATGCTCACATATGTATAAGGACAAGTATAAAGTAATATGAATTTTAATAAGTATTATGCACTTGTGAAATTTGCACTATACATATACCTTTGGTAAAGTTCACTATAACATATAACATGTTAAAGTCATTTATATTTATCTACTTATTTATTATCATTTTTTATTTTTGGTTCCTACATTGAAATATATTCATCATACTATTCATATTATATGCATAAATAAGGTTGTGTTAGTGAACCAAAATTCTAATATTTCATTATTGACTTTTGTCATCCTAAAAAGAGAGAACTAGAAGTATTAGAACTAACTTGTATATTATGGAAACAAAGATGAAAATTCAAAGCTTGAAAAGGAATGCTAACTTCACGTACAATTTGAGCATCCATTAGTGTTTGCTCCTTCCTTTCTTTTTTACTTTTATTCGTATTTACACCCTACCCCCCACAACCCCAACCACCACTATCCCACCCTACCTACCCACCCACCTACCCTGCCCCCCACCCTCCTTGTTTTTCTTTTTCCTACTTTAATGCAACTGTATGTGATTAGAATCATTTTTTTTTTCTTAAATGGTCATCAACCATACATACATACATACATACAAACATATATATATATATAGATATATACGCTCATTGGAACATGGCCTATTCTACCACGTCATTCTTGATAGTTTGTAAATTTATTAGTATTATTATTTACTTATTCACTAGGATATTTTGGCAATGATGCTTATCTAGTGTAGATTAAGGAAGATGAATGGTCCGCTCATCGAATGTCACATGTTCTCGTTATGCAGACAATCTATTTGCATCTTTGAACCACCATTGCCTCTTACATGGTATGTTACATAATTAAATATTATCATTTCATACTTTTAATATTTAATTATCATAAAATATTATTATATTTCTAATGTTTTATACTTATTATCTAGCCGAATAACCTCCAATTATGTTGATCCTTTATCCTTCTTTAATAAATTTCTATGTTTCCCTTTTATTCTTATAATATGATATATATTGTTTATTGACTAAATATTTAGTATAACCACTATTACTTTACGTTTCAATTTTTGCTAGACTTATTAATTATTGACATTTATAAAATAGGTTAAATTTGCATTTTTTTATTAGGTGTTTAGTAAAGGAAGTACATCAAAATTTTTGTATATACCCATTAAAATAGTCTATAATACTATATATATATATATATATATATTTACAAGTAATATAACTATACGAAAGCTAGTAGGTCTAGATTGTGGAACATTACATTATATATATATATATATATATATATTATATTAGTCAAGTCATAAAATATTAACTTAACCAGACTACTTCTCAATTGTCTTAAAACTAAATGCTTAAGAACTAGTTACTAAAGTATAGAGTTTACAATTCAGTTGACTCGATAACTCTCAAAATCATAATACATCTAAGTGTAAGATCTTAACTGTAAATTTTTCAGTATCTCACATTTTAGATGTAATTTCATGTTGTAATTTTATTTTTGCAAAATTATGAATATCTTATATACTTGCTTAATAAATGCACTATTCATACAAATTTTCAACTTTAAAATAAATATACTAAATGATGTTATTTTGAGCTTAAAATTTTTTTAAAGTATAAATATTACATCTAGTTTATTACTATGCAACCCAATTTAGATTTTATATACATTTATTATCTATTGCCTTTTTGGGCCTTAAAAATAACTAAAAATAGGGCAAGTTGTGAAATAAATTGATTTTCAGGGAAACAGTTGGTGAAATTAGGATCTAATTAATTTTAGATGTTTGTAATTATGTCAAGATCTGTTGGAATTAATTTAGTGTAAGAATTATATTATTTTCTTAATTAACAATTATTTAGGAGCAAAATTGTAATTTTACATATATAGGTAATAAATTCGATTACGTTAAACTAATCACTGATTGAGTTCCATATTTTTTTTTAGTTTATAGAAATTTTTGTAGAATTAATTGGTGACCCTTCCTTTTTATTATGAATTTTCCTAATTAATAGTCTAATTTACTAACCAAGGCATGCTTTTAACAAAACTAATCCAAAGTATGATAAATATTTGAATAAATTTTATACATATACATACTAACTAGGCCAAATTGTAGTGAGTTTCGATCATATTTTGTAATATTAGGTGACTTAAGCTATGATATACATGTATTAATACTAAAACTACATATACTACTAAACTATGCTAGGGAACTATATACAATATAGTTTATTTATATAATACGAAAATAATATGATAACACTTGTTGTGAAAGTATATATGTATATATATACAATTAGATGCAAATGTGAACGCATATCCTTAGGATATAAATATAATGAAGTAAGAATAACAAGCCTATAAGATACTTCAAGTATATATATACAAATATAAATATATATTCATATATATATGAGCAACCCTATTACATAATTATATAACTAATATTCCAACAAAGTTTTATAATAATATGAAGAGCTAAATAAAACCCTAACATTTCTGTAAATCTTGCGAAATTTGAATATGGGTTTTGGTATATAAGACTTCTCAAGGAGTGAAGTACTAACGTTCTAGACTTTAGAAGTAAGCTTCAATACAAGTAAGTAGGATTTATAGAGAAATGAGTATTTGCTCGCTTGTGATTGTAAGTTGTTGTTTGTGCGTATGCTACACCAATGCTTGATTACTAAGATGTTGATTGGTAGTTGAACTATGTAATTTGCTACGTTAACTAACCTTGTTTGGTGTGTTATAAATTGGTATATCACCCTGGTCTAGACTAATTAAAACTTAAGCTAAAACTATAAATGGACATGTATTGCATCCTACTAGTGGATGGTTAGGTTTCTCTAGCTAAATTCCAACACCTTTGACAAGGTTGCAATGATCTAGCCTTTCCCTACCCTTGGTCAAACTAAGTGATAGGAAAGGAGATTACGATATGATTAGGGGTAATGGGTTCGAAGATAGTCATGGGTGAAGCAGGAGCCTCTATTGTATAAGCCTAGAATTAGCCATAGGAGTGCCTCGTGGCCTTTATGATTGACATTGTGGCCATCATATCATAACTCCTAAACCCAAGTTAGAGTTGGTGAAATTTCTCTAACCTCTCGATGGACCAGATAACATTGTACGAATGACACATTTTTTGTTCATGCATTACACATAATAACTACTTAATAATTTGGTTGTACTATTCATCTTATATATGCTTTTTGCCTCCTACCCCTTACTAAGCTGTAGTTTACTCATTCCCCTATAGATTGTTTGCAAGATCCTCCAAACATGCAAAAAGAGTATGTTTGGGCTTAATTGAGGCAAAACCGATGAGAACTATGTTTTTGGAGCTTTTTGTTTTCTATGGGATCAATTAGATCATCTAGGCAATCTAATTGGGTTCATACTTTTGAGTTGTATCGCATACTTATATACTTTCATAAATACTCTATACTTAGCCTTATTGTAAATATAAGTCTATTATGAATATAAATGCTAGTATATCTATAAAACTATGAATGCTTTAGAGCGGTTTATCATATAAGCCTTATGTATATTAAGGTTATGCTAGCAAGTGAGCGGATAGTTTCTAGCATAAAATTAATATATACGGTGAACTATTACGACTTGACAATGTTCAAGGCATGATAGTTCTCGATTGCTATTAGAGGATGATTCATAAGAACTATCTCAAAAGCATCTTAGTTAAAATTTGATGAACATTATAGGATAAGTGAGTGTAGATAGTAAATGAGTAGTAAAAGCTTTAAAGGTAAGATATATATATATATATATATATGATTATTAATACTTTGGAATAAGTAAATTATAACATAAATTTATCAATGTGTTGATTGTTGTTTTACTTAACAGGACCGTAAAACTCTGCTTTGAAATGCTTAGGTGGATTTCAGTTGGAATGGGGAAGAAGCTCTTATAGATTATAGTATTAAGATACAACACTTACTCTTAAACATGGCTGACTAGACTATGCTTGTAACTATAGACGATATTATTGACAACTATTTTTAAGGGATTACCCTATAGTCTGTAGGATCATTAGCACTTTATGATCCTAGAGTTAGAGCATCATTACGAGCCATACACCTTATGATCCTAGAGACTAGGGATAATATCTACGGTGATACCTATCTTATATTTCTCAGCTAAAATTAAACCAGGTCGACCTTATCCTGTAGGTTTTAACTAAGCCCCTCCAGGAGTATTTCATATCCCTAGACTATATCTAAAGAGAATTGTAGATTAGTTTCCTAAATCTCCCTATCCCCTACCTAAGGAGTACGATGCACCGCTTAAGCCATTTAACCCTAATGAAAATGTAGTTGAGGTAGTTCCCTAGGTTGAACCGGCTAATGAACCTATAGAAAATCTTATAAACAATGAACCTGTAAAGTTAGAGGAAGAGGACCCCAAAGAAGACTTACTAAATGATCAGAATAAGGCACCAACCCAGGATGTAGCTATTAAGGAAGAAATGATTCATAATAGTGTGCAGGAAATTATTGTAATACTCAATATCCCAAAGATCATATAGATAAGTTCAAGTAGTGAGACTGATGATAAGATAGACAATGGGTTTAGCATTGCAGGGGGAGATGTAGACAGGATTCCTTTAAAAGACATGTTGACTTCAATTAGTTTCAGTAGTATCGATAATTATTGGATTAGTAATATGAGCTAGCTAGCATTAGGAAAAATGATAGACAGTAAAATTTTTTGTATATCAAGAAAGTTTTGATGTACCCTACTTCTTTTTGGTGTAGCTTGACATTTTGATGTACTTTTGCTTTTGTTATGTTTCAGTTTCTAGATCAAATGTATAGGGTTTTGTGCATGTAATCTTTTGTATAAAGAGTTGTAATTATCGAGTCCATACAAATCTTTTGTATGTAGTCCTGTAAATATCGGGTTGTATCTTTAGTTTATCATCTATATATAGAAGCAATATCAACATATATAAAGCATTATGTTATTAATGGATTTGTAGTAGTTAGTATCTTTTCATACTATGAATTATGAATGAATATCTACTAAGTACGTTTACCAAATAATATGTCCTAAGCAACATTCAGTAATTTTGAATAACTATGAACCATCATCAATAAATGGACTTATGGAAAATTTATGAAATTGTAGGGTTAATTGAGCATAATAACTTAAACGTAAAATCATGGCTAAAGCTAGAAATGGTAATAACAACCAAACTCAACCTACCACAAGCTAAACACTACGACTAGCTAACCCTCCCTAAGGACAACTAACTGGAAATGGATAACCAACACCCACTCCAATCTAAGCACAAATACTTACCACTCTTACAACTATCCCAATGGAGCATATGCTCGCAAACATGCATACGATGATCCAGCAACAAGTTGCTTTGCTACAATATCTCTTAATTATGGGAAATCCAATAGATAGAGGCCTCAAGAGATGGACACTAGGAGAAATAGGCCTTTGGAAGTAGCTTGTCTACCTGACTTCATTAAGGTTAATTGGTATTTGAATAGAGACACTAGTAAGCTCGAAGAAGTAGATGATTTCCTAGCTTAGATAGAGCGCAATCTTACCACTTTTCGAATACCATACCGTCAGAAAGTATCATATGGGACTTATATGTTAAGGTTGTAAGCCCGAATTTGGTGTGGTTCAAAAGTCAGGTCAATTAGAGAACCAATTACTTAGGAAGTGTTTAAGGATGAATTAAGACAAGAATTCTTCCGAGAAAGTGTTCGGTTAAAGATGCTTAGGGATTGATTTTCCTTGAAGAAGAAGAACATGATCATAACCCAATACGAAACTAAGTTTACTTTGTTTATCCTAAGATTTCATCTTGTAATGCAATGTAGACTTCAGGTTTTTTATTTTCCTACTTATGATGATGTAAGAGAGAACGCTCAAAGATTGGAGAACAATCGCCTGAAAATGCTAACATAGTTAAATAGAAAAGTACGTAATGGATCCCAATCTAGATTTCCTTTTAAAAGACCTTATCCAAGTGCTAGTAGTTCAGACTAGTTGTTGTGATAAGTAATCTTGCTCAACTTGTACCAACAAGGAATATTTATGATAAGAGTAATAATGGAAAATGTTAAAAGTGTGGTGCTAGTCATTATCCCAGACACTATGACCAACTAAAAGAAAAGTGCTATGTATGTCACAAAGCGGGTCATATAGTTAGAAATTGTCCTAAGCTAAAGAATATTAAGTGTGGACGATGTGGACAAAGAGGACATTCTAACCGCTATTGCCCACAGTTTGGCTAAGGTTTTGGGAAAAGAGAGAATGCTACCTAGTAGGTAGGAATCAAGAATGTTAGTAGATCTAGCATAGCTACTGCTCCTGTAAGGGTATTTGCTATTAAGAATAAGGATGAAGTGGAGGAATTTGATGACTTGCTAGATGATTATTATGGAGAGGATGAGCTAGAAGAATTTATGAATCTAGAGGATGAAATAGATAAAGGATTGGTGATAGGTATGTAACTTGTCCTAAACATTAAATTTTGATTTATAATGTGATCAATATGATATGATTTGTGCTTCGAGAGATGCATACTTATGAAATCATGAATCAATTAAGTGTATGATGATATAGTCTTGGTGAATTTTAAATGATTATGGTAGTTAAATATTTTAGGAGAAATACAACTAAATGGACAACCTCCTTATGCCTTATTTGATATAGGAGCATTACATTCCTTTGCTAGTCAAGATTTTATAATAAGGAATGGAATTGATGTGACTAAAGTAGATACCACCTATCAAATTAAAACTCCAATTGGAGAAAAAGTGTTAATTTGAAGGATGTAGAAAACGGTCGAATTAATATATAAGAGACGAAATTTCCAATTCATTTAATAGTATTATCTTTATAAGGCTATGATATTATTATTGGAGTTGATTTGGAATGTCAATGCAAAAATATTGCTTTGAATGAGGGAAGCCTAGTGTTCTAGGGGAAAGGTAACAAAGGTAAAACCATCAGGTTAGCAGTTGTTAAAGCTAATGAGGATATTAAGGAAAGTGAAGGGGATTAGTAGTTTTGTTAGATTTTTGCAATGGTAGGGAAGAAGAAAACTCCAAAAATATTTGATATACCTATTGTGTACTAGTCTCCAAATGTATTTCCTGAGGATTTACTTGAATTAGCTCTACATAGAGAGTTAGATTTCACAATTGAATTAGTGCTTGGAAAAAAAAAATTATTTCTAAGGTGCCATATCGGATAGCACCTATTGAGCTCTAAGAATTGAAGAAGTAATTACAAGAGCTCCTAGATAAAGGTTTTATTATACCAAGCATATCCTTATAGTAAGCCCCTATGTTATTTGTGAAATAGAAAGATGGTACATTAAGATTATATATCAATTATAGGGAAATTAACAAAGTCACCATCAAGAATAAATACCCATTACCCTAGATAGACTATTTATTCAATCAGTTGCAAGGAGTGACTATATTTTTGCAAATTAATCTTAGGTCAGGGTATCATCAATTAAGGGTAAAACCTGAAGACATCCCTAAAACAAATTTACATATATGATATGGGCATTACGAATTTCAAGTTATGCCATTTGGATTAACCAATGCCCTAGTAGTATTTATGGACTTGGTGAATTAGAATATATCAGCGACATTTGGATAAATTTATGGTTGTTTTCATTGATAATATACTAATATATTCTAACAATAAGGAAGAACTCACCGAAGAGTTAAGAAGAACACACCGAAGAGTTGCAATTAACCTTACAAAAGAGAAGGAAGAATATGTTATATGGAAAATTATCTAAATGTGAATTCTGATTAGACAAGATCTAATTCTTAAGTCATGTTGTATTTGGAGAAGGAATCTCAATAGATTTGGAGAACATCAAATCTATAAGTAAATGGAAGCAACTGATGATTGTTACAGAAATTTGAACTTTCCTTAGATTGGCTAGCTATTATAGATGATTTATAAAGGACATTTCAAAAATAGCTAAGCCCTTAACTTGCTTGACTTAAAAGGATGTAAAGTTTGAATAGGATGAAGAATATGAAGGAAGTTTTTAGGAACTTAAGAATCGGCTAACTTCGGCCCCAATATTGACATTGACAGACCCAAGCAAATCGTATTATATATATAGTGATGCTTCCCATAACGGGTTGGGATGTGATTTAATGCAAGATGGAAAAGTTATAGCATACTCATTATGACAATTGAGGCCACATGAGAAGAATTATCTTACTCATGATCTTAAATTGGCTGCAATAGTCCTTGCACTAAAAATATGGAGACATTACTTGTATGGGCAAATATATACTGATCATAAAAGTCTAAAGTACTTTTTCACTTAAAAAGAGTTTAATTTGTGGCAATAGAGATGGCTAGAGTTGATTAAAGATTATGATCTAACCATCCACTATAACCCTAGAAAAGCTAATGTGGTAGTTAATGCACTTAGTTACCAAAACTATGGACAAGTTATATCTTCTCTCACTACAAAACAGGAACTGATTCAAGAGTTTGGATGATTGGAAATAGGGTCCAAGTGGCATGACCCTGACATGTGTTTGATGAATTTGATAATCTAACCAATTTTGCTTAATAGAATCAAGGAGTTACAAGATAAAGATGAAGATTTGGTGCTAATCAAGTTTAGATTAGTGCACAAAGCAGAATTACTTAACTCCAAGATAGATGAAGTAAGAGTATTAAGATTTAAAGGAAAAATCTGTATATCCTAGGTTCCAAACCTTAAAGGAGAAATAATGGATGAAGCACGTACTTCTAGATATACACTGCATCTATGTGGAAACAAAATGTTTCAAGACTTAAAGTCTATTTCTTGGTGGCATGGGATGAAGAGAGATATAGTCAATGTAGCAAAATGTACAATGTGCCAGCAAGTTAAAGTTTAGCATTAAGGATTAAGAGGCACACTACAACCCTTGGAAGTACCACAATGGAAGTGAAACCACATTATAATGGATTTTATTGTCTCCTTCCCTCAAACACAAGCTAAACATGATTCAATATGGGTGATTATCGATAAATTAACCAAATATGTTCGTTTTCTACCACATCATACAAGGTACTCATTAGAGAAAATGGCTTACTTATATGTACAAGATATTGTTACACTACATAGAGTACCATTCAATATAGTTTCTAATAAAGGCACTCAATTCGTATCTAATTTTTGGGAAAGTTTACATTGACTCCTAAGTACCAAATTGAAGTTTAGTACTGCATATCATCTACAATCAAATGGGCAATCTGAAAGGACTATTCAAACTTTGAAGGATATGTTGAGAGTAGGTGCACTGGAATTTAATGTAGAGTGAGATAAACACTTACAGTTAGTTGAGTTTGCCTATAACAACAGTTACCAAACTACCATACAAATGGCCCCATATGAAGCTTCATATGAACGAAAGTGTCGATCTCCTTTATATTGGGAAAATGAAGAGCATGTAGTACTAGAACTTTATCTAATATCTTAAATGAATGAGAAAGTGTGGATAATTCGATAGAAGACGAAGCCAAAGATAAATACAAAAGTTAGGTAGATTTGAAGAGGAGACTGCTAGAATTCAAAATTGGAGATCACGTACATGCAAAGATAAGCCCATTTAATGGACTTAAGTAATATATATCTAAAGGCAAATTGAGTCTAAGATATATAGGACCATTTGAGATATTAGAGAAGGCAAATAGAGTGTCATATTAACTTGTATTATCCCCAAGTTTTTTTGGATTTCATGATTGTAGATACCTAATTTTTACCTCCTCTTTATTTTTTAGATTAGGTTGTAGGGTCTTAAATTAGAAAAAAATACAAAAAAATAGAAAATTAAATAAAACCTCAAAAAATGAAGAAATTTAGAAAAAATATGATTTTTAGAAAAACACAAAAATAAGAAAATAGGAAAAAGCACAAAAAGAATAAGAAATTTAGAAAAAATACAAAAAATGGAAAGATTTAAGAAAATATATAAGAAATTTGAAAAGTCATAGAAAAATTGAAAAAAAAAAGAATTTAGAAAATAATAAACTTTTAAGTTACTTAGATAGAGTAAATTTTTAATTTAATTAGACTCAAAATAAAGGACCGTTGGACCTAGGCTTAGATTTAAATGCATCCCAAGCTGACCTAGTCCATATGTACAATTTCATTACATATATGGACAAGACACAAGTCAACGGCCTAATGGTAAAGCATTTGGACTAAGGTATTAGGTTTGGTTTAAGGTTAGGGGTTCCAAACTCAATGGAGCTATAAAAGTTGTTTTTTTATCTTTTTCTCTTAAACTTTATGCATCACCACATATCAGGCCATCATTGGGCTACGTGTCTAATTGCAATACATGGAGCTTTATGATTAGTCGCTATAGCAAATTTTCTTTCCCCTTAATTTTTCTTCCCCTTTCCTTATTTCTTTCCCTTTCTTTTCATTTTTATCAATCACACATAAATACAACGTAAGGGAGAGGATTTGATTTTCAAAAAAAAAGAAAAAAAATACATACATACAGGCATAACAAGGGGCCCACTGGGAAAAGGACACTTGGCTCTCTCTTTCTCTCACTCAACTGCTCTCTCTCTCCTATACAGCTCACCCTTTTGGACTGTTCGATCCCTCTCTCTTTCTACCTCTCTCTCTCCTCGGCCGTCTTTCTCCCTACTAATACACTCTCACTCATGACCACTCTCACTCGCACCCACCATACACCTGACACAGCTAGACACCCCATCGCCTAAGGGTGAAAAACTAACTTACCTTCACTCTCAGCTAACACCCACTATACAGTACACATACGTACAAGACCACCACCACACTCGATCCCTAATCTCTCTCTCTCTCACCCAACTTATAGAACTAAACAAGTTCTACTATACCAACTAGACACCAACCCAGAATCGCTACTATAGTCACATCCAGCCGAACCTTACAACAACAACAGCCCACACCGA